>JAOWBW010000690.1:106695-335330 GCA_026119855.1 Campanula takesimana
ACCAAATTAGGCAACAAGGAATTCCTGGCCGACTTGACTGGCACGGTCGTGCCCTACAATCTGGCACGGTCGTGCCATCTAGTCCGCGCGGAATTCCCCAGCCGCCCATTTTCAGCACGGTCGTGCTTGGTAAATTTGGCACGGTCGTGCAATCATGTCGACGGTTTGCCTTGGTTTGGATTTATGGCACGACCGTGCCATTTTAAGGCGCACGACCGTGCCAAGCCAACACTGATATATTTCCATATTCCCATTTAGTCCTTTACGATTCGTTCTATTCGTGTGTGACCATCTAGGATTACACTAAGTTGGCAATGAGCCCAAACATGAAACCCATAAGATATGATTAGGTTCTAGCAAACCGTCATACCTACCCAAATAGTGTCACTAGATACAAGTTCGCATTCCTTTTAGAACATGTCATAATCCCTTTGTCCACGATGTCATTGAACACAAGTCATGGTCAACAAGTCACTTGTATTTTCAATACTTTTTCTCGATCCCGAATATGTTGATAATCCAAATGACATTGATCCAATCAATCCATTTGAGTTTGGCCCAAACATTTTCACCAACATCATTCCCGTCGAGGGGCCCAAGCTTGACATCTCTCAAAGAGGGCAATCCATTTGGCTTATTATTCTTCCCTACGTGAATCCAATCATGCCAATCACACCCTTATAACTACCGTGTTTAAGGCAGCGTTTGAATATGTGAAACATAATGTTCATCAGTGGAAGACTATAATAACTTCATGTCTAAGGATTCAAATGACATAACTAATATTGAGATTTATATAGACATCGACCATGACATAAATCTCATACCGCGGGTCATGTCCAGTACCTTGTTCCAACAAGTACCCATAAATCTAACATGATCATCCCATGACCATTTAGCCTTTATACTAGTGCTTAAGAAGCTCTAGGGACGGAGATTATTATAAGCAAACACGAGCCATAATAATAATCCTATTATCTCTTTATTATCATGATAACTTACAACGTTCAACAAACGTGCCTAGGGCACCAACACCAACACAATCTACTCAAGATCGAGAAAGCATTGGACAACATAAGTTGATGTGGACCATGACAGTGGGTCCAATATGATATCGCGTGACAAAGGGATTGTGATATGTTCTATAAGGTTACTTTGGACTTTCAAAGTTATGACTAATATGGTAGTCATAGGGCTTGCTAAGTCCGCGGTATGACTTATGGGTTTGGACTAATTCGGACTCGTTGCCAACATAGTATAATCCTATTGGGTCACACACAATATAGCGGATTGGAAAAGGCGAAGAATCTGGGAAATTAGACAAGGCCACCGTATGGATATTTGAAGGCGTACGGCTCCTGTTGAGCCGTACGGACACTATCACATCCGTAACAGGTCAGTTTGTTCAGTTTTCTTTTTTAGAAAAGGAATCCCGATCCCAAACGTAATTAGGTCAAACCCTTATATATGATATACAGCCAGGTTTACAGCCTCTAATGGTGATTTTTGGAAATCACAAACCTTTGTTTTAGAAACAATAAAATATAGAGAGATTATGATTATTTAATTTGAGATTCATGATCGTCAAAATACAATAATCAATGAAGCAGATAATTCCTACGAAGAAATCGTTTCTTCTTCATCAAGCCTTGGGTCTAGCAACTAGATCAAGAAGGTGTTCTTGATATCCGTTCGACGTGTGGATACCGATTGAGGGTGTGTTTCCTTTAGCACCTTAAAGTCCGTGTTCATGGATGCGATCTTCAAGGGTTAGTTTCTTTCATCTTGTATTTTATTTAATCAACATGCACGGATCCGGGCTCTTGGGTGTTTGATTTATATGTTTAATTCCGCTGCGCATGATGCATCAAAACCCAACATTCATAAGATGAATGAAAGGTATATCAATAAAGTTTCTCATGTTTTGAACTGGAGAGACATATTGATCACCTTGAAAGGCTTGATAATCAAGTTAGTTTGGAACTAACAAACATATTTTATATTCATTCATAAGCGACAATTGATGTTTAAAATGCTAAGTCTTAATATCAAATGGAAACCCTCTCAAACCCTAAAGGTTAATAAATGATAAGGATTTAAGATAAAGGCAAGACAAGAGTTGTCAAGCCTAAAGGAAATATTTGTGGCTTAACCTAAATCCAAAGGATGTAATTTTCTACCTTAGCATAAGATTGAGCGTTGGGAGAAATTACAATTTGAATTGAAATATCAAAAGGGAGGAAGGGTAGTAGGACCTAACCACTTCAAGTATTTATATTAAAATTCCACTTCTAAGTTCTTAGGTATTAGATACCGGATATGGATCCCACATTTGTATAAATTGGTAAGACTTGAGAAATAGAATGACTACTTAAGGAATGTAAAAATTAACCTATGTGATAATAATATGATCAAAGGTTGCAACATTAAATAAAGGAACTTTGCGTAGTGTCTTTACCAAGTGGGTGTCATATTTGTTTTGACAACAAATGTTGTGATGTTCCTACTTTAAGTAAAAATATTATTTTGGTTTCTTCATTAGAAGATTATGGATATTTCTTATTTCGAATAAGAAAATGTTCCATTAAATATGATTTGCTTTATTGCATTGCTAATCATACAATGGAACTTTATATCTTTATCTTGGAAGAACAAAATAATAGGATGAAAGCGTTACATTCTTAAAGCATTAATGTCTATATCAATGATAAGAAACACATATCTAAAATTCCATGGGACGGACTTTTAAATTCACATGATTTCGAATCTTGTGATATATGTGAATCTTGAAAATTGATCAAGACACCTTTTACTAATAGTAGTGAAAGAAAGTACTCTTTTAGATTAATACATATTGATGTATGTAGTTCATTAAAGTAACAATGCTAGAGAGGATTTCGGTATCTCATGGCAAAAGTATTAATGTACTCTAATCTGATCAAAGTAATGAATATTTAAACTATGGACTTTACGAGAATTCCGCAGAAAGTCTATGGAATAAGAAAACAGAATCTGAAAACAACATCTGTACGGCTACAATTTAGGCGTATGCCTAGTAATGAGCCGTACGGCCCCTGTTTACAGAAGTTTGCAGATTGTCTGTAAACTACAGTTTTTCGCCTCATAATAAGTCAAACTGATCTTTAATTAACCTTCTGGATTACGTGCTGGAAATCGTTGCGCTTACACTAAATCGAGTTTCATCTAGGAGGTTCGACTAATGCCATATTAGATATGGAATGAAAGAAAACTTGGTTTGTCTTTCATAAAGATTTGTGATGTGATGCTTTTGAGAAAAGTGTTGTCTTGGACAAAATCACATTCAAATCTAATTAATGTATTTTCATGGGATATCTTAATGATATTGATTTTACACCCTTTAAAGTGTACAAATCGTTTGTTACTCTAAATAGCACTTTCTAGATAAATCATTTATCTCTAAAGAACTAGTGGGAGTAAAATATATCTCGAAGAGTTTGAGACCTAGAAAATGACATAGAACCTAAGATGGAAGTTGAACAAAGTTTCACAAGGAGTTGTGAAAATTCGTTCAAGTATACACAAGTTATTTGCATATATGATAGGATACTATCTATAAAAAGAAATATTGATTTCTCGTAATAGAAAGTAATAAGGAAGTTATCATTGAGAATGATTGACCTATTTCCTATCAAGATGCAAAGTCTGCTCCGGGTTTAGATTAATGACTTGGAGTTATGAAATCTAAAATGCAATCCATATATCATAATCAAGTTTCGAACTTGATTATTCTACCCTATGTCTTAAAAACCATAGGATAGAAAATGAGTTTTCTTGGAGAAAACGGACATGGATCGCAAGGTTCATATTAAGAAAGACTAATTGAGAAAAGTTAAATTCATAATATCGATTATGATAAAACTTTGTTGCATACAGTCATGCTTAAGGATATTAGAATTCTAATTATCATGACCTCATATTTTGAATGTGAAATATGACAAATGGATGTCAAAACAGCATTCCTTAACAGGAACATACTTTAGGATGTGTTTGATACAACCTAAAAGTTTTAATCCATAAAATTATAATAAAATATGCAAGTTGCAGAACTCCATGAGATGGATTGAAGCAAACTACTTGGAGTGAAATTTCATTTTGATGTAGTATTCAAAGAGTTTGAATTCATCAAATATGAGACTTGTGATTACAATAAACTTAGTTGGAGCGTAACATTATTCCTAGTCTAATATATGTGGTTGACATATAATTCATTTTTAAAGAGTTTCTAAATGAAAAGGACTTGGATAAAGCCTACTATATCCTTGGACTGATCTATGGAGATAAATCTAAAAGGATGATTGGTTGAAGTCAAAGTACTAGTACAAACAAGATAGTGAAAATTTCACTATGCAAGACTCTTGGAGAGGTTACTTCCAAATGTCTAATGGCATCACTCTTGCAAGATTTAGTCTTACTGGAAGACTAATGAGCAAGAGTACATGATTAGGATTCCATATGCTTCGGCAATTGGATCTATCATGTAAACCATGTTAATATACTAAGACCGGATATCTCATATAGTTGGAGTATGATGAGACGATACCAATCGAATTCTATTGAAAGTCACTAGTTAAGAAACATCCTTATGTACTTGAGAATAACCAAAGGATGCATTCTTAATTTTTGATGGAATGAAAGATGATCTTGTAAGAGTTACATAGATACATTCTTACAAACCAACAAAGATAAATTATTGCAGTATAAATACATGTTTATATTTAATAATGGTGTTAGAAGAGTTCTAAATGTACCATTACTATTCTACAAAAGGATTGAGTATCTAGTGGCATGGGATGCAACTAGAAAATTGTTTGGAAGACTAATTAGTAAACTAGAAATTGTTTCTAGTACCACTAATTTAATGGACCTTCATTGTGTCAATAATTGTAATTGTTATTGCACAATCCAAGGGGCTATATATCTTAACTAAGCTTATACTCGGACGTTTCTATCTTATTCGAGAAATCGTCAAAGATGGGAGATGTCAGAATATGCAAAATACCATATGATGATAACAAGGATAATCATCTTACATAAAGCTTGCTTGGAATAATGATGGAGATCAAAACTAGCTCAATGGGTATTGGATACACGTTGATTTGGCCTAGTGCAAGTGGGAGATTGTTGGATATAATGCCCTGGGCCCTTGAGAAAGGCCTATGCGTTACATCATAGCTTCATTGTTGTAGAGATAACAAACCCGATTATAGTATCTTTTTCATGTTTATTATAATAATCATTATCCCTAGTACTTACGAAGGGCTAGCATGAGTTTAATGGATAATCATATGATGATTATGCTGCATAGGATGCGGATTAAACTTGTGGGTACTTGTTGGAGAACAAGGTATTGGATAGACCCGTTATGAGATTTATGTCATGGTCAAATGTCATAATTAAATCTCATAATAGTCATACCATTTGAATCCTTAGACCAGAGATTATCATGGTCTTCCACATGATGAACTTTATGTTTGACGTACTCAAACGCTACCCTTAACCGGGTGGTTATAAAGGCTACAATTGACATAATCGGATTCTTATTGGGAAGAATGATAAATCAAGATGGGATTTGTCCCTCTCTCAAGAGAGATATCTGCTTGGCCTCTCGATGAGTGAGATTGATGATAGTGTACGACCATACCCAAATGAATTGATATGTTCAATGTCATTTGCTCATCTCAATCTACTCGGGATTGAGAAAGCATTAGACAACATAAGTTGACGTGGACCATGACTTATGTCCAATATGATATCGCGTGACAAAGGGATTGTGATATGTTCTATAAGGTAACTTTGGACTTTCAAAGTTATACTAATTGGGTAGTCATAATGGATTGCTAGAGTCCGCTTATGACTTACGGGTTCTGAATGGTTCGGACTCATTGCTAACTTAGTATAATTCTCATGGGTCACACACAATAGAACGGATTGGAAAAAGGTAAAAATCTGGGAAATCTTGACTGACCAGCCGTACGGCTGGATGAGATCAATACGGCTACTCCTCCCGTATCTGGACAGTTTGTTTGGAATTCTTGTACGACAAGGAATCCCGAGTCCTAACGGAATTAGGTCAACCCCTCATATAAATATATGCAGCTAGGTTTGACAGCCTCTAATGTTAATTTTGGAAAGTAATAACAATTGTTTTAGAAACAATAAAATATAGAGAGGTATGATTATTTATTTTTAGATTGAGAATCATCAAAATATAATGATCAAAATGGAGCAAAATAATTCCTATGAAAAAATCGTTTCTTTTCCAATCCTTGGATCTAGCAATCAATCAAGAAGGTGTTCTTGAGTTCGTTCGACGTATGGATACTGATAGAGGGTGTTTGCTTTTCAACACCTTAAATTCCATGTTCATGGATTAGATCTTCAAGGGTATGTTTCTTTCATCTTGTATTTAATTTAATCAACATGCATGGATCCGAGCTCATGGGTGTTTGATTTTATGTTTTATTCCGCTACGCATGATGCATCAAAACCCAACAGTGAAGACATACAAATTGAAGACCTTCAATTTACAACCACTCAACCTAACTTACCTCCTGAAATTCGTGAAGTTAGAGGTCACCCAATCACAAATATCATTGGTGATCAAAATGTTGGGGTTCGTACAAGGAGAGAAACTAACTTTGATGCTTACACTGTATTTATCTCTCAAATTGAACCAAAGAAAGCTAATGAAGCACTCCAAGATCCAAATTGGGTTATTGCAATGCAAGAAGAACTCAATCAATTTGAACGATATAAGGTTTGGACTCTAGTTCCAAGACCACATGATCAAGGAGTGATTGGTACAAAATGGGTATTCAAAAACAAGATGGATGAGAATGGAACCATCATAAGAAACAAAGCAAGGTTGGTTGCACAAGGCTACAGGCAAGAAGAAGGAATTGTTTACGATGAAACTTTTGTGCTAGTAGCAAGACTTGAAGCTATCAGAATATTTCTAGCATACGCTGCTCACAAGAACTTCAAGCTATATCAAATGGATCTGAAGAGCGCGTTTCTGAATGGTGAACTCCAAGAACAAGTCTATATAGGTCAACCACCTGGATTTGAAGATTCAATATTTCTAAATCATGTTTACAAACTCCAGAAAGCTTTGTATGGAATCAAACAAGATCCAAGAGCATGTTATGATACACTATCCAAGTTTCTCATTGAGAAAGTCTTCACGCATGGTAAAATCGATACTACTCTTTTCATTTCCAAACATAATGGTCATAAATTACTTGTTCAAATTTATGTTGATGATATTATATTTGGTTCTACTAATGAATTGTTGTGCAAGCGTTTTGAGAAACTTATGAAGAGCATGTTTTAAATGAGCATGATGGGAGAACTCACATTCTTTATCGGACTTCAAATCAAACAATTGAATAAAGGCATATTTATCAACCAAGTAAAGTATACAAGAGATCTTATCAAAAAGTTTGGACTTGAAAATGCTAACGCATACGAAACTCCAATGGCCACCAGCAACAAACTAGACAAAGACTTATAAGGTAAAAAGGTTAATCAAACTCTTTATAGAGGTATGATTGGCTCTCTCCTTTATCTTACTGCTAGTAGGCCTGATATTATGTTTAGTGTTTGTGTTTGTGCTCGTTATCAATCTGACCCTAGAGAAGCACATTTAACTGTTGTGAAACGTATTATAAGATATCTATCTGGTACTGTTAACCTTGGACTTTGGTACACCAAATATTCAAATTTCAAACTTGTAGGTTATTCAGATGCAGATTATGCAGGATGAACAATCGATAGGAAAAGCACCAGTGGCACTTGTCATTTCCTTGGATATAGACTTGTGGCATGGGCTAGCAAGAAACAAGCATCAGTCTCAGTTTCAACAACAAAAGCAAAATACATTGCAGCTGGAAGTTGTTGCTGTCAAATGCTTTGGATGAAACAACAGTTGGTGGATTATGATATTATTGAAGAAAATTATCCAATTTATTGTGACAATACATCAACCATCTCAGTTTCAGAAAATCCTGCCATGCACTCCAAAACCAAACACATCGACATCAAATATCACTTCCTCAAAGACCATGTTGAAAAAGGAAACATTCATTTAGAGCACGTGGGGACTGATTATCAAATTGCTGACATTCTCACAAAAGGATACATTCATCTAGGTATGATTGAGCTCAACTAGTCCATATAGTTTTGTGATTACTAATGATTTCTTGTCTTTTGAGTTGTGAAAATTCTCAGGATTAAAAGTTTAGAAATTAGTTTTAAAGTTTCAAGGATACTTTGTATGCGCCTATGAGAACTACGCGCCTTATAACCTTACGCGCCTCAAGCACCCTTGCGCGCCTATTGTTTGAAGCGTGCCTTCATCAATTCCGCGCCTATGCATTGCTGCGCCCTAACCATATACGTGCCTTTCCAGTGTCGCGCCTATATCAATGATTGGTTTCTACACATTATAAAATTTTTATTCTCTGACTCCAATTTATTTCACAAGTACCAAGTATGTTTGTTTTTATTTATTGCAAATAGGATTTATGTCTTTTTTGAAGACATTCCATGATTGTTAAAGTGTACTTGTGTAATTAATTTTCCCTTACTTTTCGTTTTCAAATTTATTATTTATGTGGATTATATTATTAAGCTTGCAACTCGAAACTTATATCAAAATGATTATTTTGATATATGTGCGAAAATCCAAGGTTGTTCTTAACACTTAAAAGGGAAGATGAACAACCATCTTGTCCTTTAATGACATCATCATTTTTTCTTCACCACTAACCCACTTTTTCCTATTTTCTCTGCATAACTGTTAAAACCACTACTCCACTCTTTCAATTTCTCAGGTAGTATAAATACTAGTACATTCAGGTTTTTGACTCTCCACTTTCAAAAAATCACAAACCGCCTCTCCCTCTCCACTACCAATTTCGTGCTTCACTATCTCTCTCTCTCTTCATGACTGCTTCTCTTTCTCTCTCTAGAAATCCTTTTTTTTTGCATTTAAAGCATTATGGCTCCCAAACCTTCATCAACCCAAGCTCCCAAAAAGATCATCAATGACATGGTATGATTTCTTGAACCTTAAATCCTTAATTTCATGCTTTAATGTGCCGAGTTTTTATCAAACTCGAATTTGAACTTATGCTATTACTTGCCCGATCTGTGATTTTATCTTGTGATTCTTGATGGGTTTTGATCCTCTCCTTATTTCAAGTTCGTAGACTCTAAAATCATGACGATCCGTGTTGATTTGATACGGTTATTCTTGAATTTTTGGTTTTTGGGTATATTGTTACCCGGATTAGTTTTTTTTCTCATTTTGAGCTTGATTATTGTTATTTTGATGTTTTTATGCTCATATTGTTGTTCTACATTGTCTTAGGATCATTTTGGTATATAATGTTCTTAGTTTGGCTCAAGTTTATGTTCATGTGTTCTTCGTGCATTCATGTGATATTCATGATGTTCTTGAGTTTTTGAACCTTATTTGCCTCTCTTTGATTTTCATTAATGTTTATCATTTTGATGCATATTTTGGCTTGCATTCTTAACAGTACTTGTTTTTTATCTATTTCTTTTCTAAGTACAAATTTCTTGATGCGCGCCTATGCCTTGTCTGCGCCTATACCTTATTGCGCGTCTTTGTGTTTTTGCGCCTTTATTTTGTGCGCGCCTCCCTTCACACTCTTTTGTGCGCCTCTTTATTCTTTCTGCGCGCGTATTTGTTTGCGCGCCTTTAGGTCTCTGTGCCTTATGTTTTGTGCGCCTTGTTTGCTTATGTAGCGCGCCTCTATAATCTGCGCCTCTATTCTCAAAACTAAACTTGTTTATTTTTTTCAGAATTCTAAGTATTTCTTACAAGACTTGAAGTTGATGAGGCTGAGTTAAAGCAAGATGTAATTGGAAACCGTATTATTGATGGCTTAAAGAGATGTGGAATTTTTCCATTGTTCAACATGAAGCAATCCTACTACGTGCCTTCGTATGTAGATGAGTATTTCAGTTCTGCGGTAATTACAAACCCAGTTGTGAATGGGGTAAAGGTTACAACCATTGATGCTACTATTCAAGGCAATCCCATTCAAGTCATGTATACTTCGATTCGTAAATGCCTCAACTTTGAAGTTTGTGGGGCGCCTCTAAACCTTGCACAGAACGTTATGGACGTCGCGGCTGAAGAAACCATTAAACTACCAACTCTTTTTGGTAACTTCAAGAACTTCAAGATTCATGAATTTGGAGAATTGATGTACCATATTGCGCATCTCGTTGGAAAATCTGTCATGTTCAAGACTGGTAATGTTGATAAGTTTACCGTTCCACAATGGGAATTCTCTAGCGCAATATTCACTGGAATCAAGTTACATTGGCCCAAAGTCATTATGACTTACATCACAGACTCCATAACCACTTATAAAACCTGACAAACCAAACAGTAACCCAAATACAAATCCCATTGTAGACTTCTTACTAAACCCTTCCTAGATAACCAAGCTATCAACAAACTCATTACCGAAGATCCAGAACTTCAAGCCACTGAAGTTTCTGATTTCAACAAATCCTTTTTACTCTAGTTTCGAAAAGCTTATGGACATAAAGAGTACAAGGAATACTGGGATGTTGCGCTTGAACCCAAAGAGCCCTATGTCTCTGTTGGCCTCTATAGCGCGCCTATTTCCCCTATACGCGCCTCTGGTAGCGTGCCTCTGGGATGACTCGTGAGGCAGTTATAAAGAGAAAGATGGTGAAACAACGAAAGAAAAAGTTAGCTGATACCCATGTTCTGGGTAGCCTATGTGCGTTTGTTGAGAGTTAGGGAAGGAAAAGGAAAGCAACAAAGGATATAAATCCTTTGAAAAGATTGAAGAAGAAAATCCAAAGTGCAGAAAAGCATGCCAAAGCAGCTGAAGTTGGAGCTAGGGTATTTGATGAAGCTTTTAGAGCTGCGGGTGCGCTTGATGTTGGCGCACCTAGGAAGATGCTGGCTGATGCAATAAAAATGCGCGCCCCTTATGTCGCACCTAATGTCATTGTTGTGGCTTCCAAGGTTAGATCTGAGGCTGCCGTCAAATTGGCCTAGGATATTTTTGGTGATGATTCAGACAGTCAAGAATTGGGAAATGCTAAGGTTGAATGGGAGCAGACCCTAGAAGTTGAAGTTGAAGTTGAGAAGGAGTCTCAAATTGAGGGGGAGCTACATAAGAGTGATTCTTCAGCTATTCATGACATTACCCCCACTCAATCTAATCCCAAGTTTCATTCTAACACTCCATCAAAATCCCACTTTGCTACTCCCACAAAATCCATCTCTCCAACCCTTTCTAAACAACCTTCAAACTCTACTACTTCTTACTCAAATCATACTGAGAGTTCGAGTTCATGTTGTCTCCCATCTACCAAACTCTCACCACTTTCTCACCACCTCCAAAACTTGTCCGACCCCAGCGCGCCCTCCTCCCTTCGCGCGCCTACTGATTACGCGCCTATTCTCCAATCCATCCAACAAACACTTACTCAGATTCTTGAATCCCAATCTATACTTCAAAAGGATGTAAAAAATCAAGCCTTGAAACATTCAGAGTTAGAATCCTCGTTTGATACATTTAAGGGGGGAGAAAATCTTATCAAAGATAGAGATTGATGCAAGGTTCAAATCTTTCAAATATAGTTTGTGTGGAGAATTTAATGCAATTTTGAGTAAAGGGGTTGTGATATAAATGAAAATGCCTCACTTGTGAAGATTGATGAACTGAAAACTTTAATCTCTGACATGGCTGAGAAATTATTGGGTGAAATTTCCAAATATGTGCCTCGAGTTGCGCTTGATGGCTCTACTGCTAGCGTGCCTCCTCGGATTGATCTCACTCTTATTCTCTCCAAAGTTGAGGTCATGAAAGAAGTCATTGTTACTCACTTTGGAGTAGAACATTCTCACGCTGATGCGCGCCTGAACCAGATCACTTCAAGCATTCAGAGTGCCCAACAGTCTATTGAGTATACACTCCAGAGCGTTATTAAGAGTATGGAAAATAACTTCCAAGTAACTCAAAGGTCAGTTGATGAGCATCATAACATTGATGCTGGACATCTTGCCTATATTAGAGATGGAGTTAGAGCTACTCAAAGTGAAGTGGAACGCGCAAATGAGACCCTCACTTCAGTCAGCTAGAAGATTGACACTATTGATGACTTGGTGCGCCCTAGGAATCCTGATGATGCGCTTGTTCTTGTTTCATTTCAGTTGTTTATCTCCAGATTCTTTTTATTGGTTGAACTTTTAGTAGTTTAAGTTTTATCTTTTGAAGTGCTTACATGTTTTAGCACTTGTTTTTTATTCTCCTTGAAACTTGTATTATGTAACTCCTATCATCTATCAAGTTATCAATGATAATTTGCATTTCATTCTCTTCACAACCTTGTTGATTCAAACTTCTTGTTTGTAGAGCAATGAATGTATCATTTTTCAAAAATCATATTTAAGGATAGATTAAAAATCTATAGCATTGGCTAGTGTGTGCATTAACTTGAGGTATGAGTTACCAAATTTAAATATTTTGGACATACTTTTATCAAGTATAATGTTTTGCCTTTGTTATAGTAGGTAAATGTATCAATCAAATAGGAGGAGATTGTTGGGTATGCCCACTTATATCTCATGTTTTTAATGTTAGATTTGATTGATACATTACCTAAGTTATATTTTATGGACTTTAGGACCCTATGTAAGAAGTATGTATAATTCAATTTTTAGATAGTCCATTTTATAGACTAGGCTTTGTAATAGGATCAATGCCAGGAATTTTATAAGTGTCAGTTTAGCTACTGTGCGCCTCAAACTTAAGATTAGCGCGCCTAGTACTAGATGGTGCGACTAATTTCAGTGACGCACCTAGCACATGTTGTGTGCCTAAATCCATACTTGGTGCGCCTATAGCATTGGCGTGCCTCACTCTATTTAGTGTGCCTCAATGTCTATAGCGCGCCTATCATATGATGCGCCCCATACAACATTTCAACACTTAGATCTTTCTTGAAGAGATACACTGGTTTTAGTCTAGGATTTGTTCTTTCATAGATAATAGATCTTGAGTTGATCATACTCAAAAGTTGTAATCTGTAATCAAAATCATTATATAAGATCTCCATTAGAAATCCAAGACTAACTATCTTGGTAGAGGACGTAGATCTTTTCACGATCGAACCTCTCCAAATAGTGCTCCTTTACTATTTGCAATTTACTTTCAAGTTTTCAATTTCATCTTACTATTTGCTTGTTTGTCATTTGAAGATTTTGAATATTGTTGTGTTTGTGAGTTATTGCCTTAGTTCCTTTTCACACACTCTTTAAGCCAAATTACTTAGTGTGTGTGTGCGCTCCTTTTCATTGTTTGCGCTCCTTTTATTTAACTAAATTCCGCTGTGCATTTTACTCTATCTTTGGAGCGCCTTTCATAACCCTTAAAGGACTTAGTGCGCATTTGCAATTGTATTTTCAAGGGTTAGAAAAGAATTTCAAAACAGCTATTCACCCCCCCTTTAGCTATTTTTCATACCCTTGTTGCTCTTTGAGACCAACACTTAGTCATCTTTCCAAGTAAATAAGACTCACAAGTTTCATATGATTCAAAATCATGTGAATCTAAAAGTCCACGTCCATGGAGTTTTGGGATACACTTCACATTAATATGACCAAGACGGCAATGACACAAATAAGTGTGATTTACATCATTAGGTTTGGATTTCTTGTTTACATTATAGAAATTATCATTATTTCCATTCTCAATATCAAGGACATAAAGGCCATTAAATGAATATGCAGTATAATTGTGATATCCCCCATCCCACATCGGAAATATGTGGGAATTGAGTGTGCTATATAGAAGGCCCATACACTCCTACTAAGAATCAAATCATCCATTGGACTTTTGGAGGCCTGTGATGGGCTGTGGTTGACCCAATTGAGGAGATGCTTGGTGGGCTAGTGTATGGTACCTATGTGGCGGGTCGGGTTTTCGGACTCGGGTCGTTACAAATGGTATCAGAGCGGAACCCCGGCCTTAAGGCTTGCGAGCTAGCCCAGGGGTACGATCTGGGTATGATTGACCTTGCCAGGGACGGCAAGCGTTTGAGTGGGGGAGATTGTGATAACCCCCATCCCACATCGGAAATATGTGGGAATTGAGTGTGCTATATAGAAGGCCCATACACTCCTACTAAGCATCAAATCATCCATTGGACTTTTGGAGGCCTGTGATGGGCTGTGGTTGACCCAATTGAGGAGATGCTTGGTGGGCTAGTGTATGGTACCTATGTGGCGGGTCGGGTTTGCGGACTTGGGTCGTTACAATAATAAAGCATATTATTTAAATAGATAAAAAACTACTTATTATCAATAAGAAACTTAAAACCTTCATTATCTAAATAAGAAATTGAAATAATATTCCTAATCAAATCCGGAACGTAGTAACAATTGTTCAAGACAAGAATTAAACCACTAGGTAAAATGACATCATAGGTTCCTATGGCTAATGACGAAACTCTTGCTCCATTCCCCACGCGTAGGTCTACTTCGCCATCTTTGACTAGCCTCCTATTCTTTAGTGCATGCACATTTAGACAAATGTGAGATCCACATCCGGTATCTAATACCTAGGAACTAGAAGTAGAAAGGAGTATATCTATAACATATATACCTGAAGTAGAAGCAATCGCATTGCCCTTCTTCTTCTTCTTCTTCTTCTTCTTCTTCTTCTTCTTCTTCTTTTCTTCTTCTTCTTCTTCTTCTTCTTCATGTAAGCCTTGCAATTACGTTTTCAATGACCAATTTCATTACAGTGGAAACAAATTGCATCCTTTTGAGAGTTAGGTTTAGCCACCTCAGCATTGGCAACCTTTGCCTTGCTTATTGTGGGTTTGACAACTTTTCACTTTCCCTTTCCTTTGGCCTTAGAGACCTTTCCTTCTTTTGTAACAACGAGCACAGAAGAGGCTTCTTTAATGATTTTCTTTTCTGCTGTCTTTAGCATCCCATGCAACTCAGACAGAGACTTAGTCATACCATGCATATTATAGTTCATGACGAACTGATTATAGCTTTTAGGTAATGAATTTAAAATCATATCAGTTGCCAGCTCAACATGGATTGCATAGCCGAGCCTCTCTAAATGCTCAAAATGGGCCATCATCTTTTGAGGACACACCGACTATCCTTCATTTATCTTGCATGAGGTTAGAGCAGCCATGGTGTTGAACCTTTCTTTCCTTGCTTTCTCTTGAAACATATCTTTCAACTGAGCACCCATGTCATAGGCATCCAAGTGTTCAAGAGTCTTTTGAAGCTCCGAACACATGGTAGCAAGCATGAGACAACCGACGTCACGAGAATCACTTTTGTGTTTCTTGTGAGCATCCTTGTCCGCCCTAGGGGCGTTGGCAGCGGGTTCCTCAAGAGCGGATTCATCAAGAATGTACAACTTTTCTTCTTTCCTTAGAACAATTCTTAGGCTTCGGATCCAATCAATGAAGTTAGCACCATTCTCTTGAAGTTTTTCCTTCTCAAGGATAAATCATAATGATAGGGTTTGTGTGTTTTGTGCCATTATCTACAATTACGCAAACATGTAACCATACATAAGTACCAACTTAATTAAAGATATTTTTAATTAGTATTTCATAAATACTCCCACTAAATTATATAACCTTCACTATACAAAATATGCATAATATAATTTAAATGGGCTTAGATCCATATTTCATTTAATTTTACGTCCGTGAGGGCAAGTGTCGCGACCCCGACCCCTCGGGCCGGGAACTCACGAGCTGGACGTCGACTTAAAACCACAACTCTAAAATATAGAAGTTAAAAATTCCGTTTTGTACCAGAAGATGATAACACAAGGTTTTACAAATCCAAGTTTAAATCAACAAAGTACATCTAACATAAGCTCCACAGCTTATACCCAAAAGAATAAAATATACAATTCTTAATGACGTCAATAATGGTAAAACTATCCCCAAAAGGTTATACATTTAAATAATGTAAACCGATCCATAACAACCTGCCCCAAAATCTCAATCCTCTTGACGTCCTCCTCGATCCGCGAATCCTAATCCTTTTGCTCCTGGGGGGGTTAAGGAAAAACAAAGATGGAAATAAACGGGGTGAGATAAAATCTCAGTAAGTTACTAATGCAACTACATGACATGATATAATGAAATAAGCAATAAACAATGATAAATATCACATAGCATGTAACAATTAACAGTCAACAGATAGCAGCGGAAAGTAAACACATAACAAAGGATATTACCCAAGGTTTCCCAACTGAAAGAGGTCGCTGCGCAGCTTCAATAACCAACAATTCATCATCTTCATAATAGCATGAAAGCTGAAGAGGAATCCCCGGTCAGAAGCGACCAATCAACCCATCAATCAAACAAACCATCTTCATAGTAGCATGAAAGCTGAAGAGAAACCCGGTACCGGAACCAATAACAATGTAAAGTGCCACAAGGGGCGGGAGCCATGCCACAAAGTCATGCTCCAAAACGATTAGCTAGAATACCCACAACGGAGCTAGCTCATCCCAACTAAGGCCAATCTGGATGAGGACAGAAGGACCAATGGGCGATGCTATACTGGACTTGGCTCGTGCCATTATAGCATTATCCATTGCCTGACTCGATACACAATTTAACCAGCTGGACTTTCAATCAAGCTAAGTAATGAATACTAGCTTATAAACATCAAAAGGGTTCCAAAGTAGGGAACCGAAACACAAATCACCATAAAGATACAACGATTATTCAATAAGAGTTTAACAACATTGATAGCAAGAAGTTCCTCATAAAAGAGTTCAATAACAAAAATGGAATTGCTCATAAAAGCCCAACAATACAAATCATTAAAACGAAATGATTCTAGGACACGGATCCATATCAAACGCATCCTAACATGATACACGCGAGTTACTCATAGAGAGTACTACCCAAATGGTCATTCCCCAAATAGCACAATGACTATCATTAAAACTATCCCAAACGTCCACTCATTATGAAAGTGTTCCCACCTTTTCCAATAATCCATAACTAAATTCCATAACCCATTTATTCACAAAGGAACCAAGGCAAAATCACGCAAACCGATATTCCCAATTCGATTACAACGAACCGATTCTAAACACTTTGTCATAAGACACTAAATGAAATCTCAACACAATCTAAACCTGAAACTCACCTAAATAAACCACCTCATCTCGAAGTACGCTAAAAGAGCTTTAAAATGATAGTTTATACGCCTAAAGTGGAGTCCGGGTGAGGGAGATATGGCTCTCGAAAGATTGGGCAAAAAGGGAAATAAATTTCACACCAGGGGAGAGGGTGCGCGCGCCTCCTATGGGAGGATGCGCGCGCCTCCTTTGATCAGAAGGCAAATCAAGGTTGGAGGAGGAAAGGGTGCGCGCGCCTCCAAGCAACAGGAGGCTTTTTGTTCAAGAAGGGCATAAGGGTGCGCGCGCCTCCTATGGGAGGGTGCGCGCGCCTCCTTCCCGGAAAGGCAAATTCCGGCCAAAAATCTGGGTTTCTACCATTTTCAATCCAAAACTCAAACCAAACCCAAATCTTCACCATTTCTAACACTACCAAAATGTGAACTAAAGTACATACACCATTTTGAACCAAAATGACTCCAACAACATCATCTAAGGAACCTCAATCAATGGTGATTCAAATACCAAAATGAACAAAATGAACAAAAAAGTAAATCATCACAAAATCAACCCAAGAAGCAATAAATGGAAATCATAGTATCATCTAAGCATAGGATGAGCATTTTTAGCATCAATGGGGGGAAAAGTAACTTACCCGGATTTTCTCAAAGTTGCCGGAACTCGAATATTTTTGGCTTCCTACGATCCTATCGACGATCTAAACAAGTTTCATGTTTTAAGAAATGAGAAATAATGAGAGGAAGATGAAGAAAATGAAGAGAGAAGGAAGAGAAGAAAAACTTACCATACCAAGGAGAGAGAGAGGGAGTTTGCTGGGAATGATGACGGAGAAGGGGAAGAGTGAGGGAGAGAGGAGGAGTAGGGAGGGAGTAGTTAAAATGATTTAAAATAACTTACACTTAGGCCCCCTCCTCTACACTACACAACTCTAATACTCCCTACTAGCCACTAAGACCCCAAAACTCTACGCTAGCACAAAAGACCAAAATAAAATGCTAGGCATAATTATTATGAAACATAATATGCACACATAAATATTTAAATAAATAATAATTTAAATAAATAAATAAGCAAATAAATAAATAATAATTATTTATTACCAATAAAATAGAGCCTAGTTTTCGGGTCGTGAGATTCACTCCCCCTTAAAGAAAATTCGACCCGAATTTTAACGAGACTTACCCGAATGATCAAGTAGCCATTAATACGATAGTTCCGTCATTTCCCAAATTCCTCAATCATCCATTCTAAACCACCACGTAGTAACCCTAAATAATGTTCACGATACCACGACCTCTCGCACATAACTTCCTTCAATCATAACCTTCACTACTAATCAAACATAACTCTCGAGATATCCCAAGCTCACCTTATTCGTAACCTTAATTACACTGCAAAGGTGTTTCCTTTTGTAAATCGCATACTTAGTAGTATTCCCCAGAAATTCAAAACATCACCATCCCGAGCCTAATTAGCTTTTAAAATATAAATGGCTAAAGAAATTTCTATTTCCACAATATTCATTGAAATGGCTATATCTCTATGGATTACCATTATAGTGTCTTCCCTTTGAGTTAGCACCTTAAATTAATAGTACCATACAAACCCCAAAATTTCTCGTACAAAACTTAAATCTATGTTATACTCTCATCCCTTCATTAATCCGGTCTTGAAGTCTAAACAATTCAATATACTCAATAGTCCGCGAAACGATCCAAATTTCATCTTCAAAAGATTTTCTCTAACTCCCATTTAAGTTATAATCCGTGCTCATATACCCAAAGGAAATCAACGAACCCTAAATTCAATAGCTAACCCCAGTTAGTCTCTCACGCATACATTTATTAACTTAATGATACTTAAGCTCAATGGTACTACCAAAATCATAAACCAATTAGCTAGCCTCATTCCAATAGATCCATTACCAAATCATAATATTCTCTAATTATGCCCAAATATTGATACTCAACTTTCTTCACATAACCTTGGTCCAAATCGCGAAACGCCACCAAGGAGAGATTTAGGACCATAGAACCACTATCTAACCAAAATTCAAAATGCCTTTAACATAGATCGAGAAATTGTTACTCTCCCAAAAAGTACTTATTGGTCCTTTCTAACTTAACACGCTTACCACCATTATCGATTATAAATTCCACCATACACTCATTACCCATAACAATTCACGCATCCCTCCATACTAATCAATCCCGATGTACTCACGGAGATGTACTAAAAGTAAACAAAATCTCTTAATAAGAAACCCTAGGTTGAATCCTCAACTTTACAACTCAACCGTTACAATATATATATTGATCTAATTATCAGTACTACAACCTTGTACCACAACGATGCAATTTAACCCCAAGCTTCTCCTCAAACACTAGGTACTATTCGAAAGAAAATGAAAATCTTACGAATGATAAATACACCCAACAAATTGACCGAAACTAAATACTCAGATTTCAATTAAGAAAAGATAGGTATAACTCTATCCAAAGGAGCGGTCTCAAACAGTTTTTAAGAAATTAGGAATGGAGAATATAACAATCCCCCTACAACAATAGACTAAAGCAATAGTAACATCAAAATCTTGTAATAGCAACATGGCTAATTTAGCAGGTGAGACATAACCATACTTAAGCACATCATAAGCACATAAGACTTCATCAGATACCCTAAACTCCTCCATAGGAGTAGACACCTACAACACATAAGTCAAAGACTCAGAAGAAATAAATGCAACTAAATGCACAGAAACACATAAATGCGATGATCCTATAATGCACGCACTCGCTCTCACGACGCAAAATAATACCTCCTGAAATTTATCCGTTACCTGGTGAGTGCTGGTTGATCGCAATTACTCTACCCTATACCTTAGGGTTCCCCGAAGCATCTCTCTTCTGACCCGGTGAAGTACTGGTTCCTGTTCCTGATGATTGAACCTTAAACCTCGGACAATCCTTTATAAAGTGACCCAGTTGACCACAATTGATACATTTTCCCTGCTTCTTCCAACACTTATCCTCCAAATGGCCTTCCCTCTGACAGTAAGTGCAAAGCCACCTACCTTGTTTACCTTGTTTCCCCGGAGTAGTACCCGGATTCACTAGCGCGGTTTGTTCTTTAAACTGAGATGGTGCTCCCAAATTACCTCGGTTATCTGAACGGTGTTGTGGTTGAGATTTAGCATGGCTTACTTGTTTACCCGTATTTGCAACCTCGGTCTTCCTCTTATGCTCCCCAATATCTTGCTCGATCAAGTATGCCCGGTCTACCGCATCCTGGAAGGTCACAATCTTCTGGGCAATAAGCTGAGTACGGATGGATGTCCTTTAACCGCGGATGAATCTCAAGGCTTTCTGTTCCTCAGTCCTCACGAGATAGTCACAGTACCTGGCTAATTCTATGAACTTAGCCGAGTACTGATCTATAGACAACAAACCTTGCTCCAGGTTGAGCAGCTCGATCTCCTTCCGGTTTTGATCCACTACCGGAATGAAATGCTCCTTGAACTTTCGCACAAACAATTCCCATGCATACACTGTGTGAGTATCATCCCAACTCGCTTTAACACCCTTCCACCAATGCTCGGCGGCATCCACCAGTTTATAAGCCGCAAACCGGACCTTGTCTTCATCGGTGCAACCAAAGACATCATAAATTTTCTCCATCGACTCAATCCATAGCTCGGCCTTACATCGGGTTCCCCATTGAATTCAACCGGTTTCAATTTCAAGAATTGTTCCAATCCGTAGCGGGGTGGTGGTGCTTGTTCTACCCTCGGACCTTGATCATGTATGGCCTTCATGGCCGCCTCAAACATGCCCTGAAACATTGCACGGGCTTCATCCCTTGTTTCATTCTGATTTGCATTACCGGTATTACTTTCACCACTTCTCCTTCGAGCCATTTCAAACAAGTACCTGCATAAAACAACAATTGTTACTCACTCCGAACACACTACCCTCCTAGGTCATACTAATCCACCTATACATATACTTAGAGCTAATGCCATAGCTTTGATACCAACTGTCGCGACCCCGACCCCTTGGGCCGGGAACTCGCGAGCTGGACGTCGACTTAAAACCACAACTCTAAAATATAGAAGTTAAAAATTCTGTTTTGTACCAGAAGATGATAACACAAGGTTTTACAAATACAAGTTTAAATCAACAAAGTACATCTAACATAAGCTCTACAGCTTATACCCAAAATAATAAAATATACAATTCTTAATGACGTCAATAATGGTAAACCTATCCCCAAAAGGTTATACATTTAAATAATGTAAACAGATCCATAACAACCTGCCCCAAAATCTCATCCTCTCGACGTCCTCCTCGATCCGCGAATCCTAATCCTTTTCCTCCTGGGGGGGGGGTTAAGGAAAAACAAAGATGGAAATAAATGGGGTGAGATAAAATCTCAGTAAGTTACTAATGCAACTACATGACATGCTATAATGCAATAAGCAATAAACAATGATAAATATCACATAGCATGTAAGTTACTTTTCCCCCATTTTTATGCTAAAATGTTCATCACTTGTTTGAATGATGCTTTAGTGATATATATGATGTTTTGGTTGAGTTTAGAATTTATTTGGATTTTTGGTTAAATTTATGATGATATGAATGTTGGGGTTAAATCTTAGTTTGGGTTGATAGATGTTGGTATATAGGTCTTTCATGAGTTTATAAGTTGTTTTAGTACCTTGGTTTACTTGTTAGAAGTTGGGGTAAGAGTAGTTTTAGAATGGTAAGGATTTGTGAAAGATTTGTAATAACCCAGCTTCATTTTGCCCAGATCGCCGACCGGGCGCCCGCCCGGATTGAGCCAGGCGCCCGCCCATCTGGCCAAATTCCTTCGACCAACCTTCTGTCTAAATGAGCGCCCGACTGAACCTTAGTGAGCGCCCGCCCGCCCCCTGTTTCTGGAAATCTTCCTTTTGATTGTTTAAGACTAGGTTGCATTCTTAGTCTAGGTTTTGAGTACTATTCTATTTAACTTGTATGAGCATAGTGGATCACTCTAGGGTTGTAAAGTGGTTCCGTTGTGAGCAATTGTGTTATGGAATTAGTCTAAGTATTGTTTGGGAATGTTTGGTCATCTTATGAGGTATTCATGATTGTGCCAATCGAATTGATTTTTGAATAAGACTTGGTCTAGGTTTTAGGTGATATCCTATAGTACCTAGAGGGTTGTTATGGAACACCAAAGTGTTGGGTTTAGTCTGTATGTGATCAGGTATGAATAGGTGTAACCTGTTGGGTTCGTTCGAGTGTTAAGAATTGGTTTTATAGTTGAATTCACGCGCCGGTTTGGTATTTAGCATTTTTGGAGATGTATATTATGTAAATTTTATATTTATGGATTTTTAGAATTTCCGGGGTGTGACAGTTGGTATCAGAGCAATGGTTTTAGATCTTGAAGGAGAATAAGAACTCTGATATTGAATAGGTTTCAATACTTGGGTGTTATAACTTTGAGCGGTTTAGGAAACTAAGTTTTCTTGAAAGATGAGGTTAAGGTAGAAGTTGGTTGAGTTATGAGTCGTGATATTGACGTCGAGTGTTTCTTCTCTTGTGGTATATCAAGTATAGGATTGGTGTCAATAGTGTTGGTTACATTGGGGTTAGTTGGTTTGGGAATCGAGAGTGCGAGTTTTCAAGGCTTGGGCATATCTATTTCGTAAAGTGGACAGCGTTTCGTGCTATGTTCGCATGTTTGTTATCATTCATGGATTCATGTTGAGGTGTATTCTCGAATGGGGAACTACGTGATTGCTACTGGTATGTATAGGGTGATTTAGTTATGTCACCTATGCGGGATATTGATGAGTTAAGTGGTATGGTTTAGCTTTCTATATGCTACGAACTTCTTGTGTGCCATCGATAGGTGGAGAATATTTCTATATTGGTATGTTTGACTTTGTTTAGAAGCATACTAGGTATATATATATAATGTTCAGGTTCTATGTTGAAAATCAGAAAATCTTTATTATAAGGTTGTGCTGGGAATTTAGCTTATTCAGTTGACAATATTAATTTTGAAATATTAGGTATAATTTATATTGGGTGCAATATATCGCTTAACCGATACAGAACTTGGGTTATTTGATGAGTTAAGATAAGCTACAATACTGATAGGTGAATCAGTGAACATATAGTATCGATTGGGTTAATAGAGTTAAAGATTCAATTTGAGAGTTTCTTGATAGGAGATCTTTCTTTACTTTTAGTACATCCACGTGAGTGCATCGGAATTGTTTAGTTTGAAGAAATACATAGTTTATTATGAGTGATATTAAGAAGTTGAGTTATGATACTTTTGGAATCATTTTAGTACATGAATGAAGTTGAGTTAAAGCAATATGAGTTATGAGTATATTGTGGAAGTTATTATCATTAATGATGGTAAGCGCGTTAAGTTTAAAGGACTAAACATATTTTGAGAAGGTAAGAAATTTTCGGGCAATATTAAAGGCATTTTGGGTTTTAGTTAAACAGTTGTCACATGGTTCTGGATCTTTTCTTTGTGGCGTTTCTCGTTCGGATTAAGGATGTGTAAAGGAAGTTGGGTATAGATACTTGGGCATATTAAAGGATGCTATGATTTTGCATTTGGTCAGTTGAAATGTTTTTCGCTAATTGGATTATTATGTTGGTAATATTGTTGAGCATAAGTAATATTGGGTTAATAAATGTATACGTGAAAGACTAAATTGGGTTAGCCATTGAAGATTTAGAATTTGTTAAAATTCATTTGGGTATATAAGCACGGATTATTAACTTAAATGGGAGTTAGAGGAAATCTTTTGAAGATAAAATTTGGATTGTTTTGCGGACTACTGAGTACTTGGAACTGTTTTAAACTTTCAAGGATTGGAGTAATGTAATGATAATAATTTCGGTATTAATGTAGTTTCGTGTTTGGGCTGGTATCACTGTTATCTTAAAAGGTGTCAGTGTTATGTTTTCTTGGAGATATGTTAAGTTTTCCATTATAGTGAAAATTGATAAATCCATTACCTCTAGTGATGCTTCCAAATAGAGATGGAGGTACGAAATGATTTTGGGCAATAAAGTAGTTGTACATGCTTCGAGGATTAACGCTTAATAAATGGAACTACCTATGACTTGGGATTGGTTGTGATTTTATGGATATTGCCTTAGAGGATTATACATTTTATTTCATTTTTGGGACCAAGTTGAAGCGTTGATGACAGACTATCAAAAGTTGATGGATATTTTTCCTTAGAAAACTAAGTATGAGGTAATGCAAGTAGTTTGAGAAATTCAAAGATTTGACTGTATTATGTTTTATCTCATGAGGAAGTGAGTGTGGTAGTGGAATCTCATTTGATCGGATAGTTGATGACGGTAAATTTTTTGAGTATATCATTGAGTCATTGGGTGACAATAATCGTTAGCCCTATTCCTTCTCTTATTTGTTCGGGTAGTAGTATGATTACTTGGGATGATGTCTAGATCGTCAATGCGTACGGATGAACAAGAAAAGTAAAACTTATGGATGTTGATGATTTAAGGGTTGATGGTGAGCGTAATGCTAATTAGGATCAAATCAGCTATGTCTCAGAATTGGAGAACAAGTGATAGTCTTGAGAATGTGAAATTAGGGATGAAAGAAGAAGTTAACTTTAAGATGTTTGATATAAATATGCTTGAGATATGTATGTGTTCAATATGTGTAGGTTTATTTGAGTCATGGAATTGATGTCTGAAATCTTTAATAGGTACTTGATTTGGGGTTATGAGTGCTATATGAGAATCGATATTTTGTAGCCTCGTTGTGATTGCGTGTGATGATTTTTGATAAGTGAATTCGCGGGCGAATTCTTTTTAAGGAGGGTAGATTGTAACGACCCGAAAACCCGTATCTATTTTATTAGTAATAAATATTTATTTATTTATTTATGTGTGCTTTTTGTGTTCCGTAATATTTTATGTCTAGCATTTTAATTGATCATTCGTGCTAGTGTGGAGTTTATTGGGTCTTAGTTGTTAGTGGGGAGTAAGAGTTATTTGTAAGTAGTAGTAGTAGAGGGGCCTAGGTGTGACATTTTGAAAATAATCATCAACTACTCCCTCACCCCCTCACTCTCTTCTCCTCTCCAGCACACTTCTTTCTCCCCCCTACCAAATTCTCTCTCTCCCTCCATTGTTGCAAGGTAAAAGCTCTCTCCTTCTCTCCTTCTTTTGATCATCTTTCTCTCACTCTTTCTTATTGCTCATTTTATGAAAAATGCTTAGATCGTCGATAGGATCGTATAGAGCTAAGAAAATTCAAATTCCGTCATCTTTCATAAATTCCAAGTAAGTTACTTTTCCCCCATTTTTATGCTAAAATGTTCATCACTTGTTTGAATGATGCTTTAGTGATATATATGATGTTTTGGTTGAGTTTAGAATTTATTTGGATTTTTGGTTAAATTTGTGATGATATGAATGTTGGGGTTAAATCTTAGTTTGGGTTGATAGATGTTGTTATATAGGTCTTTCATGAGTTTATAAGTTGTTTTAGTACCTTGGTTTACATGTTAGAAGTTGGGGTAAGAGTAGTTTTTAGAATGGTAAGGATTTGTGAAAGATTTGTAATAACCCAGCTTCATTTTGCCCAGATCGCCGACCGGGCGCCCGCCCGGATTGAGCCAGGCGCCCGCCCATCTGGCCAAATTCCTTCGACCAACCTTCTGTCTAAATGAGCGCCCGCCTGACCCTTAGTGAGCGCCCGCCCGCCCCCTGTTTCTGGAAATCTTCCTTTTGATTGTTTAAGACTAGGTTGCATTCTTAGTCTAGGTTTGAGTACTATTCTATTTAACTTGTATGAGTATAGTGGAACACTCTAGGGTTGTAAAGTGGTTCCATTGTGAGCAATTGTGTTATGGAATTAGTCTAAGTATTGTTTGGGAATGTTTGGTCATCTTATGAGGTGTTCATGATTGTGCCAATCAAATTGATTTTTGGATAAGACTTGGTCTAGGTTTTAGGTGATATCCTATAGTACCTAGAGGGTTGTTATGGAACACCAAAGTGTTGGGTTTGGTCCGTATGTGATCAGGTATGAATAGGTGTAACCTTTTGGGTTCGTTCGAGTGTTAAGAATTGGTTTTATAGTTGAATTCACGCGCACCGGTTTGGTATTTAGCATTTTTGGAGATGTATATTATGTAAATTTTATATTTATGGATTTTTAGAATTTTCGGGGTGTGACAGTTTGTATCAGAGCAATGGTTTTAGATCTTGAAGGAGAATAAGTACTCGGTTGATTTTCAAGGGTATTTTTCGAAAAAGTTTGGACCGCTATTCACCCCCTCCTATAGCGGTTCTATACCCTTGTTGACCTCTAGGACCAACAAGTGGTATCAGAGGATATCCACCAAAAACTTGGTTTTTACAAGCTTAACCGCTTAGGTGCTGATCCAATGGCAAACTCAAACACCCATATGATGCAAACATCCAATTCGAATCATTTGCCGATTCTGGATGAAGATAGTTTTATCTTTTGGAAAGATAGGATGATGAAACACATAATTTCATGTGATTGTAGGCTATGGACCGCGGTTAAGGATGGACCATATAATCCTATGAAAGCTAATCCTCGTGCAGGAACTACTGGAGACCGGCTGAAGTTAGAAGTTGGAAAGTGAGTAGACTGATGCTGACCGCAATAACGTGGAGTTTGATGGAAAAGCAATGTCAATGCTTGTGTCAGCTATTGACCTAAGGACTCATTCAAAAGTGCTGAACTGCACAACTGAAAAAGCAACTTGGGATGGAATAGTTGACTTTCTGGAAGGAGACACAGAGACCAAGAAGAACCGCCTCTATCAACAGAGAAGACTCTTTGACTATTTTATTAAAGATCCTAAGGAATCTCTTCATCAATGCTATGAGAGGTTTATTGACATTGTTAATGTTTGTTTTTCTCTTGGACATGTCTATACTAATACAGATTTGAACATGAGATTTATGCAAGCACTTAGAAGCAAATGGCTGATCAAAACTACAAACATTAAAGATAACAAGGACATGCCATGCTGAAGGTCTTTGAATTCAAGCTTGAAGAGGTCCATGAAACCGAAAGCAGATTTAAGACACTCTCTCTAGCTGCATTTAACAATGCCTCATCTCCTGTCTACAATCCAGATCAACATCAAACCGCTCTTCACCTCCACTTGAAAACCGCATCTCCAGATCAAACTGCATCTAGATTCAATCCTCCAACCGCACCATCTGATTATTATCAACAGTCTCAATCTCATCAAGCATATCCTCAACCTCATCATTTTTATCAACAGTCTCATCATTCCTACACTCCTCCTCAAAGTTCTTATTCTCAAAGTGTAGCATCTCAATCTTCTTGCTCTAGTCAAGTTGATTTTGATGATATGGATGATGAAAAATTTTCTTTGTATGTGAAGAAATACACCAAGTTTATGAAGAACAATAGATCTCAGTTTCCATCTCCCAACGGACATGCAAAGTTTGTCCCTCCAACCAGATTCTACAAAACCACAGATCCTAAGAAAAGGGATGACCTGGTCTGTTATAACTGCAGACAGCCAGGTCACTTTGCTTCAAGTTATCCCAAACCACGCTATGAAGCCGCACCAGAAAAGAAACCATTCAATAAGAAGTTTGTCAAAAGAAGAGGAATGGTAGCTGATCAGGGGGATCAACCGCTGACATGGATGGGATCAGATTCCGATACAAGTGATGATGAAGATGAAACTGCAAATCTCTGCCTCATGGGATTTGAAGAAAAGTTTGAAATTGATGAAAGTCTTCCACCGCGAAATCAACAAATGAAGTCAGTTTCACCAAGAACTCCAGAGGCTAGATCAAGTATAGCTCCTGCAACACCAAACCGCTCTCTTGAGGTTCATGCAGACCAAAGCCATGATGACAAGGTATTAGAACGTGCTAATATTATTTGTCATCAACATACTGTGCTTAAAAAGGCATATAAGCTAATGGCTGCGGAACTTAAAGATTCCCAAAAACAATGTAAGTCCCACAAGGAGGAGATTGAGAAACTCAAGTTCCAAATTACTGGGATATCATTAATTGAGGAAGAAAACCGCTATCTGAAGGATAGAGCCGATGCACTTCTCACCCAAATCCATGATCTTACTGTACAAAGGGATGACCTTCGAAAAGTGACCGATGTATGGACTAAGTCTGGGGTCACCGTGGAACAAATCCTAAATTCACAAATTCCTACTTCGGATAAAACAGGATTGGGGTTTAAAACCGATGATGGATGTAAGTGTCCTTATCTCTGTGCCTAAGGTGGTGTGATACCAAATGAACAAACCAAAGAAATTCCTAAGGTTAATCATGGTGGTAAAAAAGGCTCGAAACAAGAAATCAAAAGGCAAAATTATTTATTTGAGTATCCTAAAAACCAAACTGGGAGAGATTCAAAGTGGAAAGAGAAATCCACAGCGGCTGAGGCAACCAAGGAAGTACTGAGTGATGAAACCACACCTAGTCGGTTTAAGGAAATTCCAATCATATTTCCTAAAGCCGCACCTAAGAGGAAGGTTGAACTCAGGAAGGTAATCTTTGTTAAATCCAAAACCGCTGACCCAGTAGAACATGTGAAACCGAAGGTCAGTAAAGGGTTTGTAAAACCGCAACCAAAACCGGGGATTTATTCATTGTGCTATTTGTCCCGATTTTGGTCATGGTGCTGGTCATTGTATTTTAAGGTTCACACCCAATGCCAAAAGACGTAAAAATCCTAAGTTCAAACAGGTGTGGGTCCCCAAAAGCTGCTAACCTTAGGACCCAAAGAATAAGGGGGACCAAAATCTTTAATGTTTATTTTTCAGATCTTATGATTTATGGCTGGAACCGCAAAGAAGAATAAGGATCTTTGGTACTTGGATAGTGTTTGCTCATGACACATGACCAGAGATAATGAACTTCTTTG
This sequence comes from Campanula takesimana, assembly GCA_026119855.1. NCBI lineage: Eukaryota > Viridiplantae > Streptophyta > Magnoliopsida > Asterales > Campanulaceae > Campanula > Campanula takesimana. The sequence goes on from JAOWBW010000690.1 coordinate 135,924, forward strand.
TGATTTCATCAGTATGAGAGGCCCCCCAGTAGTGTTTGGTAACAATAAGAAAGGAGAAACCATAGGATATAGAGCAATCAAACGAGGAAAAGTGACTATTAAAAATGTGTCACTAGTAGAAGGACTCAAGCACAACCTTCTCTCCATATCTCAGTTTTGTGACAAAGGAATGAACTGCTATTTCACCTCAACAAATTGTTTCATTAAAGATTCAACTTCTAAAGTTACACTACTGACTGGCAACAGAACATGTGATGTATATATGATAGAGTTAAGTAATATTGTTTCTATTGCTGACCTTTGTTTTGTAGCCAAAAATATAAGTGAAAGAAGCTGGTTATGGCATAAGCGGGCTCAGCCACTTGAACTTCAAATATCTAGCAAAAATACAAAGGGACGGTCTTGTGAAAGGACTACCCAAAGTGGATGATCACCATGATAAGAAATGTAAAGCATGCCAGCTTGGTAAGCAGCCCAAACAATCATTTCCAAGCAAAACCGCGCCTTCAACGAACCGCTACTTACAACTGCTTCACATGGATTTATTTGGACTTGTCCCAACCGCCAGTATAGGAGGAAACCGCTATACCTTGGTGGTTTTTGATGAGTTTTCAAGATATAGATGGGTGGAAATGAAGGCCTCTAAAGATGATACTTATGGCATCGTGACCGCTCTATTTAGACAGCTCCAAACTCAGAATTTGGATGACATTGTTGCTGTGCGTTCAGATAATGGAACCGAGTTTACAAACAATGGTGTTGCCCAATATTGTGATGATCATGGAATTGATCATAACTTCTCTGTCACTGGGGTTCCACAACAGAATGGAGTAGTAGAAAGAAAGAACAGGACTTTGATTGAAGCCGGGAAAACCATGATTGCAGAAGCCAAGCTTCCCAAGTACTTCTGGGACGAAGCTGTCAATACCACCTGTTTCACCCAGAACCACTCCCTCATCATCAAAGTCCACAACAAGACTCCTTATGAATGGTGGAGAGGCAGATCACCCAATTTTGCCTTCTTTACGATTTTTGGATGTAAGTGTTACATCTTGTATAATGGCAGAGAGCATCGAGGTAAATTTGATGCTAAGGCTGATGAAGGTATTTTTGTTGGTTATTCAAAAGACTCTAAAGCTTTTCGTTGTTTCAATAAGACTTCATTAAAAATTGTAGAGTCAGTCCATATAACATTTGATGAACATGATCTTCTTGAGCCACATATGGCACCAAATGTTGCTGATGATTTTAGTGGTTTTGAGACAGGTACATCTTACCCTAATCATACAGCAGCTGATGACCAACCTACTCAAACTGCTCCATCAGGTTCTCCAGCCGCATCCAGTCAAACCGCTAGTGGTGTTGCTGCTGAACCGCTATCTTCTGAACCCATTCAAACCGTTGATCCATTTCCAAACATCACCTTCAATGAAGATTTCAATGATTATCAAGAAGAGCCTCCTCTAGAAAATCTTCAAGAATAGTGGTTCATGAAAACCTCCCTCCAGAATCAATGAGCATAGAAACCATCCAACAACTAATGTTATCGGTCCTATCAATTCTGGTGTTCAAACAAGAGGAAGCTTAACTCATAGAGATAACCAACGTTTGTTCACAACCGCACTGTTATCTCAGATGGAACCGAAGAAGGTAGATGAAGCTCTAAGTGATCCAAGTTCGGTAGCTGCAATGCAAGAAGAGCTCAATCAGTTTGAAAGATGCAGAGTTTGGACTCTAGTTCCAAGGCCCAGAGATCACACTGTAATTGGAACAAAATGGGTATACAGAAACAAGATGGATGAAAATGGTTCTATAACAAGAAACAAAGCAAGCTTGGTTGCTCAAGGTTATAGGCAAGAAGAAGGGATTGACTATGATGAAACCTTTTCTCTTGTAGCTAGACTTGAAGCCATTAGATTGTTCTGGCCTATGCCTCCTTCAAGAAATTCAAGTTATATCAAATGGATGTGAAGAGTGCATTTCTGAATGGTGAACTACAAGAAGAACTCTATGTAGCCCAACCACCAGGTTTTGAAGATAACAAATTAACTAATCATGTCGTCAAGCTCAAGAAGGCCTTGTATGGACTCAAACAAGCACCAAGAGTATGGTATGACACTTTATCTAAGTTTCTTATTGAACAAGGCTTCTCTCGAGGTAAAATTGATACAACTTTATTTATTACTAAACACAAAGGTCATTCATTATTAGTTCAAATATAAGTTTGAGAAGCTAATGAAAGGTATATTTGAGATGAGTATGATGGGAGAGTTGACATTCTTTCTTGGACTCCAAATAAAGTAATGTCATGATGGAATCTTTATCAACCAAGCCAAATACACCAAAGACTTGATCAAGAAATTTGGGCTTGAAACCTCTAAACCAGTAGATACCCCCAATGCAAAAGGCGTACAGTTTGGATCGAGATGAACAAGGTAAGAAAGTGAATCAAACACTCTACCGAGGTATGATTAGCTCTCTTCTTTACTTAACTGCAAGTAGGCCAGATATAATGTTCAGTGTGTGTGTTTGTGTTAGATTTCAAGCTGACCCTAGAGAATCTCATCTTATTTCTGTTCAACGTATTATTAGATATTTATGTGGCTCTGTTAACCTTGGACTGTGGTGCTCCAAAGAATCTTCATTTGACTTGTTAGGTTATTCAGATGCTGACTTTGCAGCATGTAAGATTGATAGAAAGAGCACTAGTGTACATGTCAGTTCCTTGGATCTCGGCTTGTATCATGGTCCAGCAAGAAACAAGCATCGGTTTCAGTCTCAACCGCTGAATCTGAATATATTGCAGCTGGAAGTTGTTGCTCTCAAATTATCTGGATGAAACAGCAGTTGGAAGACTATGAAGTATTTGAAAAGAACTACCCTATCTACTGTGATAGTACTGCATAATTTCAATCTCCAACAATCCAGTTTAACATTCAAAGACAAAGCACATTGACATAAGATATCATTTCCTCAAAGATCATGTTGAAAAGAAGAACATATTTTTAGCAAAGGTGGGGAACAGATGATCAAATCGCTGACATCCTCACCAAAAACCGCTCGAAAATTCAAGGTTCTTTCATTTACGAGGAGAAATGGGTATGCTGGAACTAACTTAAATTATTTCATGTCTATTCATTTCTTGTTTCTAATAATTTTGTTAAGTATTTTGCTCTTTTAGTAAATGTAAAAATAGCTTGCGGTTCTATCAACATTGAAACCGCATCATTAAAGGTTCAAATCTAACCGAAGAGTTAAGAAGAATAACATCAGTTTTAGCCAAACCGGATTGTGAAAGCAAGGACTCGGTTTGTTCTACTGAAACCAAAGTAAGATCTGAGAGATATCGGTTTTATCAAAACCGATAATGAGGAGAAGGTAAGTCGGTTTACTTAAACCGCTCAGGTATGTATTATTGCAATTTAGTCCCTACTTTATGTCACTTTATTCCTTAAGGGCTTTTGTGCAATTATCTCTGCCGCATTAAATGCGAATCGACAGGTACTCTGACGTTAAGTTTTCCATCAGCCGTCATGCCCGCTCCACTACCCGAGGTGGTTAATTGAGTATAAAAAACAAATCATTTTTCATTTTAACTTTTTACCTTATTTCTCTATTTGGCAAAACTCTTCTCTCTCCTCTGCACTTTCTGCGTACTCTCTGTACTCCCTCTAAAAATTTCTTACTTAAACGATTTTCAAAATGGCACCAAAGAAAACCATTGATCTTGCTTCTACTTCTACATCATCAAAACCATCGAAGCCCGATATGGTATGAATTTCTGAACCCTAACTCAGTATACTTCCATGTCCGCCATTGTTGTTGCTTGAAAAAGCTTTGTCATCTTCCTTGGATATTTTATGCTTTTTCTTCAAATTTTTGGTTGGATTATGTCTGCATTTGCTTATATATACTGATTGATTACTTTATTTTGTAATTTGTGTTCAATTTTTGAGCAAAATCGAATTTTTGGGTTTTTGGTGTTCGCTCGTATTTTTGCAGATTCTGGGTTCTAATGATGTTATTTGCCTTAGTTTATTTAGAAACTTTGTTATAATCTGCCCTTTATGATCGTTTTGGTATAATTCTTTCATATTTTGGCTAAGATTTTGTTTTGCTTGTTCATACTCTGTTCTTCGTGTTCTTCGTGCATTCAAACTCTTTTTCAAAATTTTCCCTTTTGATCTATTTTATTTTGTTTACTGTTCATTTATTTTTGTTTTTACTCTTTTACCCTTACTTTGCTTGAACCGCATGATATCATTGTTAGAATTCCTTTGTTAAGGTTTTATGTGCTTCACTCAAACCGCTCGTTTTAACTGATGCCTCAAACCTTGGTTTATCAAAATTATTTCTAACTTTGATTATTTTCTTTAGGATCCTTCAAACTTTGTCCCTGGTGCAAGAATAGTGGAGGAAGAATTTAAGCAAGATGGAGTTGGGAGGAAGCTACTCAAACTGCTTGAAGACTCAAAACTTCTACCTTTATTCCTAATGGACGAACCCCAATTCATGACCATCACTTGTGCTGAGTTTTTCGAGAATGGGATTCCTACAACTGCTTCTCTGTTGGATGTTAGAGGTGAACCAATCAGAGATCTGGAAACTGGAGAAGTGAAGTTTGAGGATGCTATAAAATCCACGGTTTGTGGAAAGGAAGTAATCTTAACCGCTTCTAAGATAGCAGTTTTGGCTGACCTTAAAAACTCCGGTGTCTCTGTGATCAAGCCAGAGCTTCTAATTAGTACAACCATGGAGTTGATTGGAGTTAATTCATTCTCCACAAAGAATTCCTCCAAGAAGGATTTTGGAGAGGTTATGTCCCTGCTGTGTGATCTAGTGGACACTGGGGTTATGTGCAAGAATGGGAACCACAATAATTTCACCAGTGAACAGTATGCCTACTGTATGGCTATTCTCAAAGGGAAGAAACTGCATTGGCCTAAGGTTGTGATGAAAGATATAATCAACGTCTTAAACCGCCTCTCTGCTGCTAGAGCCACTGGAAAATCTAAGATTAGGACACATTGCAGGCTATTAACCAAGTTCCTGCACCAACACTATGAAATTTTCAAGTTCTCTGCAGCTCACAAGGACTACTGTTTGGACCCAATTAAGAAGTCCATCTTTGGCTTATCTAAATTTGATGCATTCAGAACCGCCTTTGGATGGCAGTATGCACAGGCAGTTTGGAATGAAGATCCCCTGCCTGAAGCCGAACGAGGCCCTTTCCCTGAGGCTCGGATCAACAAGTCTGGAAAACAGTATGCTGGAGCCATAGCTGATCAGGCTCATGCTACAATGTTGAGAAATGAAGGTTAGACTGCTACTTTGAACCGTATGGGGTTAAGTCATCTAGCTCAAACCGCGGTACAGGCTGAGGGGGAGCCTGCGGTTGAGCGGGAGCCTGCAGTTCGGTCTAGACCTACGGCTCGTCCCAAGGAAACCGCTACTCCAAGGAAAAGAAAGGGAACAACTCAGATTCCCTCCATTATCACAAAGGCTGACCTAGCCAAACCGCCTTCCAAGCCCTTATCCAAACCGATCTCTAAGCCCCCTTCTACTTCTTCTTCATTTCCACCAATTAGACTTTCTCCAACTCTCACCAAACCTACTTCTCCAAACCTTCAATCCCAAAACCTCAAATTAAACCCCTCTCTCCATTACATCAGAATGTAGAGAAATTACTTAAGTTTGCAATGGATGCCTCCACTCTCAAAACCGCCAAAGCCAAATCTCTTCAAACCAAACCTCCTTCCCCTACTAAAGTCTCTCCTAAACAATTCTTTCAGACTTTCTCTTCTCTGAACCTTTACCTTCCAAACCGCCTTCTGTTCAGTTCACTGATGAACAGTTGGCTGAAATTTTTAAAGCCCTTCCTAATCTCAAACCCTCTTCTCAAATCGAGCCTGAGCAGACCCAAGTGTCTAAGGCTGCAGTTTAGCCTGAGCAAACCGATGTGTTTGAGGCTGTGGCTGTGCCTGAGCAGACTGACTTGTCTGAGGCCATTCAAGATGAACCTGAGCAAGATGTTGAAGTTCTTGAGGTTCAACCGCAGAAGAAAAGGAGGAAGTTGATCAAGAAATATGATTTTGTGGAACATTGGCAGTCCAGGCCACCTGGTGCAATAGATTTCACAGAGGCCTATGACAAGAAGGATCATTCCCCTCTTGAAGGCAGTTTTGCAAAGGAATTGAGAGAAAGGGCTGAAATGAGGAGAGCAGGAATTGACCCAATGTCAACAGAGGACTCTCCTCCAAAACTCAAGCGTAAACTGAACTTTGACTCTCCTGAGCACACTCCTTCTCCAATTCAGTTATCTCCCTCTACATCTCCAGATTTACCTTATGCTGCTACGGTTTTACCATCCCCAGTTCAACCATCTACATCAGCTTAACCTTTGGCTCTTCATCCAGTTCAACCTCTATTTCAACCATCGGTTCAGTTGTCTCCTCAATCCTCAGTTTCTTACATCAAACCGAAGACAAGGAAAAGAAAGAGTGTTGCAGAACTGGCCTCTTATCTAAAGCGGTTCAAAACTGAAACTTCAACGGAAAGAAGGGCTGGGGCTCGTGCTTGTGCTGCCGCTAAAGCCGAGGACAGATTCTTGAAGGTTGGCCGCCCCAATCCTTATGCAATTTTTCCCAAGGATGATATGGAAGCAGTTGTGGACAAAATCATTTTAGCCGCTGCAGAACAGATCTTGGCTGAAATTGCCTATCAGGTTATGATTGATCCCACTCTTGCTTCTGAATTCTTTCTATATTTCAACTGTCATTGCATTCCAAACCTATACCGCCTATTCATTGTTCCTTCATCTTCTATTTTTCTCTATGATGATTTTATGAGATATCCAGTTCCTCCTCCTTCTCCTGAAACTGAAATTGTCCCATATTCATTTTCCATTCCTTTTGACCCCATAGAGTTTGAAACCGCTCTTAGGGTTTCTATGGGTGAATCACTAGAAGATGCACATACTCTCCTAAAAGGTAAGGCCAAAATGCATTCTTCTCCTTCCCATCAATCTGATGATACCATATCTCTTTCTTCTGATGATGATGATGAACCGAGGCCTGATTATACTCCATCTGATGAACCTCAACCTTCAATTCCTTCTTATCCCATCTTACCTCCTTGTCCTTCAACCGATGATTTGATAGATGCGGTTAGAAACCTTCAGTTTCATCAGCAAACCTCAGCCATTCGGTTTGATTCTCACCTCCTTACAATCCAATCAGATCTTGATGCCATTAAGGGGGAGAGAATAAATGAGAATTCTGAGTTGAAAGAAATGCTTCATAAAATTTTGAGTAATCAACTGGCTCTCCAAGCACATCTTTGATAGCTCTGATCTCATACTGCACAGAACTGGCAAATTGGTCAAACAAACTGCTGGTATTGAACAAAAGATTAATGAACCTACTGAGGTTCGGCTTCGTACAACATATTTTATCTTTGAAACCGCTCATGCCTCAGGTTCAAGGAATGTTGCTCCAACCGCCCCTGCTGCCGAAGACCCTCAAACTGCTGTTGATGACCAAGCCGCGCAGAACAATATTGCAGATGGTGCCGCTGAAGAAAGAGCTCCTGCCGCCGCTGATGAAGTAGACTAGATTTTTATCTTAGTATTTTTGTTCTCTCTTATAATTCCTACTCTGTAAGTTCAAAACCTTATATTTGAATTATAATGAGAATGATTGCATAGCATTCAGTTTCCAAAACTTTGTTTAATCAAACTGCTTGTTTGTGGAACAATGCTTGCATTTTTAAAACCTCATGCACTATATTCATCATGAAAAATATTTCTTAAGTGCATTTCGGTTTAAACATTCAGTTTAATCATGCATATCTGATTTTCAAAATCATATCATTTTATATGCATCTGAATGAATTTCTTTTCTATCTATTCTTTTTTTTTTTTTTTTCATTTTGTGATAGATTAGAAATCTATGATCTAGCATAGTGTGTGCATTGACTTGGGACATGCAATTTCATGAAATTTATTTCGGACATGTTTTTACCAAGTACAATGTTTTGCTTTTATCATAGTGTGGTAATGGCATAAATCAAATAGGGGGAGATTGTTAGGATTCATTGTTAGTACACCCTCTTAATTTGATTGATCCATACCACGTGTCATTTTATGGAATTTAGGACCGCATGTAATGAAGTTATACTTCAATTTTTAGATAAGTCCATTTCTAAATTTTTGTTTGTCTAGGCTGAGTAGTTCGGTTTACCCTTAGCGGTTTAGATCTTCAAACCGCGTTTGTGCTATCTAAGAACCGCCATTATGGAGTTGCTTATTTTTCATGAAACCGCATTTCGTGGTTTTGATGAAGCTGCTCCTCAAGTCTCTCTTGGAACCGCTGATGACACTTGATGGAACCGCAATCATGTAACCACGTGCTTTAGTTTCTTATGAAACTGCACATCAAGTTCATCCTCGGAACCGCTCCTATGCCTGGTGGAACCGCCGATCAGTTATTGAAGAATTCAAAGAGAAGTTATTTATTCCTTAGACAAATATTCCCTTTTCAACCGTAAAGGAATATTTTATGTCATGTCAAAATAACTCTAAGTTAACTTGGAGTTATTGCAAGGAATGTCGGTCTTGTCCAAGAAATTTGAACTGTTTACCGTTAGTCATTTCTGCAATAAAGGACGGATGTCAGGTAGTGGTGCTACAACTACCTAGGACTACAAGACAAAGCAAAGGACGAAAATGACAGCTCAACCAATGGGATTTCGACAGCACTGTACCCTTTAGATTTGATTCAAATCTTTACCCAACGGTCACAAGTGTAATACCCGTAAAAAAAAAAAATTATTATTTAAGTATTTGGTAACATTAATTTAGTTAAATAAAAAATTAGAATTAATAAGTTAATTAATGAGTGGGCCGAAAGGAATGGGTTGGCCCGAAGGTTTTAATTAATAAACCCAACCCAATTAATAAACCATTCAAAGTATAAATACTTGGGTTAGTGAAATTAGGTTATTCTTTAATCATCAAAAAGAACAAAATACAAAAACCCTAAACCTTACCTAGCATAGCCGCCGGCCGAACCTAGGAGGAGGGAGAAGAAAATTTTCGCCATTGTTTTGGAAGAAGTAATCCGACCATTCTCAAGGTAATGCTAAATCCTACTCTCCAAAATTTGTTTCATTGAATTCGGATTAATAAATCATAAGTTATGCATGTTTAAAGGAAATAATCGTTAGGGTTTTTGCATGCTAGTCAATTAATGGTGGGAATTTTAATGGTTAAATGCTTAGCTTTATTTTAAGTTGATTCTATGATCATGAAAGGGATGAATTCATATTTTAAGAAAGCTGTGAATAGTAATCTGCAATGAATAGTAAAATACGCTGTGAATAGTAAACTGAGTTTAAAAAGCTGTGAATAGTAATCTGGCGATGATAGTAATTTACGCTGTGAATAGTAAACTGAGTTTAAAAGCTGTGAATAGTAATCTGCGTGATAGTAATTTACCGCTGTGAATAGTGAACTGAGTTGGGAATAGTGTTTCATGCGATTGATGAAAATCCTAAAAGCTATATAATTTGGGTGTTGATTCTTGATTGAGAATGTTAAGAATTGGGACGGAAAGTTAGTATTTTCGTTAAGTTATAATGAAAGAAAACATAATCGTTAAAAGAATTGTTAGAAGGTTAGAAAACTAACTTGAAAGGATGTGATAGTTACTTGGAAAACCTTGAAGTTAGAAAGTTAACGGAAAGGAGGAAGATTAAAAGATTTCAGTTAGTTTCTAACGGAAAAGGACTAAACTGAAAAAGTTAAAGTAAAAAGGAATAAAAAGGGGAAAACCTTTGAAGTCGAAGGACCAATCTGAAATTAATCCAAAGTTGAAGGACTAATTTATAATTAAACTAAAGTTGAAGGTCCAATCTGCAATTAATCCAAAGTTGAAGGACTAATTTGCAATTAAACTAAAGTTAAAGGACCAATCTGCAATTAATCTAAAGTCGAAGGACCAAATTGTAATTAACCCAAAGTTGAGGGACCAAATTGTAATTAACCCAAAGTTAGAGGACTTAATTGCAATTATATCAAAGTTAAAGGACTGACTCGTAAATCAAAGTCAGAAACTTAAACGTAAGAAAAGAAGTAACGAAGTAAAGAAGTTAAAACGCATCTCTCAGTTAACTAAGTAGAAATAGTTAACAATGTTGAGGGTACTAAAGTAAATTACTCCGTGCCTTGTAGATTTGCACAGAGAGGAGATTGCGAGGAAAAGCAATTCAGGTAAGGGACTACGTTCCTTATAGTATTTGAACTCCTGTTTATTGGAATTCCGTATTTTTCTAAAGTTAGCTATCAGTATGGCATGATAGTATTTGAATGAACTCTGCGTTATTGAACGTTCCTTGAAAGAATCTATACTTAGTGATGTCCCCATCGATCTACTAAGTATCGAAGTTCGAAACTTGTATCACATACTTGTACCTTAGTATGTTCTCATTTAACTTGTAAGTTAACCACTTACTTGTTAAGGCAGCCAATGTCCAGTTAGAAAAGACATTGACGGACAGTCCAGTTAGAAAAGACTCGTCCTTAAACTAGGGATTGCATGAGTGATCACATGCCTTCTCTCAGGAATTGTCTGATTACAAGGATGATTCTAGACCCCGAGCATATATGTGTGGATACCATATATGTTACGACCCACACTATTGGCTTGAGAAGCTAGGTGTATAAATTGTACCTTTGGCATTGAGGTTATAATGTACGTTACCAAGGAATTGACGGAACTTGAATGAATCCCTTTGGATTGTAGTGCCATAATCCTTTGGAAGTAAAATCTTAAAAGTAATACGACTGTATTGTTCTGCAGTCTTGAATCCAAAAGTAACTGAACCTATCTTTTTAAAAGTTATTCATAGTATTCGTTCTGGTCGTCTCTCCTTCGTAACCGGAGAGGCCACGTATGAACTTACTGAGCATTCGTTCGCTCATCCCTTCTCTATAAATTTTGTTTTCAGGATTTACGTAGAAGGACAAGACAAGGAAAGCAGCCGTAGGAAGACGGTGGATTTGAAGATTCTTAATTTAGTAGTTTTAAGTACATTTATTTTTGATGTAAGTTGAAGTACATTGGTGGTTAGGGTTGTTACCTACCAAGACAAGTTTAAGTTACGCTTCCGCTATTGTTTTGAATTTATGGTTTAAATAAGGGGCCGTTGTGAACCCTAAATTAAGGTATTTATTATTGTTTATTATTGTTATTAAATGCCATTAAATGCTCAGATATTATAAGAAAATTCGGGGTGTTACAGTTGGTATCAGAGCAATGGCTTTAGGTTTACATGGGAGACTATAGAAAGAAGTTAAGACTATGAGGAGAAATAGTACATAACATAGATTGGACTTTAGAACTCTGATAAGGAAGATAGTACTTTTGGGGAAGTTACCATTTTAGGAAACTTACCTTTGAGGAGACTTTCTAAATTAGGAAACTTTCTAAGTTGGGAACTTTCCATTATAGAAACTTACTATTTTAGAAAAGAACCTAAGATAAGAATTCCTCGAGAGATATGAGGAATATAAGTGAACACTTTGGTAGTGAAACTTGAAGGGTTACACGAAAATGTCATCCTTTTAAGTTGCTTATGCAATTGATGATTACAGTCACATACCTTTAAGTATATGGTACTGATAATAAGTTATGTCCTGATTGTAAGTTATGGACGGACTTAGAAGAAACATGAACGTGAACGTGAAACACAGAACAATTAAGAAAATAGTGATCCAGAGGTATACACTCAAGATTCGAAAGCTAAATGAAGAATTGGAAGTTCAAAAGGCAAGAGTGAATCCTACACTAGAGGAGTGAATGCGAGATAGGAAGACATTGCTAGACACTCGCAAGGAATCAGAAGAAATTAAGGAGATCATGATCCTAAATGAAAGGTACTATCATGGAACCAGAGAAGAAGTCAATGGTTTTACGAATTGAAAGACTTAAAAGGAAGAAAGAGCTAGGGAGTCAGAATCAACAACCCCCGTAGGCATGAAGCGCCAAAGGAAGATAATTGGTAGCTGAAGAAGAGATCGAGGAAGTAGCAATTAACCTTGGGGACAATGAAGCTACCCCAATTGTAATTGATGATGATGAACCACCCATGGTACCAGTTCGTAGGTCCAGAGGTAGACCAAGAGATTCTAAGAAGACTCCAAAGGAGCCTAGTGGAAGACCTAGGGGAAGGCCTAGGAAGGTGTTGTTCCATGATTGAAAAGTGGAACATAAAGTTATTTTATAGGATTGATGATTTGTTCTAGTCTAGAGAGAAACGCTAGAATTTTGTTTTGCTTAGATTTATTCCAAAAGATTCTTTGCAATAAAAGTTTGATTATTTTAAGCAAATGACTTTGTTGACTGTTCGTTCTTAAATAATTAAGCGGGTGAACTAATCTAGAACGAGAAAGTATTGGTCAAGTGAAAAGAGCATGAGTATAATGGGCTTATTGAAACGGCCAAGTGAAATTAGTTTTGGTCTAGTGAAATGATCGAAACAAGAATAAAGTGACCTATTGAAACGGTCAAGTAAGAAAGAATAAATTGACCTATTGAAACGGTCAAGAGAAAGTAATTGGCTTAGTGAAACGGCCAAAGTGACCTATTGAAACGGTCAAGTAAGAAAGAATAAATTGACCTATTGAACGGTCAAGAGAAAGTATTTGGCTTAGTGAAACGGCCAAGTAAAGTTAATTTTGATCCATTGAAGCGATCGGAACAAGAATAAAATAACCTATTGAAACGGTTAAGAGTAATAGGCTTAGTGAAACGGCCAAGTGTTAATGAGAGTAGGTCTAGTGAATCGACCTATGATTAATAAGTAAATTCTAGTGAAATGACTTCCCTAAGTAGAACTGGTCTATTGGAACGACCAGAAATCTAGTAGACCGATCTTTTGTAAAAGTTACGTCTTTTGGGACGGCATATTTATGTGAAAGTATTAGGCATAGTACAATGCTTGGGTTGACGTGAGTAATAGTGTTAAATGTGCGAGTTAACCTGGAACAAGTAAGAATGGTTTATTGAAACGACCAATGAAAGTGATTATGGTCTATTGAAATGACCTATGAAAATAGAAATGGTCTAATGAAACGACCCATACGTCTAGTAAAGTTGACTAATGAAGATAGTGATGGTCTGTTGAAACGACCAGTGGTTTAGTGAATGACCTATAAATTGAATGTTAGTCTGTAGAGACGAGCTATAGTATGAGAGTGCGTGAAAAAGTCTCGTATTCATGATAACTAATGATATTACCATATTATCCGGCAAGTGTTCGAAACGCCAGAGAGGCTAAGTTTATGATGCTAACTCAAGGAAGTAGGACGGTGAACGACTATGGTACTAGATTCATCGAATTGCTAGAATTTACCCTAACACTCTTCGATGATGAAGCGCAAAAGGCTCGAGGATGACATATTGCTCATTGGAAACGAAATTCCTATACGATAGTCTGCAAAGACTTTGTTAAGAAAATGTTTCGCAATAAAGAATATGGATGAAACTGCATATGTCCTTGGCATTAAGATCTATAGAGATAGATCGAAGAAGCTAATTTATTAAGCCAAAGTACATACATTGACAAAGTCATTAGAAGATTCCGCAAAGAAAATTCTAAGAGAGGACGGTTGTTAATGTTACATGGAGTTTTCTATGCAAAGACTCAAATGTCCTGAGACAAATGATGAGCATGAGAAGAATGAATGGGATGCCATTTGCTTCAGCAATTGGATCCATCATACCATGATATGTACTAAGCCGGATATATCTAAATGCTTGGAGCATGACGAGTAGATATTAATCCGACAACCGGTGAAAATCACTGGATGGTTGTGAAACAATTCTTAAAGTACTTAAGAAGGACTAAAGAATTGTTATGATCTATGGAGGGATGGAAGATGATCTCGATGTATATGGATACACGGATGCATGCTCCCAAACCGACAAAAATGGTAGAAATCTCAATCGAGTTTTATAAATAATAGTGAAGCTGTAAGTTGGAATGGTTCCAAGAAGAGTACAGTCACTAATTCTGCGACTAAAACTAAGTATATTGCTGCATTGGATGCTGCGATGGAAACTGTTTGGATTAAGAAGTTCATTGGATAACTTGAGATGGTTCCTAGCATTGCTAATCTAATAGACCTTATTAGAAATAATATTGGTGCTATTGATCAAGCAAAGGAACCAAGAGCACATCCTAAATCCAAACACATACTTAGGCGTTTTCTTATCATTCGAAAAATCGTTGATAAGGGAGACGTACATATATGCAAAGTACCTACTAATGATAACGTTACAGACACACTAAACAATTGGACTTCCACAAGCTAAGACATGATGGTCATGTTGGGTCTATGGGTATTGGATACCTAGGGAATTGGGCCTAGGGCAAGTGGGAGATTGTTGGTGTTGGTGCCCTAGGCACGTTTGTTAAACGTTGTATAAGTTATCATTTTATTCATAATAATAAAGAGATAATAAGATTATTATTATGGCTCGTGTTTGCTTATAATAATCTCCGTCCCTAGAGCTTCTTAAGCACTAGTATAAAGGCTAAATGATCATGGGATGATCATGTTAGATTTATGGGTACTTGTTTGGAACAAGGTACTGGACATGACCCGCCGTATGAGATTTATGTCATGGTCGATGTCATATATAAATCTCATATTAGTTATGTCATTTGAATCCTTAGACATGAAGTTATTATAGTCTTCCACTTGATGAACATTATGTTTGACATATTCAAACGCTGCCTTAACACGGTAGTTATAAAGGGTATGATTGGAATGATTGGATTCACGTAGGGAAGAATAATAAGCCAAATGGATTTGTCCCTCTTCGGAGAGATGTCAAGCTTGGGCCCCTCGAAGGAATAATGTTGGTGAAATGTTTGGCCAAACTCAAATGGATTGATTGGATCAATGTCATTTGGATTATCAACATATTCGGGATCGAGAAAAGTATTGAACAATACAAGTTGACTTGTTGACCATGACTTGTGTTCAATGACATCGTGGACAAAGGGATTATGACATGTTCTAAAAGGAATGCGAACTTGTATCTAGTTACACTATTTAGGTAGGTATGACGGTTTGCTAGAACCTAATCATATCTTATGGGTTCATGTTTGAACCCATTGCCAACTTAGTGTAATCCTAGAGGGTCACACACAAATAGAACGAATCGTAAAGGACTAAATGGGAATTATGGAAAAATATCAGTGTTTGGCTCTGGCACGGCCGTGCGCCTTGAAATGGCACGGTCGTGCCATAAATCCAAACCAAGGCAAACCTGTCGACATGATTGGCACGACCGTGCCAAATTACCAAGCACGACCGTGCCGAAAATGGGCGGCTGGAGAATTCGCGCGGACTAGATGGCACGACCGTGCCAGATTGTAGGGCACGACCGTGCCAGTCAAGTCGGCTAGAATTCCTTGTTGCCTAATTTGGTGACGGGATTTAGGTTTCCTAAGTCCTTAAGGGTTAAGGATTAGGACCTATTTAAGGATCCTTTCAGCAGTCATTAAACACATGATTATGAGTGCCTCCAAAGGGTTTTGGGAGGTTATTTTCTTGTTCTAAGATCCCAAAAGTGAAGAACAAGAATATTCATAATTCCATATAGTTCTTACAATTGTGAAAGCGTGTTTCATAATTTGGTCTAGCAACCAAGATCAAGTGTTCTTGATATTCGTTCGTAGTGTGGATACCGCTAGAGGGTGAAACTTATCATCTTCATAGTTCGTGATTCTTGCTTTGTTCGTGATCAAGATTTCAAGCCTCCATCGAATTCAAGGTTGTAAAATCAAAGGCATTAAGGGTTAGTATTCTAGTATTCATTATGTTGTATTTGACTAAATCATATGAATGGATCTATGGGCTTTGGGTTTCATAAATTTTAAATGCTTAATTCCGCTGCGCATGTTACTACGAAACCCAACAGTGGTATCAGAGCCCCGTTCATGTTGATTATTTCAATACGTAATCATGTTGTGTGTATATAAATTGTTTATGTGCCTAGCATGATTTGAATATTGGGATTATGATGTTTATGTGGCCTATGCGTTTTATGTGGTTTATTGTTTTACAAACTTTAATCGCACTGTTCAATCGCAATTAAAATTATGGTGGATTTAAAATTGTTTGGATTATCAATTTTTGATTGGATCAAAGTTTTGATATTCTAGGGATTCAAGAATAAATCGTTTATTCAAGGTTTTGATGATCATGGTGATTGGATCACCAAGAACACCAAATCCTAATTGAATCGGGAAAAACAATTTTGAGATAAATTTTGGAACTTTAAAAAATTCGGATTTTTCGCAAGGGGTCCGACCGGACCCAAGCCTTGACCCGGCCGGACCTAGGGTTTGGCGCGGGGGTAGGGTTTGGGTTTTGGGTGTGGATCTTGGGTTTAAATCTCCTATTTGTTTTAGTCATGTGATTCTAAGATTAGTTTAAGGTTTGGATGGCTAATCTACGTTCATCAAGATTGTGTTTCCCAAACTTGATCGTAATCAAGGTTTTAAAGATAAAACGAAATTAGAATTATGAAGAGTTCATAATTGCTAAAATTGAGAAACAAAGTTCTTGATTCAATGTTTGGAGATCCATGTGGAATTGTGAATGCAATTGGCCTACGTTCATCGAGACCATCTATTGCTTAGTTTCGGCCACATGGACTACTTTCTTGGTTTCTTGAATTAGTGCGGAATTGTGGTTGCCAATGGCTTAGTTCGGCCGCACTTCTTGTTGTCTTGATTTGGAGATGATAACCAAGGTTCAAAGAGTCTCATCCTCATAATTATAGAGAAACTAATGACACATAAATATTATGCTTAAATTAATGGAGATTAATTTAATGGCTAAACTTGATGCGTAACATGTTTATCTTGTGTGCTCATAAATGTGTTGTATGCTATATGGTGATGAACCTTCAAGAAAGTTTTAAGTCCTTTTGCCACGCCATGATTAAAACACTTGTTAGTGCATGGGTGATTTTAATGTGGGTTCACCCTAGCGAGGTGCATTAACTTTATCTATGTATGAGCAAGATGGATGATGTGGGCACGCCCTAGCGAGGCACATCAACCATGCGTTTAAAATGGTTGGACTTAATAAGGCGTCAAAACAGTTTTGGGCCTAGGCAAAAGATGAGATTAAACATGCTTTTGAAATTGGATCACTAAGAATCATATTGGATATGATTGACAAGAAATTGTTTACCTAATTAATTTGATTTTGAGCGGTCCACCTCCGTGGACTCAAGATTAAATTAAAGTTGGATCTTAGCCCAATTTAAAAGAGTCTCATGAAAGGATCTAAGAGTCATATGGGATATGATTGACAGGGTTGTCAACCTAATTAATTTGATTTTGTGTAATCCGCCATAGCGGACTTAGAATTAAATTAAAGTTGGATCTTAGCCCATTTAAATTATATTATACATTGGATGTATATGAAGGTTATATAATTTAGTGGGAGTATTTTTGAAAAATACATTATTTATCTCTTTAATGAGATTAGTACTTGTAAAATTTTGGAAATTTTGCATGAGTTGTAGATAATGACAACTAACTTCGTTGCGATCAATCCTTGTTAAGGATAAAGCTTCAAGAGGATGGTACAAACTTCATGGATTGGATCCTGAGCCTAAGAATGGTTCTAAGGCAAGAAGATGGGTTGTACATTCTTGATGGGCCTATTCCTAAAAGAACCAATGCTGGAGTAGACAATCACAAGAATCATGAGTATGATTCTAGGAATGTGAGTTGTCTTATGCTCACGATTATGTGCTCTTAAACTCCAACAAAGTTTGGAACTTGTAGAAGCCTATTAGATAGGTGTGGAGTTGAGTTACATGTATCAAAGAGCAATCTAAGCAAGAGAGGTATAAAACCATTGTTGCATTCACTCATTGCAAAATGAGTGAAGGGCAATAAATGAAACTTCACATGCTTAAGATAAAGGCTACGTAGAGCATCTTGAGAAACTTGGTTGTCCAATTGGATTGGATTGGAGCAAGCCATGGATCTCATTCTTGATTCATTGTTTAAATGTTATGATCACTTAGTGATGGAATATAACATGCTTAAAATGAATAAGAATTTCTTCGAATTGCATTAACATGCTGAAAAACTGCGAAGATGAAGATATTAGAGAATGGTTCTCCAATGCTCATAGTTCATGATGGAAAGAGGCCAAATGCCAAAAGAAAAGTAAGACAAGAGTTGTCAATCCTAAAGGAAATAATTTTGGTTATAATAATAACTCTAATAGATGCAATTTGGTAAAATGGCAATTGGATTGACCATTTAGAATTGTAGTCAAAATTCTGGATGATCAATAAAAGGAATGGTAGTGGGACTACCACTTGAGAATTTTATGTTATAAATTATTCTTTCTAAATTTAATTATTGGGTATTGGATACCAGAATAATTAGTAAGATGAAAGACTACTTATAGTAAAGTTTTATCTACAAACAGTAATGATGCAATGGTTGCAACATTGTTCGTAGAACACTTGTAAAGTGACTTTACTGATGAAGTAGAAAACATTATTTTGTTATAAGATAATGAAGGATATTAATTTCTTATTTGGAATAAGAAAATTGCTTTATTTATTATGATTTACTTCATTGTGTTATCATATAAATAAATCTTATATCCTAAGTCTTGAAGAACAAAGTAATAAAGGCTATAACATAAATACTTAAAATTGTTTATGCATTATTGTTTTGATCAAATAAATGAGAAATGCATATCTAAAATTCCATAGGACGGAGTTTTAAGTCATATGATTTGGAATCACATGATTTATGCAAATCTTATTTACTTGGATCAAGACATCTTTTACTATGATTGGTAAAAAGGCTAATATCTTAATTGACCTAATACATTCCGATGTGTATGGTGCATTAAGAAGCAATGCTAAAAGAGAATTTTGATCATACTTGGTAAAATTATTCAAAGATTATGATTGGATCATGATGATGAATAATTAAACCAAGAATTTGACAGTCATCATTAAAGTTGTGAAATGGTTTCACAAATTGACTTCACTGAGAACATCATTCTAAATGATGTGTCTGCATGGAAGTATAAGAACCTTATTGGATATGGTTGATTGGATGACAAAGTCAAAGTGATCTTCCATTATTCATTTTGGGGTTATGTATTTAAAACCGCTATGATTATACTAATCTGAATACCATCAAAAGAGGTTAAATGGTGAAAGAAAACTCGGTTTGTCTTTCATAAAGATTTAAGATGGTGAGACCCTTTTGGAAAGGAGTTGTCTGGGACACACTCACATTTAAATCTAATAAATATATTTTCATGGGATATCCTAAGGAAACTTGAGGATAATAATTTTACTCATAAGAAACAAATGGTTTGTTAATTATGATGATACTTTTCTAGATAAATGGTTTATCTCTAAAAGAATCAGTGGAGTAAAATGTATCTCGAATGGTTCGAGACCTAGAAAATATATTTTAACCTAAGATGGAAGTTGAACAAGTTTTCACAAGGAGTCGTGAAAAGTCTGTTCAAGATATACAAATACTTGCAATACATGATAGGATACAATCTATTAGTAGAAATATTGGATATTTCGAAATAGAAAGTATTGAGGTAAAGTTCATTTAGAATGAAGTATTTACCACCTATCAAAGATGCAATGTCAACTCCACATTTAGATTAGTGGCTTTGAGTCATAAAATCTAAAAGGCAATTCATGTATAATAATCAAGTTTGGAACTTGATCATTCTAACCTAAGGTGTAAAAACCAAAGGAGATGAATGACTTTTCTTGGAGAAAAATGTTACATGGGTAGCAAGAAACTTATTAGAATTTTCATAGTCACATGTTCATATTTGGATTATGAAATTTGACAAAATGATGTCAAAACAAGCGTTCCTCAACGGGAACTCACTTAAGGATGTATTGGATACAACCTAAAGGTTTTGATAGTCAAGAAAATTCTAAAAGGTATGAAAGTTGCAGAAATCCATTGGATGGATTAAAGCAAACTTGTGGGAGTTGGAATCTCCGTATTGATAAATCAAAAGAGTTTGACTTGATCAATAACGAAGATGAACCTTGTATATACAAGAAGATTAGTGGGAGCATAGTGATATTCCTTAAATTAAATATGTGGATGACATATTGCTCATTGGAAATGAAATTCCTATACGATAGTCTGCAAAGACTTTGTCAAGAAAATGCTTCGCAATAAAGAATATGGATGAAACTGCATATGTCCTTGGCATTAAGATCTATAGAGATAGATCGAAGAAGCTAATTTATTAAGCCAAAGTACATACATTGACAAAGTCATTAGAAGATTCCGCAAAGAAAATTCTAAGAGAGGACGGTTGTTAATGTTACATGGAGTTCTCTATGCAAAGACTCAAATGTCCTGAAACAAATGATGAGCATGAGAAGAATGAATGGGATGCCATTTGCTTCGGCAATTGGATCCATCATACCATGATAAGTACTAAGCCGGATATATCTAAATGCTTGGAGCATGACGAGTAGATATTAATCCGACAACCGGTGAAAATCACTGGATGCCTGTGAAACAATTCTTAAAGTACTTAAGAAGGACTAAAGAATTGTTATGATCTATGGAGGGATGGAAGATGATCTCGATGTATATGGATACACGGATGCATGCTCCCAAACCGACAAAAATGGTAGAAATCGCAATCGAGTTTTATAAATAATAGTGAAGCTGTAAGTTGGAATGGTTCCAAGAAGAGTACAGTCACTAATTCTGCGACTAAAACTAAGTATATTGCTGCATTGGATGCTGCGATGGAAACTGTTTGGATTAAGAAGTTCATTGGAGAACTTGAGATGGTTCCTAGCATTTCTAATCTAATAGACCTTATTAGAAATAATATTGGTGCTATTGATCAAGCAAAGGAACCAAGAGCACATCCTAAATCCAAACACATACTTAGGCGTTTTCTTATCGTTCGAAAAATCGTTGATAAGGGAGACGTACATATATGCAAAGTACCTACTAATGATAAAGTTACAGACACACTAAACAATGGGACTTCCACAAGCTAAGACATGATGGTCATGTTGGGTCCATGGGTATTGGATACCTAGGGAATTGGGCCTAGGGCAAGTGGGAGATTGTTGGTGTTGGAGCCCTAGGCACGTTTGTTAAACGTTGTATAAGTTATCATTTTATTCATAATAATAAAGAGATAATAAGATTATTATTATGGCTCGTGTTTGCTTATAATAATCTCCATCCCTAGAGCTTCTTAAGCACTAGTATAAAGGCTAAATGATCATGGGATGATCATGTTAGATTTATGGGTACTTGTTTGGAACAAGGTACTGGACATGACCCGCGGTATGAGATTTATGTCATGGTCGATGTCATATATAAATCTCATATTAGTTATGTCATTTGAATCCTTAGACATGAAGTTATTATAGTCTTCCACTTGATGAACATTATGTTTGACATATTCAAACGCTGCCTTAACACGGTAGTTATAAAGGGTATGATTGGCATGATTGGATTCACGTAGGGAAGAATAATAAGCCAAATGGATTTGTCCCTCTTCGGAGAGATGTCAAGCTTGGGCCCCTCGAAGGAATGATGTTGGTGAAATGTTTGGCCAAACTCAAATTGATTGATTGGATCAATGTCATTTGGATTATCAACATATTCGGGATCGAGAAAAGTATTGAACAACACAAGTTGACTTGTTGACCATGACATGTGTTCAATGACATCGTGGACAAAGGGATTATGACATGTTCTAAAAGGAATGCGAACGTGTATCTAGTTACACTATTTGAGTAGGTATGACGGTTTGCTAGAACCTAATCATATCTTATGGGTTCATGTTTGAACCCATTGCCAACTTAGTGTAATCCTAGAGGGTCACACACAAATAGAACGAATCGTAAAGGACTAAATGGGAATTATGGAAAAATATCAGTGTTTGGCTCTGGCACGGTCGTGCGCCTTAAAATGGCACGGTCGTGCCATAAATCCAAACCAAGGCAAACCTGTCGACATGATTGGCACGACCGTGCCAAATTACCAAGCACGACCGTGCCGAAAATGGGCGGCTGGAGAATTCGCGCGGACTAGATGGCACGACCGTGCCAGTCAAGTCGGCCAGAATTCCTTGTTGCCTAATTTGGTGACGGGATTTAGGTTTCCTAAGTCCTTAAGGGTTAAGGATTAGGACCTATTTAAGGATCCTTTCAGCAGTCATTAAACACATGATTATGAGTGCCTCCAAAGGGTTTTGGGAGGTTATTTTCTTGTTCTAAGATCCCAAAAGTGAAGAACAAGAATATTCATAATTCCATATAGTTCTTACAATTGTAAAAGCGTGTTTCATAATTTTGTCTAGCAACCAAGATCAAGTGTTCTTGATATTCGTTCGTGGTGTGGATACCGCTAGAGGGTGAAACTTATCATCTTCATAGTTCGTGATTCTTGCTTTGTTCGTGATCAAGATTTCAAGCCTCCATCGAATTCAAGGTTGTAAAATCAAAGGCATTAAGGGTTAGTATTCTAGTATTCATTATGTTCTATTTGACTTAATCATATGAATGGATCTATGGGCTTTGGGTTTCATAAATTTTAAATGCTTAATTCCGCTGCGCATGTTACTACGAAACCCAACACTTTGGAAGTAAAATCTTAAAAGTAATACGACTGTATTGTTCTGCAGTCTTGAATCCAAAAGTAACTGAACCTATCTTTGTAAAAGTTATTCATAGTATTCGTTCTGGTCGTCTCTCCTTAGTAACCGGAGAGGCCACGTATGAACTTACTGAGCATTCGTTCGCTCATCCCTTCTCTATAAATTTTGTTTTCAGGATTTACGTAGAAGGACAAGACAAGGAAAGCAGCTGTAGGAAGACGGTGGATTTGAAGATTCTTAATTTAGTAGTTTTAAGTACATTTATTTTTGATGTAAGTTGAAGTACATTGATGGTTAGGGTTGTTACCTACCAAGACAAGTTTAAGTTACGCTTCCGCTATTGTTTTGAATTTATGGTTTAAATAAGGGGCCGTTGTGAACCCTAAATTAAGGTATTTATTATTGTTTATTATTGTTATTAAATGCCATTAAATGCTCAGATATTATAAGAAAATTCGGGGTGTTACAACAAGGGTGCACTCCCTATAAATAGCCTTCATTATTCATCAATGAAGGCTGCTGAGCTTCAAGAGAAATTTCCCAAGTATTCAAGTTTGCTTTGAAGATTGTTACCCAGATATTCAAACCTTCAACCATCTCCTTTCCAAACCCAGAATTCCTTCATCAAGCATCAAGCCTTTAAACCATTCATACTCAGCCTATTCACCAAAAGATATTCATTTGCTCATACCATCATTTAGATATTTAGAGCATTTGATTTCTTTCCACACACACACCCGATTTATATAGTCATATATATTATATACTTCGAAAACACCGGTTATTATTTTCATAGCATAGGTTAGACTTATTGTTTAGAGTTTAGATTTATCTTATAAAACCTCCTCTAATTAATACAAGTCTAGTAGCTATTAGAAAATCCTAGACTAACCATCTAGGTAGAGGACATAGTTCATTCAAGAATGAACCTCTTCAATTTGTGTGTTTGATCTTTACTTTTCTGTTTGTGGTCTTTAACTTGAATCCATATACGAAATGACTTGAAAAGTGAATTGTGTTTTTCTTTGATCTTCAAGTTGATCTATCGGTTGCATCATAGTGTTTTCAACCCGAGTCAAACTGCCCAACTCTCTAACTATCCTTTTGGCCAAACCGCAAACTCCGCTATGCATTTTATTAGTTCGGTTTAAGTGCTTTAAACCGCAGTTGACCAAACAGATAAGTACTCGGTTGATTTTCAAGGGTATTTTTCGAAAAATTTTGGACCGCTATTCCCCCCCCTCTAGCGGTTCTATACCCTTGTTGCCCTCTGGGACCAACAGTACTTCTTCTCAACGACAATTGTTGTTATCATTTTTGCATTAAGTTTTGAACCGGCCTGACCGGACCCCAATTTTTTTTTCGGGGGCTCCGCCCCTGAACCCCTAAAGAAAGTGCACACCCTCACCCAGAATCCCTGATACGCCACTACATACAAAGATAAAATCAATGCACCTCGCAAGGGTTAGAGCGCGCATGAAAATACCCGTGTAATCCCAAGTATTTTAATCATGGATCGGCACTTGACTTAAATTTCTCAAGAAGGTTCAAAACACGTAAAAGTTAATCAATAAACCGAATTAATTTTATGTGACTTAGTTCTACTAGTTATAGGATTTAATTTCCGAAATTGAATCCGCAGAGCATCTTGAAATTGAGAGCCCAAAATGTACGACCGAGAAACTAAGCCAAAAGGCAACCACAATTCCGTACTAAGATCAAGAAGCAAGTAATTATTCCACACGGCTGATACTAAGACAAAAGGCAACCACAATTCTGTGTAGAAAAGTAACTTGTTTCAAGATCCTTTATTGTCTCATCAATCTCACAGATTACAGCAATCCTAAACTCTTTAGAATTCTGATTTCTGCGATTTTTCTGGATTTCTTAATTGAAATTTGTTTCAGGAAACACGGTTTCAAAAACCATCCATTTCAAAGCAGTTTCAGTTTCCAGATTCGAATTTACAAAACAATCTGAACACCAGAAAATGAATAGTGTCTGGGAAAATCAGGGCACCGTCCGTACGGCGCCATAGAAGCCATACGCTCCTGAAACAGCCGTACAGACCCCTTGTCCCGAATTCTCAGATTTCTAGTTTTTTCAGAAATTTTCAGATTCGATCAATCCCAATATCGTGTTTATACATAATCAAGCCGGTTAACCAGAAATATCTAAGCATGCGATCATACATATGAATCCAATTAATATTATAATCACATAATCCCATCATAAACTTGCATGCATATTTTATATCTCATATAAAATACAATCACATAAATTCATCTTATCATGATCATAGCAATTAAATAATCTAATTAAATAATTATATCATGATAATATTAGAACTATTGATCATAAACGAATCTCTGATACCACTATTGGGTTTCATGCAATCATGCGCAGCGGAAGACATTACATGAAGACACCCAAAGCCTAGATCCGCTACGATCAATAATTTATAATATGTTAAGATGAAAGAAACTAACCCTTATAGATCGAAATATGAAACCTTGGATTTACATGCTAAGACGAGCACCCTTTACAGGTGATCCACACGTCGAGCGAATTCAAGAACTCTTCTTGACTTGACTGCTAGATCCTTCGGATTGAAAAATTTGATGAAGAACGATTCTTTAATTGCTCCCTTTGATTTTTATGGTTTGATGATTGGGAATAATCAAACCTAATAACCCTAATATAATATGTGTATTCTCTTTCTCTAAGAAAGAGTTTATGATTTCACAAATCAATGTTATGGGACTGAATCCCGGTTGTATATATTATATACTAGAGGTCTCCAAGATCCTTTAGGGTTTAGGAGTTCTTGTCCAACAAGAAAAATCCTAAAATAAACTGCAGTGCGGGACCCTAACCGTACGGATCCAAGACAGCCGATGGTTCTCTAGGAGCCGTACGGCTACTAGTCCGTACTGCCTCGTTTTTTGCTCTTTTTAATTATCCGCTCTGTGTGTGTGACCCAATAGGATTATACTAAGTTGGCAATGAGTTCGAACCATTCAGAACCCATAAGTCATAAGCGGACTCTAGCAAGCTATT
The DNA here is from genome assembly GCA_026119855.1 of Campanula takesimana. NCBI lineage: Eukaryota > Viridiplantae > Streptophyta > Magnoliopsida > Asterales > Campanulaceae > Campanula > Campanula takesimana. Next base: position 161,731 of record JAOWBW010000690.1, read on the forward strand.
AGGAGTACCCAATTAGTATAGCTTTGAAATCCAAAGTTTCCTAAATAGAACATAACACAATCTCTTTGTTACACGATGTCTATTAAACGTAACCCTTGGTTAATGGTCAACTTAATTTGTTCAATGCTTTATCGATCCCGAATGTATTGATAATACAAATGACATTGATTCAGTCAATTCATTTGAGTATGGCCATGAATTTATCAATACCATTCATCGAGTGGCCAAAGATTGACATCTCTCTTGACGAGGAACAAATCCCTTCTTGGCTTATTACCTTTCCCTACATGATTCTGATTATGCCAATCATATCCTTTATAGCTACCCGGTTAAAGGTAACGTTTGAATATGTCAAATGTAATGTTCATTATGTGGAAGACCGTAATAACCTCAGGTCTAAAGATTCAAGTGATATAACTATATGAGATTTAATTATGACATTTGACCATGACATAAATCTCATAGGGGTCGGTCCAGTATTTGTTCTCCAACAAATACCAATAAGTCTAATTGTATCGCATACACATAATAATCATATGACTATCTATTAAACTTATACTAGTAATTAATCATAATTACTAGGGAAGGAGATTATTATAATAAACATGCAAAAATATAATAATCAAACATTTAATATCTTTATTAAAGCGTAAAGCAAATGACAACATTAATCGTTCAAATAATGTGCCTAGGTTATACACACCAACAGCTAGGACTTACTGCTCCCCCTATCACGTCCCCTATCGAGTCTCCTGCCAACTCCTCAAAATCGTCCCCATCCTCTAGGTCGTCTAGGTCCGATTTTGTTACTTTTGAGTTCGAGTCCTCATCTAACTCTAATGGCCTCACGTCAGAAGACTATGAAATTGTCGCTAATACAATCTTTCCCTTCGCGTTAAATGAAACACTGGACCTTTCTAAGTATCCCACCATAGCCATTCTTATAAATGATAAGTTAACTAATCAACCTAATGATATACACATGGTACATATTGATTCATTAAAAGAGTTAGACACAGACGAACTAAATGACGAATACATAAAATAAATCTCAGAACATGTTATTAATCAAAGGGAAGACTGAGCCCATGCTGCTGATAAGGTGTTAACATGTGTGAATTTGGGAACCGACAATGAGCCAAAGGAGACACAGATTAGAAGCTTCTTTCAAGGCACAAAATGGGAAGCACAGATTGAGCTACTCAAAGAATACGTCGATGTGTTTGCATGGTCCTACAAAGATATACTGGGGTTGGACAACTCCATCGTAGAGCACATAATTCCGATAGCACCAGACGCCAAGCCAGTCAAACAGAGACTTCACCGCATTAAGCCAGAATGGTCGCTACAAGTGAAGAGGAAATTGAGAAGCTACACATAGTGGGTTTTATAAGGGTGATCGAATATCCGACATGGCTGTCGAACACCATTACGATAAAAAAATTCATCGGTAAAGTCAAGGTTTACGTAGATTTTCGAGATCTCAACAAAGCCAGTCCCTGCTGAATATTATGCCCTAGGCCCTTGAGAATGGCCTATGCGTTACGTCATTGGTTCATTGTTATAGAGATAACAAACCTGATTATTATATCTTTTTGCATGTTTATTATAATAATCATTGTCCCTAGCACTTATGAAGAGCCAGCATGAGTTTAATGAATAATCATATGATGATTATGGTGCATAGGATGCGGATTAAACTTGTGGGTACTTATTGGAGAATAAGGTACTCGATAGACCCGTTATGAGATTTATGTCATGGTCAAATGTCAAAATTAAATCTCATAATAGTCATACCATTTGAATCCTTAGACTTGAGATTATCATGGTCTTCCACATAATGAACATTATGTTTGATGTACTCAAATGCTACCCTTAACCGGGTGGTTATAAAGGCTACGATTGGCATAATCGGATTCTTGTAGGGAAGAATGATAAGTCAAGATGGGATTTGTCCCTCTCTCAACAGAAATATCTGCTTGGCCACTCAATGAGTGAGATTGATGATAGTGTTTGGCCATACCCAAATGAATTGATGTGATCAATGTCATTTGTTCATATCAATCTACTCGGGATAGAGAAAGCATTGGGCAACATAAGTTGAAATGGACCATGACTTATATTCAATATGATACCGCATAACAAAGGGATTGTGATATGTTCTATAGGAAACTTTCGATCTTCAAAGTTATACTAATTGGGTAATCATAATGGCTTGCTAGAGTCCACTTATGATTTATGAGATCTGAATAGTTCGGGCTTGTTGCCAACTTAGTATAATCCTATTAGGTCACACATGCAGAACGGATCGAATAAGGCACGGAAAAACGAGAAAAACTGGATCCTACTGGAGGATCTGTGAGGATGGTTTGGGAGCCACCAAACTGATCCGTACGGATGGTTTGTCCGGCAGGAACAATTTTAGGTTACTTCTTGCTGATCAAGAAAAACTATCTCCTAATGAGATTAGGTTTCTTCCTTAGATATAATGGACGATTTTCAGAATCTGAAAACATATGCTTCCATATTGATTTAATAAATCAAAGAGAGGTTTTTGGTGAGAGAAAACTACACATTATTCAAGGGTTATTAGGGTTTGATTATTCTCAATTATGAAACCATAATATTCATTCAAGGGAGTTTGAAGAAGGGTTTTTCAAAGCCAAAGTTTTCAAGCCTAAAGGATCTAGCAGTCGCGTCAAGAAGGAGTTCTTGAATCCGTTTGAAGTGTGGATACCAAGAGAGGGTATTTTTCTTAATACCTAAGATCTTAAAGTCTCATTTTGAGCAAACAAGGTTAGAATTCTTTTCGTCCTTATTATAAATTATTTGATCATAGCGGATCCTGGCTTTGGGTTTGTTCATGTAAATTCTTCCGCTGCGCTTGATCCTGAAACCCAACAGTGGTATCAGAGATCCGTTGATGATCAATAATTTTAATATGATCATGCAGGTATTATTTTAATTGGGTTAATTAATATGCATGATAAATGATGAATTATGTGATTAGTGTGTTATATGAGATATAAAATATGCATGCTAGTGGATTATGTGATTATTATATTAATTGGATTTATATGTATAATTGCATGCTTATGATTATCAATTTTAATTGGATTATGCTTATTGATGTTCTTGATCTAATTTATATGTGGAATAAACTTTTTGTTGATTATATATATTAGATTAGTTTAAATTCGTAATCTATAATTCATGTCTCCTAATACTGATTATGCCTGAACATGAATCTGGGATTAGTCGAATTTGATGTTTTCTGAAAAATCTAGAAATCTAGAAATCTAGGATTCTACTGAAGCATCTGTACGGATGGTTTGGTAAATCCCAGATTTGACTCTGTTTTCTAGTAAATCAGATAGTTCTATAAACTGGTTACAGAATTTGAATTTGAAGATTGAGTCTGTTTCAGACGGCTGGTTTCTGAATCCGTGTTTCCTGAAAAGATCTCAATCTTGAAATCCAGAAATATACAGTTCCAAAATTCTGAATAGTTCAGATTTTCTGTGACCTGCTTGACAAAGCCCTACGGATGAATCTGGAAGCTGCCAGAAGCATCCGTACGGATGGTTTGGGCAGTACTGATTCTGATCTGTTTCATACGACAGGTTTTTGAAACAATGTTTCCTTAAACTGATTTCAGTTCAAAAGTCCAGACAGTTACTGAGATCAGAAACTTAAATGAGTTTAAGGTTGGCGTAATCTCAAAGTTTTTCAGAATTAATCCTATAACTAGCGGAATTAAATCACAAAAAGTAACTTAGGCTAATTGCTTGAATTTATGTGTTATTTGAACCTTCTTGAAAATTTAAGTTATGTGCCAATCCATGATTAAAACACTTGTGAGTACATGGGTAGTTTTATTTGGGTTACGCCCTAGCGTAAGCGCATTAATTCTATTCATCTATGAGCAAGATGAGGAAACAGTGATTCCTATACGTTTAAAATTGTTTGACTTAATTAGGTTATCAAAATAGTTTTGGGCCTAACGCACAGATGAGATTAAAACATGTTAGACATAAGATGTCTAAAATATCATAAAGGATCTAAGAGTCATATATGATGTGATTGATAAGGAGTTATCTACCTAAATAACTTGATTTTGAGCAGTCGTGCCCTAGCCGACTCAAAGTTAGGTGAAATATGGATCTTAGCCTATTTAAATTATATTATACATAACTTGTATTTGAAGGTGTATAATTTAGTGGGAGTATTTATGAAATACATTAAATATCTCTAAATGATATTGGTGTAAAATATAGGTGTATATTTATTTGCATATTTTGTAGAATGTATTAAACCTTAATCATGATTAACTACTGCAATCTACCCACTTAAAGAGAATTAGATTAACTTCCTTGACCTAGTCATGAGCTTAAGAATTGTTCTAAAGCAAGAACGGAAGTTATGAATTCTTAATAAATCATATTCCTAAGAAACCTAATGCCTTAATGTCAGACAAAGACATAAATTAGAATCATGTGGATGAATCTATGGATGTCTATTGTCCTACGACTTGCTACCAAATGTTTGAAACTTTAGAAGTATCTAAAACACATGAATGCTTATGTGATAAGCAATCACGTAGGAAGTGTTCCTACAAGAAGGAAAGGCAAGAAAAGTTTGAGATTGATTAGAGCCTAACGTTCATGTGATGATTGAAAGGTATGTTAATAAGTACTCATATTTTGAACATGGAGAAACATATTAATTACCTTATTGGCTTTATAATCAAGTTAGTTTGGAACTAACAAACGGATTTGATATTAAATTCATAAGCGACATTTGATGTTTAAAATGTTAAGTCTTAATATCAAATGGAAACCTTCTCAAACTCTAAAGGTTAATAAAGAAAAGGATTTAAGATAAAGGCAAGACAAGAGTTGTCCAGCCTAAAGGAAATAATTATGGCTAAACCTAAAAAATCCTGAGGATGTAATTGCTCCTATGGCAATGTGATTGACCATAGGAGAAATTACAATTTGAATTAAAAGATCAAAAGGAAGGGTAGTAGGACTACCACTTCAAGTATTTATGTTTATCTTTCTACATCTAAGTTCTTGGGTATTGGATACCGGATATGGATCCCACATTTGTATAAATTTGTAAGACTTGAGAAATAGAAAGACTACTTAAAAAGGTAAAGATTCACCTATGTGGTAATAATGATGCAAAGGTTGCAACATTAATCATAGGAACTTGCAATGTGTCTTTACCTAGTGGGTTCATATTTGTTTTGAACAAATGTTGTTATGTTCCTATTTTAAGAAGAAATATTAATGGATATTTCTTATTTTGAATAAGGAAGTACTCCATTAAATATGATTTGCTTTATTGTATTGCTAATCATATAATGGGACTTTATATCCTTATCTTGGAAATAACAAAATAATGAGTATAACATAAATAATGGAAATCTTAATCTAATGATGTAAGTGTTACATTTTATAGCAATAAAGTCTCGATCAAATGATAAGGAACACATATCTAAAATTCCATGGGACGGACTTGTAAATACACATGATTTCGAATCATGTGATATATGTGAATCTTAGAAATTGATCGAAGACACCTCTTACTAATTAGTAGTAAAAGGAAAATACACTTTTTGACTAATACATATTGATAGTTCATTAAAGTAACAATCCTAAAAGGATTTCGATACCTCATGGCAAAAAGTATTAGTGTACTCTGATTTGATCAAAGTAATGAATATTTGAGTCATAGACTTGTTGAGAATTCAGAAGAAAATCTGTAGAATAAGAAAAAACAGAATCTGTAAACAGCAACCGTATGGCTGCGAACTAGGTGTACGCCTAGGGATGAGCCGTACGGCTCCTGTTACAAAATCTGCAAATTGTCTGTAAACTGCTGTTTTTCGCCTCATAATAAGTCAAATTGATCTTTAATTAACCTTCTAGATTATATGCTGGAAACAAGGAGTTGGAGAAGAGTCCATCAAGCTTAGATTGCTTACCTATCAAAAATGAAAGAAAACCTAGTTTGTCTTTCATAAAGATTTGTGATGTGACACTCTTGTAAAAAGTATTGTCTTGGACAAAATCACACTCAAATCTAGTTAATGTAATTTCATGGGATATCTTAAGGATATTAATTTTACGAGCGGTTACATTTACTGGCCTGCATCCAGCGCAGTCAAAACATGGTTTTTGGGGATGGAATTTGTGGCGTCAACCTATAGGCTTTCTCGTTTTTCTTATTTCTTCCCTAGCCAAGTGTGAGAGATTACCTTTTGATTTACCAGAAGCAGGAGAAGAATTAGTAGCAGGTTATCAAACCTCTAAATATAGAACAAGTTTACCCTCAGCTAAGAAGTTTTTGTACTTAAGCAAGAGAAGGCAAAGAATTTTTGACCTTCGACGAAAAGGAATCTTCGTCGAAACTGAATCAGCTATTGTTTTCAAGCCTAAAGGATCTAGCAATCGCGTCAAGAAGGAGTTCTTGAATCCGTTCAAAGTGTGGATACCAAGAGAGGGTATTTTTCTTAATACCTATGATCTTAAAGTTTCATTCCGAGCAAACAAGGTTAGAATTCTTTTTGTGTTGATTATAAATTATTTGATCATAGCGGATCCTAGCTTTGGGTTTTGTTCATATAAAGTCTTCTGCTGCGCATGATTCGTTGAAACCCCACAGTTCCAAGGTTGAATTCCCGCTCCCCAATATTGTTATGCTAGTGGACGCAACAGCTAACTACGATGTAAAGTCGTTTGTGGATGGCTTTGCAGGTTACAATTAGATCAAGATGGAAGAAGAAGACCAAGAAAACACCGCTTTCACCACTCGATGGGGAACATACTATTATACGGTAATGCCATTTGGACTCAAGAATGCTGGGGCTACTTATCAACGAGTAGTGACTGCACTCTTTCACGACATGATCCTGTGAATGCCCCTTTCCGATGAAGCGACGCATGGGAAGTATCTTGTGATTATTTTTATTTATAAAGGGAATATTCATAACGACATTAAAATTATGAGAGTCGCCACGCCGTTTTAATTAAATCCAAAACATTGAAAAAAGCATTTTTAGTGGGTTCGGGGGTCAAATTACAACAAGAGAAGAATATTGAACGTTATCACTCCTATTGCCCGAATTGATCGGTCTTTCTATCATGATGAGTGTGTTAGTAGTGTGTTAGTGATTTAGACCGGATCCGAAGATTGCCTACGTTCCTCTCAATGTGAGAAGCTCAGGTCAGCGTAGTTCGCAGAGAATTAGAATAGGCAGAAGAATCGGGATCATGCATAATGAGGGGGGAATTACCTAAAGATTAGGGTTTAGAAGTAGTTCCTAGATCATCCTCGGGTTGATGAACCCTCGATCATCATCGGCTATGAAATAACATGTAATTATGAAGATCGCAACCCTAAATATAGCATAAATAAGGTTTTAATCTATGAACACGAAGAACATGCGAAGAACATATTATGAACATATGAATGAGCATGCAAAGCATATGAAGAAACTATGAATAAACATGTACGAACATGAATATAAAAGATCTACATTAAAAATAATGCAAGAACACGAAGAAAAAGTTAGAAAACTTACCTATGTTGGCAAGAAATAAACCTTGGATCTTCTTGAGTGTTTGAATGCTAATTAGAGAGCAAAATAGTGTTTAAGAACTCCAAAATTCGTACTTAGAGCTCTCAAAATCGGATCCCTTTTATTATGAGGCAAGGGAGGTCTTTAAATAGGAAACTGATGGAGAGATCTGACGGTCCAGATCATCCGGGGCGGATGTGGCCGCGTGGCCAATATTGAGGGCGGCGGCGAAAGTGGCCGCGTGGCCATCGTTGCGCGCTGACTTGAAATTTAAGCTAGGGTTTTACTGTTCATACAAGGCAACCCTAAATGTCCATATTTAATGTTTTCTAGAACATTGAGCTATTTTTGGGAATCCGGGACAAGTCTTTGCAAGGTTTCTAATTCCTATAAAGTCCTTGTATATTTGGGAAAGCCCTAATAAACTCATTTTTAGATCGGGTACTAACAGTAGCCCCTCGGCGACGCTTCTTGCAAGGCAATGGAAGGTCGACGATAAAAATAGGAACCGTTCTGAAACATGAGTTTCAAAACAGAGGAAAGGTAAGGGAACGGCTGAACCTTGACAGGCGACCTACGTATCCGCGGGGGAATCAAGCCAAACGTAGTTCAAATCTGATGGAAATTGGGAACGACTGTCCTCTGATGGGGAACAAAGTCTTCTGCTGGGGAAAATGCACCTGCTGGGGATGAGAGATGACCGCGTCGGTCGGGTGGCTGAACCTTTTCAGGTTTCCTACGTAACCTCCGAGGAATCAAGCCGGTCGTAGTTCGGATCTACTGGGGATAAAACGAGATATCGGGCTCCTGCTAGGGATAATAAACCTACGGGCACTATCCTGCATGAAGAACGAATTATTCGTAAGTAATGAAGTTATTTGGGAAAAATGAAGACTACGTTGTCTAAATAATCCCACGATGGAATGGTAAACGCAATCAGGATCGCCAGGGCTCCTGCCGATTGCGCTAAAGTAATCGATGTTGGATCTCTCGCGAACAGAAACGCCAAGGCTTCTGCCAACCACGATTGATCTAGGATGCATATGTCATAGAGGCGCCGAAGTCTCTACAATCATACGAATCCTAAAATAGATGCTGGATTGCTCGCAAACAGAAACGCCGAGGCTTCTGCCCATCGCGATCGATCAAGGATGCGTATGTCATAGAGGCGCCGAAGTCTCTACAATCATACGAATCCTAAAATAGATGCTGGATTGCTCGCAAACAGAAACGCCGAGGCTTCTGCCCATCGCGATCGATCTAGGATGCGTATGTCATAGAGGCGCCGAAGACTCTACAATCATACGAATCCTAAAATAGATGCTGGATCGCTCGCAAACAAAAACGCCGAGGCTTCTGCCCATCGCGATCGATCTAGGATGCGTATGTCATAGAGGCGCCGAAGTCTCTACAACCATACGAATCCTAAGCAAATATTAGGAAGTGCTAAAATAATAGATGCTGGATCTCTCGCAAACAGAAACGCCGAGGCTTCTGCCCATTGCGATCGATCTAGGATGCGTATGTCATAGAGGCGCCGAAGTCTCTACAACCATACGAATCCTAAGCAAATGCTAAAATAATAGATGCTGGATCTCTCGCAAACAGAAACGCCGAGGCTTCTGCCCATCGCGATCGATCTAGGATGCGTATGTCATAGAGGCGCCGAAGTCTCTACAACCATACGAATCCTAAGCAAATATTAGGAAGTGCTAAAATAATAGATGCTGGATCTCTCGCAAACAGAAACGCCGAGGCTTCTGCCCATCGCGATCGATCTAGGATGCGTATGTCATAGAGGCGCCGAAGTCTCTACAACCATACGAATCCTAAGCAAATATTAGGAAGTGCTAAAATAATAGATGCTGGATCTCTCGCAAACAGAAACGCCGAGGCTTCTGCCCATCACGATCGATCTAGGATGCGTATGTCATAGAGGCGCCGAAGTCTCTACAACCATACGAATCCTAAGCAAATATTAGGAAGTGCTAAAATAATAGATGCTTGATCTCTCGCAAACAGAAACGCCGAGGCTTCTGCCCATCGCGATCGATCTAGGATGCGTATGTCATAGAGGCGCCGAAGTCTCTACAACCATACGAATCCTAAGCAAATATTAGGAAGTTTTAAGGGGTTTTCCGTATTCAAAGGTGTAGACACCCCGCCTTGGACCTCTCACCCCGATTGCATACAAAGTATTTTTATTTAACTTATTTTCATTAATTTCTGTTACTTCGGTCAAGTTCCTAACTGATTCCGTTAGTTTTGGACTAAACTGCATAACAGAGTTAAATTTTAGGGTCATTCTGTCATTCTGTCATTTTTCACCCGCGGGCGCTTCCGGCACTGCCAGTGAGCCGTGCGCGCGTCCCGCCCCAAAAGCCGGACCCGCGCGCCTCCCATTATGGCAGTAACGGATTGCACCTTATTTCCCTCCCTTTTCTTATTTACAAACATCTTTTCTTGATCACAAAAACCATCTTTTTACATCCACATTCATCCCCCCTTTTCTCATTAACTCCCAATCCCACACTTCTAGCCTTTTCATTAAAACAAAATATTTCCTTTTTATTTTATTTGATTTTCTTTTATTTATTATTTTATTTATCTTATTTTTTATTGGTCAATTCCATCTCACATGGATGATCATCTTTTCCCTCCATCATTTCCCTCTCTTTTTTACCTATAAAAACCATCATCTTCTACCTTGGAAAGGGACCTCAATTTTTAGACATAGAACTTTCTCTCTACACAAATTCTATATCATTTTCCCTACACAAATTCTCCCAACAAGAGTTTTACATAACAAAACTCTACACAAATCTCTACACAACAACACCATTTTCAAGTCCAAGTTTGAAGTCTTCTTTCTAAAGGTACAAGTCTTCTTCTTTTATTCTCTTTTATTCTAGTCTTACTAGTATGCAATCCCCATTAATGGGACATGACCAACATGACTACTTCATATATTGAAGTTAGTTAAGGTTATCTCCCTACATTTTAATCTTAACTTTAATTCACCATGTTAATTTCTCTTCATCTCTTAATGTAATTCTTTAACATTACTTGTTACATGTAATCTTTATCATTAAATAAATAAAACAATTCTATTTTATTTCCCCTTTATTTTCCCCTTTTCTTCTCATCACAATTGTTAGCACATTTCTATTTAATTAATTGAAGGACATGTAAATATTAGAACACCAATAGTAGCAAGACCCGCGTAAGCGGGGCGGAGTGGGTGTTTAAGTACTTCCCACTCCGTCACCTAACCCCCGAACCCTTCTCTCCCGAATCTCTGGTTTTGTACATAAATTAGGCTATTTCTAGGTTTTTCTTATGTTCCTTTAAAAACATAGGTGGCGACTCTAAACAATCTAAAACAAGTTAGACATCCTAGGATAATTCACCGCTCTAGCCAAGCCGTGGTTCCCCGGGGTATCTACAGTGGCGACTCCGCTGGGGAATATTTAGAGGGTTAAACTTGCGTTCTTAACTTTTGGTGTTCTTATTACTGTTTTCTGGGCATTCTGGTAAAAAGGGTGGGAAGCGCGCGCCTCCGGCCTTCTTGGCCTAAAGCGCGCGCGTCCGACCCTTATTACCAGAATCGCCCGTCTTCCTTCTTGTCCTTCAATTCCATGTTTCTGTGCTAACAAATTCTGCAGGGGAAAGTATTTTTATTTAGGGTCAAGGCAATCCCTTGAACCCGCTGATTTACAGGTTATTACCCAGATGCGGGCGCCTCTGCCCCTCTTTGTCTACCGCGCGCGCCTTCCGCATAGGCCACCCAATGCGCGCGCTTCTGGGCGCATTCCCAGAACAGAAACAGTGAACAGAATGGACATTTTTGACAGTGTGTGGGCACCGGGCCTGCATACAATTTCTTTTACTTTATGTTTATTTTTATCGGTCACACGGGTGATTCGAAAGTTGTAATTATGTGCTTATTTGTTTTTTTATTTATTTCTTTTGAAAAAAAAAAAATGTTTTGTCACATGTTAGACCTCACACTACATGCACATATTCTTATCAACTGCTCACTATCGAGTCGCACAAGTCCAACCCCAAACCCGTCGAGGCCCGTCCTAGAAAGTTTCAAGCTCCACTCGACCTTGGCTCTTTCGAAGCGGTAAACCTCAGCCCGTGGCGTAGTTCATGACTACATGCCGGGGGTGACCTTTGAGCCTCATATTCAAGCCGAGCACAAGCCACACAATTCTAGTCTAGGGTCTAACACTCCGTGACTCAAGTCGGTTTCCATGTGCCGAGATTTCCCTAAACTAATGTCTTCAAATCATACATGCCAATTTGTTGCAATGAACGAAATAAAACTCCGTCCCCAAAAGTGGGCATTTTGGACGAAAATAAAAATTTGTCCCCGCATGTATGATTTACTACATTAATTTAGTTTAATCCCGTCACATGTAGGTATCACAAGCGTGGTGGAATCCGATGAGTATATGGGACCGCGAGAAGGTCTATATACTAGTGTTACGATTCCACTATTTTTTCTAGAAACCCCAAAAAGGACTCCGTCCTTCCGACTTTGTAAATAAATAAAAAAAGAGTCATTTTTCTTTATGTGGTTGAGTCTTTTCTTGTTTGTGGGTGAAATCATTTTACTCAAAAGGTGTTTGTGGGGCCATCCTAAGATCGACCGTGTTCTCTCAATAGGTCCAATGGCTTCAAACGGCAACGACAACGGCATTCCCGTGTCCAACGAAGGGTTATTCCGCATGGTGGAAGCATTGAAAGAGCAAGTTGATACACTAGCCGAGAATGTCCGCCGCAAGGATGATCTATGGCGAGCTCGTTACAAGCATGTGAAAACGGTCCACGAGAAAGAAGTTGCTCAACTCAAGAACCGATTAAAGGGGCTCACGAATGAAGGAAAGGTCCAAAGCATTGATACCGGTTTGGTCAACACTCTCATGTCCTACATTAACCAAAGGCTTAGTGGGTTAAATTTGCACAAGGGCCCAAACACCGATCCTCATCAAGCTTCTCTCCTCATGAACACAATGGAAGCCCTTCCCGAAAAGTTCAAGATGCCCGATATTGGCAAGTTCAACGGCAACTCTTGCCCCAACGCTCATGTCGACTCCTACATTTGGGCCATGCTACCAAAGAGAGTGTCTCCTCAAATAATGGCACAATGCTTCCCGCTTACTCTCGAGGGGGTCGCAAAAGATTGGTATATGGGTCTTCCAGTTTCCACCCGCCTCAATTGGGATGCCGCTATGCTTGCCTTCAAGTCACAATACCAAGGCAACTCCATGTTCCGTCCCACCAAGAACGAATTGGAGAGCACCGTGCAAATGGGTGATGAATCATTTGGCGGCTTCTATCGCCGTTGGAACGACAAGCTAGCCGAGATGGTTGATAGGCCTTCCAAGAAAGAACAAATGGACATCTTCTTGAAGTGTTTGAAAATGGACTACCGCACTAATCTTAGTGGGGCTTTTCACTCCAATTTTGCAAGCATGTATGATGCGGGAATTAGAGTCGACAATTTGCTCCTAGAAATGGCCGAGTCTTCCTACGAGACAAGCTTCAACGATGAAGACATGGACGAATGTAGTGACATGGAAGACTACTTCAACAAAGAGGACGACGACAACAATCTCCGTTTCTCTTTCTCTACCTAGTAGTAGGAATAAAAAAAAAAAAAAAAAAAAAAAGAGTCAAAAGTCCTCTTTGTGTGCATTAATGTTTTCTCTCGTCCCATGTTAAGTGTCGAGTCTTCTTATCAAATAAAAGTCGTTCTTGTCCTTATACACTCTTCCAAGTTGTTCGATCTAATTCTTGACAAAATGATGAAAAGATGTCTAAACAAGTTTTAGAACAAGGCCATCACTTGAACGCCTAGGGGCTAAACATCGACGCCAACATCAACGACGAAGCCAAGACAAACAAGGTGGAGCAACAATCATGAAGAAGTCAAGCAAAGTTTTCAAAGGGGATTAAAAAAAAAAAAAAAAAAAAAGAGCTCGCTAGGTTGAAACCATCAAATCAACCTAGGCAAAAGTTAGAGCACACAAAAAAAAAAAAAAAAAAAAAAAAAAAAAATCCCCCTCAATCAAAGAAGTTCACATCAAGATCATCATCATCCACCAACGAAGGACGAAGCAACAATTCATCACGAAGAATGGAGAATCCACAAGAACTACGGTGACCTGAGCCTCTACACTGGAGGAACGTAGGCAACCTGCGGGTCCGGTCTCATGCAAGAAAGAAGATATGTTTAGCCCTAGCGCGTTATGGTGATTGGCCTTCATCTCGAACTTGTCAAGACATCTTTGTACGATTCATTTGCCAACGAATTAATCACCAAAAAGATTGAACAACTTTCTTAGATTAGGAATCATTTCGCGCTCCTTGTCGAGTCTAGGGACTTATATTCTTTCTGCATACTCCCAATTTCTTGCAATCAAATTGGGGCTTTCCTTCTCTTCTCTCTTAATGACTTACTTGCCTTCGCGAGTCATTCAATTCAATAAAAAATACATGTCAATACTAGGGACACTTCCCTAGTCAAGTCAATGTCACTCATCATTAGTGACAAAAGGTCTCCACCGCAAAATCACATGTCTTATCTCCTCAGCTAGAGTCAATGCACACTTCCTCATCAATTGAGTCAAAAAAAATGATGAAGACGCAAAAGAGATGCCCGCTAGATTGAAAACCCGAAAGGGCGGTCTAGGCAAAAACCAGGGTGCGTCATAAAAAAAAATGAGAGAGTGAGAGAGAGAAGGGAAAGAGAAATGGAGATCCCCGGCCTCTAAAGAAGACAAGTTCTACATTGAATCTCCTCAGCAAGTCAATTCCCCACCGAGTCAACTTTGGGATTGCAAAAGGCTCGACAAGATATAGCACCATCAAAGGTTGTCTTGGGTTATTGGTATCATTCTCCAGAAGTGTGCATTTTTGGGTTAACGAAGAGAAGGCCCGTGGTAACCAAGATCCATCCGAGAACAAGCCCATCATAAAAGGGCATGAGGTTGCACAAATAATCCCTAGCTAGTCAATTGGCTTGGGCAGCAAATAGCAACAACATGTGTCTCAGTTTTCAAGGCTTCTTCAAGTATGTGCTTCTAAAGTACGCCGAAAGGCTCCCGAGAAATGGAGTAGCTCTTGCCATATCCTCTCATGTTTATTCCCTCACACGAGGATGAGTCACTCTTGCTTTGCTCAAATGGTGACGCCCTAGGGGCTATGTGACTCAAGGACAAGGACTTCTTTTGCTTCATTTGGCAATCAATACGCCATAGGGGCGATGCTCAAGAAAGATGTGTGAGACTATCCTCAAAGTCCCTCAAAAAGGATGTCAAAAAGCCCTCTTGTCACGTGTGCCCGTGCTCGTTCCCCCAATCAAGGATGGACCTTTCTCGCAATCAATGATGGCACTCTAAGGGCTACGGTCAAGTCTTAAAGGCTCTCTCGGCAAAGAGCAATTAACTCCCCAGCAGTATCCCCAGCCAAGTCATGTGCAACATTGGAAGCTTCCTCAATTCGGCACCGAAGGTCTCAACGGGTTTTGCAATCTACAATCTTTTGGGCTACGGCATTACAGTAATTCAAGCAAAGGGCAGTATTAGGGCTTCGCGACCGACAGTCTTTTGGGCAACAATACTCGAGTAAGTGCAATGTGGAGTAGTCTTATGGCTCCATGAGAACAATCAAGCTTCAAAGGGTCTCTCAACACTTCAAGTCAAAGGCCTCTTGGTTTTAAATGAAGACTCCGATGTTATAAATGAAGTTGATGATTTTTTGTTAGAACTCACAGCGAGATTTTGAAGGAAGTCTTAGAGAAAAGGAAAAAGATTCAATATGCTAAACTCTAATCAAAACAGGGTTATAGCGGGAAATGCCACGGCCAATCCCAATGTTTCTGCAATTCAACACCCCCTTCTCCAAGATCAAAAGCACAAGGTGTAGCTCAGATAAAGTTGGGCCACCGCACTAGTTGCATCCGAAGATCCGTCATTAGTTCAACTCAAGAAGAGTCAAGCAAGCATACTCATTTGAGACTTTATCACGCCAAGACCTTATCCTCCGCGACCTCGACGGCATCGCAAGACATTACTGCATCCTTTGACATAAGCCCTCGGCCATTTGGGTATCGACCATAATGAGGCCATTCATCTCCCCAGTAAGAGCAAGAAGGAGATCTCTATCAAGAATTCTACCAAACGGTACATCCGCTCTCAATGCCAAGCCAATCACGAGATAATTTGGGGCTTTACAATGAAAGGTCTTCACATCCCACCATCTACAAGCCCACGACACTTGGGGCTTTGCAATCTCTCGAAGCTTGGCATCAACGATCTCCTCTTGGGGCTTGCTCACTACAACAACAAAGGGCGATTTACTCGAATGGGCCAAAGCTGATTTATCTTGGAGCTATTCAAGTCCCTCAAAATTTGGCATCAAAGGCATTCTAGGGGCTTTACAATCAGCAACCCCTCATCTCGGCATCAAAAGCCTTTTGAAGCCCCATAATCGACAAATCTCTTGGGGCTAGACACCAATCTTCGTTGGGCACACCGGCGACAACAGAATTCAAGCGAGGCAATCCGGACTTCGACTGAACATGACTTGATCTTGGGTTGGCTTCACAAGCACACAATGGTTAAAATGGTTCACCCACGAACTAAAAAAAAAAAATCTTTTTCCTCACATGTGTGCATATTCTTTCCTTTCTAATCTAAAAAAAAAAAAAAAAAAAAAAAAAAAAAAGAAGGTTTTTCTTTTTTTCCTTCTATGTGCTTTACTTTGCTTTGCTCCTAGCTTCTCCCCCAGCATTCTCCATCATCCTTGAACTACGCTGGTCTGATTCTCTTAAAGGGATACGTAGGCAGCCTTTGGCACGACCAACCCATCATTCAGAGTACCATCTCGCCAACCCAACATCAAGGGCATTCTCTCATCAACATCTAAAGAATGGACATTCTCCATCAAAGCATCCTCCGCGGACATCAAGAATCCATCTCCACTCAAGCGGCAATGGTAAGTGAAGGTATGAATACATCCAATGCTTTCCTCAAAATCACACCGCACACAAGATCACTTTCTACATTCCTACTTCCCTCTCATTACAAAGGTGCTTTCAAGATCACATCACACCACGGGCACAATTTCTCTCAATCATCATATTTCATGCATGTCCCTGCACAAGCACGTATATCTGCAAAGCATACACATAACAGGTGCCGGACAGAGCACCAGGTGCCGCACAAAGCACCAGATTCAACAAGTGCCGCACAGCGCATCAGAATATGCCGCACCGCGCACCAATTTTTGGTCTATGGTGGACCGCTCAAATCACCATACCGCCGCACAGCGCATCAGAATATGCCGCACCGCGCACCAATTCTGGTCTATGGTGGACCGCTCAAATCACCATACCGCCGCACAGCGCATCAGAATATGCCGCACCGCGCACCAATTTTTGGTCTATGGTGGACCGCTCAAATCACCATACCGCCGCACAGCGCATCAGAATATGCCGCACCGCGCACCAATTTTGGTCTATGATGGACCGCTCAAATCACCATACCGCCGCACAGCGCATCAGAATATGCCGCACCGCGCACCAATTTTTGGTCTATGGTGGACCGCTCAAATCACCATACCGCCGCACAGCGCATCAGAATATGCCGCACCGCGCATCAATTTTGGTCCATGGTGGACCGCTCAAATCACCATACCTCTTCCATCAGCAAAAGTCGCTCACACAGGGAGTGCATTTCTATCCTTTGTAATTTCAAATTCCTGCTTTATCGAGTCTTTGTTTTCTCTTGTCGATGTCCTCGGCGGTTGTCTTTATTTCGTCGACGCGTTTTGCTTCGCAATACACGTCGCCGAGGGGCTCTGTAGACACCCCGCCTTGGACCTCTCACCCCGATTGCATACAAAGTATTTTTATTTAACTTATTTTCATTAATTTCTGTTACTTCGGTCAAGTTCCTAACTGATTCCGTTAGTTTTGGACTAAACTGCATAACAGAGTTAAATTTTAGGGTCATTCTGTCATTCTGTCATTTTTCACCCGCGGGCGCTTCCGGCACTGCCAGTGAGCCGCGCGCGCGTCCCGCCCCAAAAGCCGGACCCGCGCGCCTCCCATTATGGCAGTAACGGATTGCACCTTATTTACCTCCCTTTTCTTATTTACAAACATCTTTTCTTGATCACAAAAACCATCTTTTTACATCCACATTCATCCCCCCTTTTCTCATTAACTCCCAATCCCACACTTCTAGCCTTTTCATTAAAACAAAATATTTCCTCTTTATTTTATTTGATTTTCTTTTATTTCTTTTATTTATTATTTTATTTATCTTATTTTTGATTGGTCAATTCCATCTCACATGGATGATCATCTTTTCCCTCCATCATTTCCCTCTCTTTTTTACCTATAAAAACCATCATCTTCTACCTTGGAAAGGGACCTCAATTTTTAGACTTAGAACTTTCTCTCTACACAAATTCTATATCATTTTCCCTACACAAATTCTCCCAACAAGAGTTTTACATAACAAAACTCTACACAAATCTCTACACAACAACACCATTTTCAAGTCCAAGTTTGAAGTCTTCTTTCTAAAGGTACAAGTCTTCTTCTTTTATTCTCTTTTATTCTAGTCTTACTAGTATGCAATCCCCATTAATGGGACATGACCAACATGACTACTTCATATATTGAAGTTAGTTAAGGTTATCTCCCTACATTTTAATCTTAACTTTAATTCACCATGTTAATTTCTCTTCATCTCTTAATGTAATTCTTTAACATTACTTGTTACATGTAATCTTTATCATTAAATAAATAAAACAATTCTATTTTATTTCCCCTTTATTTTCCCCTTTTCTTCTCATCACAATTGTTAGCACATTTCTATTTAATTAATTGAAGGACATGTAAATATTAGAACACCAATAGTAGCAAGACCCGCGTAAGCGGGGCGGAGTGGGTGTTTAAGTACTTCCCACTCCGTCACCTAACCCCCGAACCCTTCTCTCCCGAATCTCTGGTTTTGTACATAAATTAGGCTATTTCTAGGTTTTTCTTATGTTCCTTTAAAAACATAGGTGGCGACTCTAAACAATCTAAAACAAGTTAGACATCCTAGGATAATTCACCGCTCTAGCCAAGCCGTGGTTCCCCGGGGTATCTACAAAAGGTAACGAATATCAGTCAAAATAGCGCTAAGGGCACCTAAAAATGAACAAAGGGAAATGTACCAGGGGTAAAACTGAAATTTTGCATGTGGAGGCAAAGATGATGGATTGTTATGGAGTCGCAAACGGGATGAACTCTCAAGGAGTCATGAAGGTGATAGACTCTCAGGGAATCGCAGAAGTGATGGACTCTTGGGGAGTCGCAGAGGTGATGGACTCTCAGGGAGTCGCCAAGGTAAAGGACTCTTTGGTGAGTAAAGGACGACCATGGAAAGCGTAATGTTTGGGATCCGCTTACCCTAAATTAGGAGGAATACATAATATGAGGCTACGAACCATTAAGATGAAGGTATTAGGTAAGGACATTTTGCTTGGTCGCTTAGGGTAGGACCTAAGGCTTCTAAGGAAAGGGATGGGTAGCCTCTTAGCCTTGAGATAAGGATGTAAAAGATGTTATGGTTGTTTAGACTTGAGATTGTGTCTTGGATACAATGTGGGTTTCCTAGGCTTACGGGCTAGGGTTTGGAGAGAATGCGACTGCCTAGGCTCGAGGCTAGGGTTCGGAGAGAATATGGAAAGGCTATTGTATCCTAGGCATAAGACTAGCGGGGGATTGAGATTATAAATTTCCTAGGTTTCGAGACTAGGGTTTGGAGAGGTTGAGGTTTGAGAACTTCCTAGATGTTAGGGTTTCGAACAAGGGTTTGGGAAACTGGTGTTTAAGGACCATGACTCTCCTAGGTTTGGGACTAGGGTTTAGAAATATCCTAGGCTTCGAGGCTGGGGCTTGGAGTTATGGTAGGTTCAGAGGTTGCAAAGGCGTTGGCTTTAGACCCAAGGCTGGGAGTTGAAAGGGTTGTGACTTCCTAGGCTTGAGACCATGGACCGTTGGGAAGAGGGATTGCTTTTGTGGAAGGTCCACTAAGCTTGATGTTAGGGTTCACCATTTTCCGGGATTGGTGACTATGTCTTGGAAAGGTTCATGGTAACCTAGGCTTTAGGCTAGGTTTAAAGGCTAAGGACTGTAAACTTCCTACGTTTTGAGACTAAGGTGAAAGAGTTTCCTAGGTATAGGATTGGGGTTTGAAGGGAATGTTGAATCCTAGGCTTGATGATTGAGTTTAAAGAGGATAATTTCTACCTAGCCTTGAGACTAGGGCTTTAGAAAGAGTGCGACTACCTAGGTTTGAGGCTAGGGTTTAGATCGAATGCGACTACCTAGGCTCGAGGCTAGGGTTTAGAGCGAATGCGACTACCTAGGCTCGAGGCTAGGGCGAATGCGACTACCTAGGCTCGAGGCTAGGGTTTGGAAAGAGTGCGACTACCTAATCTTGAGGCTAGGGCTTTATATCCTAGGTTTTGGACTAGGGTTCAATAAAATGGAGAATTGAGATTGTAAATTTCCTAGGTTTCGAGACTAGGGTTTCGGGAATTTGGAAATGATGTTGCATACGGGGCTTTGGAAATTCCCTAGAATTTGGGCTAGGGTTAAAGGGTATGTTGTGGTTTCCTAGGCTTAAGGATAGGGTTTAGATAGGATATGTGACTACCTAGGATCAAGGTTAGGGTTTAGGAAAGGTGTAACTACCTAGGATCAAGGCTAGGGTTTAAGAAGGATGTAACTTCCTAGGCTTTAGGCTAGGGTTTTGAAGGATGTAATTACCTAGGCTTGGGGTTAGGGTGATGAATAGAAGGTGACTACCTAGGCTTGAGGCTAGGGTTTGGAGAGAATGTGACTACCTAGGCTTGAGGCTAGGGTTTAGAGAGAAGGCGATTACCTAGGCTTGAGGCTAGGGTTTAGAGGGAATGCGATTACCTAGGTTTAAGGCTAGGCTTCGAATAGAAGGTGACTACCTAGGCTTAAGGCTAGGCTTCGGATAGAAGGTGACTACCTAGGCTTAAGGCTAGGCTTCGGATAGAAGGTGACTACCTAGGCTTGAGGCTAGGGTTTAGAGAGAAGGCGATTACCTAGGTTTGGGACTAGGGTTTAGAGGGAATACGATTACCTAGGTTTAAGGCTAGGCTTTGAATAGAAGGTGACTACCTAGGCTTGAGGCTAGGGTTTGTAGAGGATGAAGCAACCTAGGCTTGAGGATGGGGTTGAGAGAATGTGACTACTTAGGCTTAAGGCTAAGGTTTGGAGACCGAAATCATTTGAAGGTTTGTCTTGGTTTAGACCGGGCGAGTTTGAGGTCTAAGAGTGTTGCGGTTTGGGGCAGGTGAACTTGATACCTCATGGCTGGATAGGCTCGATAGGTTAGACCTAGGCTAGAGTGCTAGGGTTTAGCTAGGGTAAGACCCAGACATGTGTTAAGGAGACCGGGCCTAACGGAACGGTAGGCGTGAGATCTAGGAGATCGAAGGCTAGGCAGGGTAGCGTTGGGACATAAGGCTTTCAAGCGGGTAAGTATTTTGTCCTAGAGAAACCGCGTTATGGGTTAGGACCAAGCGGGTTTGAGGTCGGCCAAGGAGCAACGGATTGGGATTGGATGATCCTAGTACCTAATACGCATGTCGGGCTTGGATCCTAGAGTGTTTGAAAATTTAGGCTAGGTGCGAACCATAGGTGCGGGAAATGGTTTTGGATATATGACCATGTTGGCGCTTTAGGTAAAGGGAATGAGTGTCCAAGACTTTGCTTGAGTACAATAGGTACCTAAGTTGGATTGGGTATGCTTAGGTCCAAAGTTTGTCTCAGAGGTCATTGCGCGTGACCAAGCTCGTTCGGTGATTGCGAAGGTGGGTTTGGTATGGGACCAAAGGTGTTAAGGACATGGGTTTTAACCTGACGGGTATTGAGATTTGGACTCGTTGGGGGAGCGATGTTTGAGATCCATGGAGTTCAAGGGTGGACCTTGTAGGTGGCGAGGTTTGGACTCGGCTTGGATTAAGTAGGTTAGAGTCCTTAAGGGGTTGAAGGTCAGACTAGGAAGTCTTTTGAGGCTAATGGGTGACACTAGGTTGGTACTTGGTAGGTTTAAGAGTGGTAGGGTCATGGCTTGGACATGACGGGAGTCGGGAGACGTAGATGTTGTCGCTTTTAGTCGGACCAAGTAGGCTTGGGAATTACAGAGTCCAAAGGGTGGAGATGTAAGGTGAGAGACCTAAAGGGTAGAAAGTCTTGTGACCTAAAGGTTTAGGGGTTGAGGCCTAAGGTATGGATCAGATATTCTAGAGACCTAAA
The DNA here is from genome assembly GCA_026119855.1 of Campanula takesimana. Lineage (NCBI taxonomy): Eukaryota > Viridiplantae > Streptophyta > Magnoliopsida > Asterales > Campanulaceae > Campanula > Campanula takesimana. The sequence goes on from JAOWBW010000690.1 coordinate 183,684, forward strand.
AGGTAGGTGTTTGGTAGACTCGAATGGTCTTGGGCCCTCAGGGCTCGCTCCACAGGTTAGACTATGGGTGGACCTTAGAAGTTGGACCGAGGAGGATAAGAGAGCTATGGCTTAGACAGGGTAAGGACGAGTATGTGTTGGTAGGTTTGAGATCTAGGAGATCGGGTAGGCTCGGGGCCGGTAGGTTCGGGACCTAATGGGTCACCCTAAGGATTTGGCTTTGGTTAACTGGTTTAAGGTCTGAAGTTTTGGGTATAACCGGTTTGAGGCCGAAGGGGTCATGCTACGAACTTGCGGAAGGTCGAGCTAAGAGGTTATGATGTAACGTAGGTAAGACTCACCGGGTAGGTTTGGGACCTAGGTAAGACTGATCGGGTAGGCTCGGGACCTAGAGAGTTTATGGTGTAACTTAGGCAAGACTGACCGGGTAGGCTTGGGACCTAAGGTTTTGAACCAGGTAGGTTGGGACCTAAGGGTATCCTATTGTGTAGGAAATAGGGTGAAGGACCGAGTCAACTCAAGAATCACGGAGATGGGTCTCAGATGGATCGAGGATGTTTTTACAATTTTGTGGAGACCGAGCGTGCAGGTTTATAAACAAAGTGTCGGGGAGGAGAAAACTTTATGAAAGTGTTATGATCTTATACAGATGCCTTATAATTAATTATGATTCTAATCAATCCAAATAGGTCGTCGCGTGCCGAGTTTGACGATGAGGGGTGCCCTTCTTCTAAGTGTATCCTTGTTGACGCCGCGGTATTCTCTGGGAAACCACATAGTCGACCCATTCCGTTGGGGATTATCTAATTTGGTGAGCGGGTACCCTCCCTCCTTTGAGAAACTCTACGTCAAGCTTGATGATGAGGGATGCCCTTCTTCTAAGTATGTGCTTGATGAAGCCCCGGCATTCTTTGAGAAACCTTATGGTCGGTCCTTTATTGTTAGGGAAGCCCCAGTTGCGTAGAGCGGGGTATCCTCCCTCCTTTAAGAAATCCTATGTCGAGCTTGATGATGAGGAGTCCTCTTCTTCTAAATATGTGCTTGATGAAGCCCCGGCATTCTTTGAGAAACCTTATGGTCGGTCCTTTATTGTTAGGGAAGCCCCAGTTGCGTAGAGCGGGGTATCCTACCTCTTTTAAGACGCACCCTTTTTTCTGCCTAGACCGCCCTTGCGGGTTTTCAATCTAGCGGGCATCTCTTTTGCGTCTTTTTTTTTTTTTTTTTTTTTTTTTTTTTGAAATCATTCAGTCGACTCAAAAAAGGAAAAAAGAATTGTTTGAAAACATGCGGGGGCATTTTGGGGAGAGTGAGAGAGAGAGAGAGAGATAGTACTCACATTTTGACTCTTTGAGCAACCGATGGTACATATGTACAAAAGGGAGGAAGCCCCTGCTTTGACAGAAAGTAAGTGTTTAGCTCTTTCCTAGATTGTAGGACGGAAGACTTGTCGAGACATTTGAAAATTGTTTTATTCAAGATTCTCATTTGATTGCTCGAGAATGGACCTCGTTGATTAGTTAATGAGTTATGGTTAATTGGTAAACAAGTAGCCTCAAATTAATAAATGTTTTGATCAATTGTGAGTGAAGAAGTCAGGAATAGAAATATGGGGGAAGAGAGAAGAGAAGGAAAATTGGCTACGAGGTGGGTTGTGTATATTTTGGACCGAACCGGGAGGTTGCCTACGTTCTCCTCAAGGTGAGGAGCTCAGGTCCGCGTAGTTCGGGGATGACCCGCTTGACGATGGTGTCGGGTTTCAGTGGGTATGTGTGGGAGGAAAGAAAAGAAAGAAAGTTGGCCCAAGGTAGGTTATCTTTGGCTTTGAGTGGTTGCCCGGTTGACGATGAAGTTGGGTTTTGAGTTTAGGGGTGTGAGGTTCATTTGAGGTGAGTTGTTCTGTGTAGCTCATTGCGGTAGATTACTCCTTTGTAGTTGTTGCAGTGGATTGCTCCATCGTATAGTTGTCATGGGTTGCTGCCGTTTATCTACTTTGTAAGGAAAGAAAGGAAAATAGAACATTTGAGGTGAAAAGAAAATGGGACTTTTACTTTTCCATGGTGATAGCCCCTTCTATTTTTCTTTATTTTTTTTTTATTTTATCTCTTTGTGCATGAAACATTGGGCGAGACAAGCCCCTAGTTTGCTTTCGCCTTTCTCGATTGCGAGGTAGCTTCCTTATAGTTCAAGCGGCCTTTTGCTGGCGGCGGGCGTCCTAGCCCCTTGATTTTCACCGGTAGAGCTCCATTGGATTATCACGTGCACCAATGAATGACTTCGTGCACTTGTCTTATATTTGCGATGGAATACGGACAGCCCCAGTGTAACGGCATGTAGTACTCATGATGGGAACAAACCAATCCTTTAAATTGTGGCAGCATGGATGTCTATTTGATGATGAGCAACCGCAGTCCATTTCTTTGTCACGACCTTATAAAAAGGGGTCTAATGGTGGGATGAGAGGCGTATGAGGATAGTGTATGGGAGAAGGTGTATATAGAGAGTGTACATGAAGTGTGTACAAAGGGTGAGTGTATAGAGAGAGTGTATGGGGGTAGAATGTAGAGAGAAGGGAAAGTGATTCGTTCATCCCAATTGATCGAAGCATTTGTTATTTTGAGATTAATCGTTTACTTAGTTATGTGAATGGTTTGTGGGTCCATTTACCTTTTAATGAGTCGTCATTAATGAGTAAGATTAAGATTAATTCATCATATAAAGATATAGCAATCAAGCGAAAATGGTGAATAAGACAATTTTCATGAAATTGATATATGCAAGCTTATGTCTCAAGTCTAGAGAGAAAAGAAAAGAAATAAAGACCCTTTTATTGGAACTAAAAGATTTAAACTGACTAGTCCGGGGTGGACTTTTACTTAAAGAAACAAAAATCGTCCAAGGTGGACTTTTGACTAAGGACACTCTAGAACCTACGAAGACTGAATGACCCTTTTCTTTTCTTTTATTTAAAGGAGGTAGCCCCAATTTCCTCTTTTGCCCATGCCCATGTATTCCGTTGGCGGGTGATGACTCCGCTGTTAATGAGGCTTTGAATCTTTCTCCTCAATTGGAGGCAATCTTCGGTGTCATGCCCAATGTACTGGTGGTATTGGCAGTGTTTGGAGGGATCCAAGCCTTGCTTCACCTTACTTGGTTCATAATTGAACAAAGGAGACAACTTGCCGGCTTGAACTAGACTTTTGAAGAGTTTGCCCAAGTCGTCGAATTCGCGCTCGTCCTTCCTTTCACGAACTGTCTTTGAGGGTGATTTAGGTACCGGCACCCCTTGTTGATGAGTAGTCATAGGAGGCATCCCGACGGGGACAGTCTGTGGCGGCCCGTACATTTGAGGAGCGTACGGGTGTTGACATTGGGCAAGAGGGAGAACTCGACTGAGGTAATCATAAACGCCACGAATGTCAGACAAATGGCGCCTCTCGATATCTCTTAGGGTCTTATGCATCTCCTTCTGAAAGTGTGTTGCTTGCTCGTTGAGAATGGCCTTAAAGTGGATTGCTTGTTCATCGAGGATGGCTTCGAAGTGGGATGCTTGCTTACTGAGAGCAGTACCGGTGTAGAGGATTGTCTCGGGATCTTGGGTAGCAGCTTCAGTTGCAACTTCGATGTTCCTTGCAGCCGACATGATGCAGAACTCTATGTCATGAAAGAATTAGATTCGTATTTAATGATAAGGCATCGTTATAAAAATCATTTTTTGGAAAAGAGTCGGTCTCCACATTTTTGAAATGCATTTTGGTAAAAAATTGAAAGTTTGACCGGGCCGAAGTTGCCTACGTTCCCCTTATCATGAGGGAGAGGTCCCACACAATAAGAGGCTCAGGTCGCCGTAGTTCGAATCAAGTTAGACTTTTAAAAAGACGTGAGAGGTGACCATAGGGGTCAATTTGATAGAGAAGATAAAGAGCGATCTTGAGGTCAAAAGCAGGAGATGACTCGGTCCTTAGTCAAGCATGGGTGAGGAAGACCTATAGGAGTTGGTTTTGATTGAGTCGGGTATGGCTTGACCTAAATTTGACCTAAGGTTTGAGACAAGAAGTGGTTCAAGCTAGGATGCGACGATAATGGTGGGTTGACCTAGATGGGTAAAGGATAGGTCGACCTAAATGAGAAGGGTTGGATTGACCTATATGGTGAATGAATCAAGATAGCGGGTTGTAGCGGTTTGCCTATGGGATGATCTAAGCGGGATGGACATGGTTTGACCTAGGCGGGTCTAAGGTTGACCTATTCGGGTTGGTGGATTAAGGAAGGTTGGAGATTGACCTAGATGGATCCAAGATAGGTAAGTCGATCTAAGCGGGTCACGGATGACCTTGGCGGGTCAAAGGTGAAGGGGTAGTTTTAACCTAAGACGGGCAGGTTGACCTAAATGGGTCAAGGATGGTGTGTGGACCTAAACGGGTTGACCTAGGTTGGTCTGGACGACGGTGGGTCAAGATGACGGTTTGACCTAAGCGGGTTAGGACCAAAGGTAATTGGGTTCACTATGGAATCCAAAGATTGACCTAAGAGGTCGAAAACGGATAAGGTTGACCTAGGAGTCAAAGTTGACCTAAGAGGTCGAAGGTGATTGGGTTGACCTAGGAGTCAAAGGTTGACCTAAGAGGTCAACGGGTGATAATGTTGACCGAGGGGTCCAAGGGTAGACCTAAGAGGTCAAAGGTGGATGAGGTTGACCTAAGAGGTCAAAGGGGGATGAGAATGACCTATGGGGTCAAAGGTTGACCTAAGAGGTCAAAGGCGATAAAGTTTACCTAGGGGGTTAAATGTGATAAGGTTGTCCTAGGAGGTCAAGGGTTGACCTAAGAGGTCGGAGGCGGATAAAGTTGACCTAGGCGGTCAAGGGTTGACCTAAGAGGTCGAGGGGTGATCTAAGAGGTCGAGGGTGATAAGGTTGACCTAGGAGGTCAAGGGTAGACCTAAGAGGTCAAAGGCGGATAAAGTTGACCTAGGGGGTCAAAGGTAGACCTAAGAGATCAAAGGTTGGTACGGTTGACCTAGGGGGTCAAAGGTTTACTTAAACGGATAAGATTGACCTAGGGGGTCAAAGGTTGACTTAAACGGATAAGATTGACCTAGGGGGTCAAAGGTTGGCCTAAGAGGTCAAAGGGTGGTAAGGTTGACCTAGGAGGTCAAAGGTTGACCTATGGGGTCAAAGGTTGCTTAAGAGGTCAAAGGTAGATAAGGTTGACCTTGGAGGTCAAAGGTTGGGAAGGTTGACCCAGGGGGTCAAAGGTTGACCTAGGGTCAAAGGTAGGTAAGGTTGACCTAGGGGGTCAAAGGTTGACTTAAACGGATAAGATTGACCTAGGGGTCAAAGGTTGACTTAAACGGATAAGATTGACCTAGGGGGTCAAAGGTTGGCCTAAGAGGTCAAAGGGTGGTAAGGTTGACCTAGGAGGTCAAAGGTTGACCTAGGGGGTCAAAGGTTGGCCTAAGAGGTCAAAGGGTGGTAAGGTTGACCTAGGAGGTCAAAGGTTGACCTAGGGGGTCAAAGGTTGGCTTAAGAGGTCAAAGGTAGATAAGGTTGACCTTGGAGGTCAAAGGTTGGGAAGGTTGACCCAGGGGGTCAAAGGTTGACCTAGGAGGTCAAAGGTAGATAAGATTGTCCTAAGAGGCCAAAGGATGGTGGGATTTTGACCAAAGCGGGTCGAGATGAAGGGTAGGCCCAAATGGATCGCAATGATGGGTAGGTAACCTAGATAGGCCAAGATGAGGAATTTTGATAGATGGCCCAAGGGGTGAGCGATGGACCTTAGAGGTCGTCTAGATGCAATGCACATTTTATTTTGCGAAAAGTTTTTCATTTATTTACATCCTAAATGGTTGGTCTAAGGAGTGTCCTAATCTCTATGTGTGGGTTGACACGGGTAAGGTAAAAGGTTCCCACCGCTCGCGGAACGTACACGGTGAGTGGAGTAGACGAGTGACTCGAAAAGAGGCGGCAGTAGCGCACAAATTCCTGCACATCGAATACTCCGGGTAATGGGGACCTGTGCAGTGCTGACACGGACTAGTGGTAGTGTGTGGTAAAAAACTAATTCTTTTTTTTAGGGAGAAAAGAGAGGAGTTTTTAATGTTAGGATGATGCAATGCAATGCATGAGAGAGAGAGAGAGAGAGAGAGAGAGAATAATGTACAAAGGAGCATAGCAGAGTTTTGTTTGACCCTAATACTAAGACGAAAAACAACAAAGGTACAAGGATACAAGGTATATACAAAGTACAAGTATCAAGTATTAACATTGCGGGGTGCACGGGTGCATGTGTAAACATGCCAAGTATGTGAGGTGCATGTATAAACATGGCAAGTGTGTGCATGTGTAAACATGGCAAGTATGTGTAGGGTGCATGTATAAACATGGCAAGTGTGTGAGGTGCATGTGTAAACATGGCAAGTGTGCGTGAGGTGCACGTGTAAACATGGCAAGTGTGTGCATGTGTAAACATGGCAAGTGTGTGCATGTGTAAACATGGAAAGTGTGTGTAGGGTGCATGTGTAAACATGGCAGGTGTGTGCATGTGTAAACATGGCAAGTGTGTGCATGTGTAAACATGGCAAGTGTGTGTAGGGTGCATGTGTAAACATGGCAGGTGTGTGTAGGGTGCATGTGTATACATGGCAGGTGTGTGTAGGGTGCATGTGTAAACATGGAAAGTGTGTGCATGTATAAACATGGCAGGTGTGTGCATGTGTAAACATGGCAGGTGTGTGCATGTGTAAACATGGCAAGTGTGTGCATGTGTAAACATGGCAAGTGTGTGTAGGGTGCATGTGTAAACATGGCAGGTGTGTGTAGGGTGCATGTGTATACATGGCAGGTGTGTGTAGGGTGCATGTGTAAACATGGAAAGTGTGTGCATGTATAAACATGGCAGGTGTGTGCATGTGTAAACATGGCAGGTGTGTGCATGTGTAAACATGGCAAGTGTGTGCATGTGTAAACATGGCAAGCATCATGATGTGACGAAAGTTAGACCCACTAAGTTTGAAAAAGTTTCAAAGCAGTCCCCAGCAGAGTCGCCACTGTGAATACGTGTGTTTGAATTTGGGATATTCATAGCAACATTAAAATTATGAGAGTCGCCACGCCGTTTTAATTATAGCCAAAACTTTGAGAAAAAGCATTTTTAGTGGGTTCGGGGGTCAAATTACAACAAGAGAAGAATATTGAACGTTATCACTCCTATTGCCCAAATTGATCGGTCTTTCTATCATGATGAATGTGTTAGTAGTGTGTTAGTGATTTAGACCGGATCTGAAGATTGCCTACGTTCCTCTCAATGTGAGAAGCTCAGGTCAGCGTAGTTCGAGAGAATTAGAATAGGCAGAAGAATCGGGATCATGCATAATGAGGGGGGAATTACCTAAAGATTAGGGTTTAGAAGTAGTTCCTAGATCATCCTCGGGTTGATGAACCCTCGATCATCATCGGCTATGAAATAACATGTAATTATGAAGATCGCAACCCTAAATATAGCATAAATAAGGTTTTAATCTATGAACACGAAGAACATGCGAAGAACATATTATGAACATATGAATGAGCATGCAAAGCATATGAAGAAACTATGAATAAACATGTACGAACATGAATATAAAAGATCTACATTAAAAATAATGCAACAACACGAAGAAAAAGTTAGAAAACTTACCTATGTTGGCAAGAAATAAACCTTGGATCTTCTTGAGTGTTTGAATGCTAATTAGAGAGCAAAATTGTGTTTAAGAACTCCAAAATTCGTACTTAGAGCTCTCAAAATCGGATCCCTTTTATTATGAGGCAAGGAGAGGTCTTTAAATAGGAAACTGATGGAGAGATCTGACGGTCCAGATCATCCGGGGCGGATGTGGCCGCGTGGCCAATATTGAGGGCGGCGGCGAAAGTGGCCGCGTGGCCATCGTTGCGCGCTGACTTGAAATTTAAGCTAGGGTTTTACTGTTCATACAAGGCAACCCTAAATGTCCATATTTAATGTTTTCTAGAACATTGAGCTATTTTTGGGAATCCGGGACAAGTCTTTGCAAGGTTTCTAATTCCTATAAAGTCCTTGTATATTTGGGAAAGCCCTAATAAACTCATTTTTAGATCGGGTACTAACAGAAAGATAGGTATAACTCTACCCAAATGAACGGTCTCAAACAGTTTTAAGAAATTAGTAATGGAGAATATAACAATCCCCCTACAACAATAGACTAAAGCAATAATAACATCAAAATCTTGTAATAGTAACATGGCTAATCTAGCAGGTGAGACATAACCATACTTAAGCACATCATAAGCACATAAGACTTCATCAGATACCCTAAACTCCTCTATAGGAGTAGACACCTACTACACATAAGTCAAAGACTCAGAAGAAATAAATGCAACTAAATGCACAGAAACACATAAATGCGATGATCCTAAAATGCACGCGCTCGCTCTCACGACGCAAAATAATACCTCCTGAAATTATCCGTTACCTGGTGAGTGCTGATTGATTGCAATTACTCTACCCTATACCTTAGGGTTCCCCGAAGCATCTCTCTTCTGACCCGTTGATGTACTGGTTCCTGTTCCTGATGATTGAACCTTAAACCTCGGACAGTCTTTTATGAAGCGACCCAGTTGACCACAATTGATACATTTCCCTTGCTTCTTCCAACACTTATCCTCCAAATGGCCTTCTCTCTGACAGTAAGTGCAAAGCCACCTACCTTGTTTCCCTTGTTTCCCGGAGTAGTACCCGGATTCCCTAGTGCGGTTTGTTCTTTAAACTGATATGGTGCTCCCGAATTACCTCGGTTATCTGAACGGTGTTGTGGTTGAGATTTAGCCTGGCTTACTTGTTTACCCGTATTTGCAACCTCGGTCTTCCTCTTATGCTCCCCAATATCTTGCTCGATCAAGTATGCCCGGTCTACCGCATCCTGAAATGTCACGATCCTCTGGGCTATAAGTTGAGTACGAATAGAAGTCTTCAAACCCCGGATGAATTTCATAGCCTTCTGTTCTTCGGTCCTCATAAGATAGTCACAATACCGGGCTAATTCTGTGAACTTAGCTGAGTACTGAGCTATAGACAACAAACCTTGCTCCAGGTTGAGCAGCTCGATCTCCTTTCGGTTTTGATCCACTACCGGAATGAAATGCTCCTTGAACTTTCGCACAAACAACTCCCATGCATACACTGTGTGAGTATCATCCCAACTCGCTTTAACACCCTTCCACCAATACTCGGCGGCACCCACAAGTTTATAAGCCGCAAACCGGACCTTGTCTTCATCGGTGCAACCAAAGACATCATAAATTTTCTCCATCGACTCAATCCATAGCTCGGCCTTCCTTACATCGGGTTCCCCATGGAACTCAACCGGTTTCAATTTCAGAAATTGTTCCAATTCATAGCGGGGTGGTGCTGCTTGTTCTACCCTCGGACCTTGATCATGTATGGCCTTCATGGCCGCCTCAAACATGCCCTGAAACATTGCACGTGCTTCTTCCCTCGTATCATTCTGATTCTGTGCCCCACTAATACCTCCTCTGTTTCTTCTTCTGGACATTTCGAGTAATTACCTGCATAAGACATCAACCGTTAATCACTCCGCACACTACTACCCACCTAGGTCATACTAATCCACCTAGACTTATACTTAGAGCCAAACCATGGCTCTGATACCGACTGTCGCGACCCCGGACCCCGCGGGCCCGAGACCGCGAGCTGGACGTCGACTTAAAACCAAAACTATGAAATACCGAAGTTAAAAATTCCATTTGAACCAAAAGGTGATAACACAAGGTTTTATAAATCCAAGATTAAATCAACAATGTACATCCAACATAAGCTCCACAGCTTATACCAAAAGAATAAAATATACAATTCTTAATGACATCAATAATGGTAAAACTATCCCCAAAAGGTTATACATTTAAATAATGTAAACTGATCCATAACAACCTGCCCCAAAATCTCAATCCTCTCGACGTCCTCCTGAACCGCGAATCCTAATCCTTTTCCTCCTGGGGGGGGTTAAGGAAAAACAAGATGAAAATAAACGGGGTGAGATAAAATCTCAGTAAGTTACTAATGCAACTACATGACATGCTATAATGCAATAAGCAATAAACAATGATAAATATCACGTAGCATGTAACAATTAACAGTCAACAGATAGCAGCGGAAAGTAAACACATAACAAAGGATATTAGCCAAGGTTTCCAAACCGATACATCCAAATAAAGGATCGCTGCGTAGCTACAACAATCAACCAATCCACATCTTCACAGTAGCATAAAAGCCGAAGAGAAAACCCCGGTCAGAAACGACCAATCAACCCATCAATCAAACAAACCATCTTCATAGTAGCATAAAAGCTGAAGAGAAACCCGGTACCGGAACCAATAACAATGTAAAGTTCCACAAGGGGCGGGAGCCATGCCACAAAGTCATGCTCCAAAACGATTAGCTAGAATACCCACAACGGAACTAGATCATCCCAACCAAGGCCAATCTGGATTAGGACAGAAGGACCAATGGGCGATGCTATACTGGACTTGGCTCGTGCCATTATAGCATTATCCATTGCCTGACTCGATACACAAATAACCAGCTGGACTATCAATAAATGATAAGTAATAAATACTAGCTTAATTAAACAACTTAGGGTTCCGAAGTAGGGAACCATACCAATTAATCACCATAAAGATGCAACGGTTACTCATGAAGAGTTTAACAACAACGATAACAGAGTTTCTCATGAAGAGGACAACAACGATAAACGGAATTTCTCATAAAGAGCACAACAACAATGATTATTAGAATACAGTAATTTCATAAAGAGGAACCATACCAAATACATTTCAAAGATGATACCCACGAGTTAATCATAAAGAACACAACTCAAACGGTCGCTCACAAATAGTACGACGACTATAACCCAAAATTATCCTAAACGTTTACTCATAGAGATGTACTAGTACTATGAACTCAACCATCTCATCACACCTAGAATTCCAAAGTAGGAAATCAGAATGAATACACCTTAAGGCTAATCAAACCGTAAGTACCCAATTGCCAATACACGCTTTACCTTCGTCCTTAACGAACCAATCCCAAACCCCCAAACGAATCAAAAAGGTTAATCTTTAGAACATGATCACGACCGGACTAAACCCTACACTTTGGTGTTCAACAACAACCCTCTAGTTACTATGGGACATCGCCTAAAACCTAGACAAAGTCTTACTCGAAAACCAATTCGATTGGAACAACCACGAACACATCATAAGATGCCCAAACACCCAATAAAATCCCGAAGTATAATACTTATAACTTAACTTAACACCCTATACCATCTTTTATTACTCGAAGAGAGCTTCGAAACGATAGTTTACACGCCTAAAACGGAGTCCGGATGAGAAAGTTATGGCCTCCGGAAGATTAGACAAAAAGAGAAATAAATTTCACAACAGGGGAGAGGGTGCGCGCGCCTCCTAAGGGAGGATGCGCGCGCCTCCTGGTATCAGAAGGAAAATTTGCGCCAAGGTATAATAGGATGCGCGCGCTTCATAATAAGGGGTGCGTGCGCCTCTTAAGGACAGAAGATCTTGATTCAAGGATGGCCTAAGGGTGCGCGCGCCTCCTATGGGAGGATGCGCACGCCTCCTGGCCTGGAGAGGCAAATTCCGGCCAAATTTCTGGGTATCCTCCATTAACAACCCCAAATCCAATACAAACCAAATCTTTACCATTTCTAACACTACCAAGAAGGGAACTAAGGTACCTACACCATTTTGAGTCAAAAGAACTCCAACAACCTCATCTAGGGACCTCACTCAAGGGTGATTCAAATGCCAAAATTTCACAAAATTTCACAAAATGCAAATCACTCCCAAATCAACCCAAGATGCAATAAATGGCATTCATAACATCAAATAAACATGGAATAGCATTTCTAGCATAAAATAGGGGGAAAAGCAACTTACCCGAATTTTCTCAAAGTTGCCGGAACTCGAAATTTCTTGGCTTCCTACGATCCTATCGACGATCTAAACAAGATTCATGTTTTGAGAAATGAGAAACAATGAAAGGAAGGGGATGGAAATGTAGAGAGAAGTGAGAGGAGAAAACTTACCCAAAATGGAGAGAGAGAGGGAGATTGCTGGGAAAGAAATGAGGGAGAGGTGAGGGAGAAGAGAGGGAGATGATAATTCAAAACTTACACTTAGGACCCCCTCCCCCACTAACTAAACAACTCTACTACTTCCTTCTACAACCAAGACTAAATAATACTACACTAGCACTAAGAACCCAAATAAAATGCTAGGCATAATTATTATAACACATGAAATGCACACATAATTATTTAAATAAATAATAATTTAAATAAATAAATAAGCAAATAAATAAATAATAATTATTTATTACTAATAAAATAGGGCCTAGATTTCGGGTCGTGACATGGACATTAGAATCCAGGATTCGAACCGGTCATTCCTCGTAGGTCATATCAGGCTCTATATCCTCCGGTACCCTCGGTAAAACATGAGATAGATCATGAACATACTTCCCAAGCATAGAAACTTGAAAAACATTATGTAACCGGTCCAAAGAAGATGGTAACGCAAGCCGATATGCTAGAAGTCCCACTTTCCCCAAAATCTCAAACGGTCCAACAAACCTCGGAGCCAACTTACCCTTCTTCCCGAACCTTCGGATACCCACCTTCGGAGATACCTTTAAGAACACGAAGTCTCCGGTCTGAAAACTAAGATCTCGCCTCCGATGATCGGCATAGCTCTTCTGTCGACTCTGGGCTGTCTTCAATCGATCCCGAATAATTTTAACCTTTTCCACCGAGGCCTGAACCATGTCAACACCCCAAAGTTTTGCTTCCCCAACTTCGTCCCAACAAATAGGTGACCGACACTTCCTCCCATACAAAGCCTCATACGGTGCCATCTGTATACTCGACTGATAACTATTATTGTAGGCGAACTCTCCAAGGGGTAGATGTGTATCCCACGAATCTGGAAAGTCAACTGTGCAAGCCCGTAACATATCCTCGAGAATCTGAATGGTTCTTTCAGACTGACCGTCAGTCTGAGGATGAAATGCTGTGCTAAACCTCAAATCGGTACCCAAAGCCTTCTGTAACGCTTGCCAAAATCGGGATGTAAACCTGGGATCTCTGTCTGACACAATACTAACTGGAACACCATGTAATCTGACAATCTCATGAATATACAAATTCGCAAGTTTCTCCATCAAATAGGAAATGTCAATGGGTAAGAAATGAGAAGATTTAGTCAACCTGTCCACAATCACCCAAACTGCATTGAACCTCCTTCGAGTCCTGGGTAGTCCGGTTACAAAATCCATCGTAATGTGTTCCCACTTCCACTTGGGTATCTCAAGAGGCTGAAGTAGACCTGCGGGTCTCTGATGCTCTTCTTTAACTTGTTGACAGGTCAAACACTTCAATACATAATCTGCAATTTCCCTCTTCATGTTAATCCACCAAAATTGCCGTTTTAAATCCTGATACATCTTCATACTCCCGGGATGAATGGTATACCGGGATTTGTGACCCTCATCAAGAACTCGCTGTTTAATCCCACCGATATTCGGCACACACAATCTGCTACGGTAAGTCAACACTCCCTCGGAGTCAAGCTGGAAGTCCACATACTGTCTATCCCGAGCATTATCCATAATCTTCTTCAACTCTGGGTCATCCTTCTGAGTATCCTTTATTTTTTGAATTAATGTGGGAAATACATTGAGGTTCGCAAAAATAGCTCCACGTTTCGACTCTTGGGGGCGCCAATCTCGAGCATCCTCAAGCATTTTCCACTCTCGAACCATCATCGAAGCCACATAAGATTTTCTACTAATCGCATCGGCTACAATATTTGCTTTGCCCAGATGGTACGAAATGGTTCAATCATAATCTTTTAAAAGCTCCATCCACCTACGCTGACGGTTATTCAATTCCTTTTGAGAGAAGAGGTATTTCAAACTCTTGTGATCGGTAAAAATCTCAAACTTCGCTCCATATTGTTTATTGCTTATCGCATCATAGCATGTCATGTAGTTCCATTAGTAACTTATTGAGATTTATCTCACCCCCTTTCTTTTATTTTTGTTTTTCCTTAACCCCCCCCCCAGGAGGAAAGGATTAGACTCGCTGATCACGAGGAGGACTTCGCGAGGGTTGAGCTTTTTGGGCAAGTTGTTATTGGTGGGTTTACATTACATAAATGTGTAACCTTTTGGGAATAGTTGTACCAAACTTGACGTCATTAGAAATTGTATATTTTATTATTTTGGGTGTAAGCTTATGGAGCTTACACTAGTTTATATTTTGTCGTTCAAGTTGGATTTCAAAACTTTGTGTTATCATCTTTTGGTATAAAAGGAAATTTTTATCTTCATTATTTTAGAGTTTATTGTTTAAGTCGATGTCCAGCTCGCGCACTCCGGGCCCGCGGGGTCTGGGTCGCGACATTTGGTGAGTACGAGAAGGATTTATCGACCTTTGTGTACTCTTTCAAGAGACATCCCAAGAAGGCTTTTGTCAAGGATTTCGGGTTCCGAATTCTTTTCACACTTCGGACCTTGTAGCCGGATTGGGACTTGTTGAATGCTGCTGCATCCTTTTGGGATTGTGACAGCCACACTTTCAACTTCTCGGCGAATGAAATGGTGCCGACTGTTGATGACTTCGGTGTCATTCTTGGCATGCCACTGGCGGGTCAAATTGCCGTCCCCAAATATCATCGTGGAGTGATTGATTCTTGGTCCGATTTGTTGAACCTCCCTGTTGAGGATGTGAGGAAGATGCTGCATGGTACCGTGGTAGATATAACCGAGTTGGCGATGTTTTTCAGCTTGCATTCGGAGGATATGTTGGTTTAGTCCTTCAAGAGGAATGCCATGGCAACTTGTCTCTTTAGTGAGGTTCTTTTCGTTACACCATTCGGGACAGCAAATGCGTAATTTACCGAGATTATCTTGCAGGACAAGGAGCAACAATTCAGTATAATCCCTCTCGTAGTGAGGGAGACCTTGGATGGCTTAGATGAGTTGCACCGGACGGGTGAGATGAGATGAGGAATCCCTTTACTTTGACCATATGGCTCTGGGAACACTTCAGGATTTATTCTCCGGAGGGTGATCTGTATCCTATTGCTATTCACAGGAGAAAACTGCTGACTCGGGATTTATCTGAAAATGGTTGGAAGACATCCCTTGCGTCTCGATTATCGGCCGACATTGAGTGGTTCCCTCTTTCTTGGGTCTCCGTCCTTTTGTGGAATGGACCTCGGGTTTTGAGCATGTGGTCTTACCCAGCTTGAGAGACTCTTCATTTTACCATCCGGAGCGGGTTTTGAGGCAGTTCGGTCGCCAACAGATTATTCCTTTCCCGAGGAGTGGGGTGTTCCGTCCAGTTTCATATATGGGTCCGGATTTTTCAAAGAGCTTCAGTCAGCTTGGGGAGATGATCGCCATCGGTAGGCTTCTGCCCTTATTCACCGGGGTAGTATCTTTCTTCCCGAGAGTTATCTGGATTATCTGTTTGGCTCCCTTTATCGCAGCATCACTTGGGTTGACGTGCTTCGTGCTGAGTTGCTGGGAAAGGACTTTGAGCCCAGCAGTGCTTTGAGATATAGGGAGGCTGCTGCTGATTCTTGCAACATTTTGGCTGACCCTTTTGGAAGTCATTTGGATAACTTTTACGCTCGAAGGTGTGTTGCTGCTCAGAAGATTTCAGTCCGCCTTAGTGTTCCTAGACCTCCCAAGAAGAGTAGGATTGAGAGCCGTTTGGGTGGCCCTCCGAAAGCTAAGAGAAAATTAGATTTTTCCTAGTACCCCAAGATTGCAATTAAGTAGACCACTTGTTTAGGATTTAATGTATTATGTTTTTTTTATTGCTCAAGACATCCGTTGTAATGGTCAAAATAATTCAAGAGATTGAATAAAATTTCATTTTGTTATGACATGATTGGGTAAAAATTATTGTTTTAGACCGCACCCGAAGGTTGCCTACGTTCCTCTCGTAGAGAGGCTCAGGTCTCCGTAGTTCAAACAAATGAAGACCATTCTTTTTTGTGTGTGCACCCTGTTTTTTGCATAGACCGCCCTTTCGGGTTTTCAATCTAGCGGGCTTCTTTTTTGCACGTGCTCTAATTTTTGCCTAGGCCGCCCTTGCGGGTTTCAAACTAGCGAGCGTTTTTTTTTTTTAATGGTCTTTATTTGTTATGCGTAGAACTTATTGAGCTTGTCGAGGTTGACCTCCTTTGGCAATTGATCACCATCCAAGTCTACGAGTCAGACAACACCGCCTCTTAGTATCTTCTTGACCACGTAAGGACCGATCCATCGAGGTCCCCAGTTCCCAAGGGGATTCATGGAATTGGGGGAATGTTGTCTTAGGATCAAGTCTCCCACTTTGATATTTCGAGGCTTCACCTTCTTGTCGAAAGCCCTTGCCATTCTTTGTTGATAAGCCCTTGTGCGTTCAAACGCTCTAAACCTCTTTTCGTCGGGTAGGGCTAGTTGCTTGTATCGACTTTGCATCCAAACAACCTTGTTAACTTGGTTCTCGAGTAAGACCCATAGAGAAGGAACCTCAAGTTCGACCGGGAGTACGGCTTCAGAACCATTAACTAATGAGTACGGAGTTTCTCCCGTTGCTGACCGTATTGACATGCGGTAGCCCCACAATGCTAGTGGTAATTTCTCGGGCTAATCCCTTCCCGTTGAAGCCATTTTCTGTATGATGACCTCGATTGTCTTATTTGCTGCTTCGATCGCTCCATTGGCTTGGGGACGGTACAGGGATGACTTGTGCTTGGTAATCTTGTAGTTAACCAAAAGTGCATCCATTTCCTTCTCAAAGTGAGAGCCATTATCAGAGATGATCTCATGAGGAATACCATATCGGCACATGATGTTGTTCTTCATGAATTCGGCCACTTTCTTGGCGTTGAGAACTCGGTAAGTTTGTGCTTCGATTGTCTTATTTCCAAGGCATGTTTGAGGCGGCCATGAAGGAAATTCATGACCATGGACCAAGAGAGGAGCATGTGGCACCTCCACGATACGGGTTGGAACAATTTCTGAAATTAAAACCAAGGGAGTTCGATGGTGAGCCCGATGTGAAGAAGGCCGAACTATGGGTTGAGTCTATCGAGAAAATTTATGATGTGTTTGGGTGCACGGACGAGGATAGGGTCCGGTATGCGGCTTATAAATTGGTTGGGGACGCCGAGCATTGGTGGAAAGGAGTTAAGGCGAGTTGGGATGATACCCATACAGTGTATGCATGGGAATTGTTTGTGCGGAAGTTCAAAGAGCATTTCATTCCGGTAGTGGATCAAAACCGAAAGGAGATCAAGCTTCTCAACTTGGAGCAAGGTTTGTTGTCTATAGCTCAGTACTCGGCTAAGTTCACAGAATTAGCCCGGTATTGTGACTATCTTGTGAGGACCGAAGAACAGAAAGCTATGAGATTCATCCGGGGTTTGAAGACTTCTATTCGGACTCAGCTTATAGCACAGAGGATTCAAACTTATCAGCATGCGGTGGACCGAGCCTATTTGATTGAGCAAGATATAAGGGAGCATAAGAAGAAGGTCGAGGTAACTAACACTAGCAAGCAAGGAGGGCAGGGCAAGCCACAATCCCGTTCAGATAACCGAGGTAATTTTGGGGGACAATCTCAGTTCCGAGGGCAACCGATCCCAAGGAACCCGGGTACTACTGTCGGGAACCAAGGGAACCAAAATAGGAGACTCTGTTCATATTGCCAAAGGGGAGGACACTCGAAGGACCAGTGTTGGAAGAAACAGGGGAAATGTATTAACTGTGGGCAGTTGGGGCATTTTACGAAGGATTGCCCGAGATTCAGAGGTCAACCGACTGGGGTAGGAGCTGGGGCCCCACAGGGTCAGAAAAGGGATGCTACGGGAAAGGCCAAGGTCAAGGAAAAGTGTTTGCAATGAATCAGCATCAGGCAGATGATCCCTCAGTGATTGGAGGTATTGTTTCTATATCTAATATGAGCGCACGTACGTTAGTAGATCCAGGATCATCTCATTCTTACACTTCTGTGCAATTTGCTTCTTTACAAAATGCTGCATCTGAGTCTTTGCCCTATGTGTTAGAGGTGTCAACTCCTATAGGAGAATGTTTGGTGACCGATAGGGTATTTCATGCTTATGATGTGCTTATTTGTGGTCATGTCTTATGTGCGGACTTGGTAGTCCTTCCGATTCAAGATTTTGATGTTATTTTGGGTATGGATTGGCTGAGCAAATATCATGCTACAGTCGATTGTCGTAGGAAGGTTGTTAATTTCTCTATCCCTGATGTGCCTAAATTTGTTTTTGAGGCTATGCCTTTGGGTAGAAATATTCGTATGATTTCTTATGTGAAAGCGAGAAAATTATTGCATCGTGGTTGTGAGGGGTACTTGGCTAGTGTGCTTGATACTAGGAAAGAATCGCCTAGTTTGGAGAGTGTTTGGGTAGTTAGAGAATTTCTTGATGTTTTCTCTTCTGAATATGATATGCCTCCCGATCGTGAGATAGATTTTTGTATAGATCTTTTGCCGGGTACAGCTTCGATTTCAAAGGCACCGTATAGGTTCGCTCCCGCAGAGTTGAAGGAACTAAAGGTTCAGTTGCAAGAGTTGCTTGATCGAGGGTTTATCCGTCCTAGTGTTTCCCCGTGGGGAGCACAGGTTTTGTTTGTGCGGAAGAAAGACGGTTCTTTGAGATTGTGTATTGATTACCGGAAGTTGAATCAGGAAGAACAAGTATCCCCTACCTCACATTGATGATTTATTTGATCAGCTTCAAGGGTCCGTGGTGTTTTCTAAACTTGATTTTAGGAGTGGGTACCATCAGTTGAAGATTCGATCTGAGGATATTCCGAAGACTGCCTTTCGCACTCGGTATGGTCACTACGAGTTCTTGGTTATGCCGTTTGGGTTGACTAACGCGCCTACCGTGTTTATGGATTTGATGAACCGGGTTTTCCATCCTTATCTTGATTCGTTCGTGGTGGTCTTAATCGACGACATTCTCGTCTACTCTAAATCTCGAGAGGAGCACGAGCAACACTTGAGGAGAGTTTTATCCATTCTTGCGAGGGAGCAGTTGTTTGCGAAGTTTAGTAAATGCGAATTTTGGCTCGAGAAGGTTTCATTTCTGGGTCATTTTATTTCTAAATATGGGATTTCTGTGGATCCTTCAAAGATAGAAGCCATAGTGGATTGGAAAAGACCCGAGTCAGTGACCGAGATCAGAAGTTTTCTGGGTTTAGCCGGGTATTACAGAAGGTTTATAGAAGGGTTTTCGAGGATTGCTACTCCGATGACTCAGTTGACCAGGAAGGATGTACCGTTTGTGTGGAGTGAGAAATGTCAAAGTAGCTTTGATGAATTAAAGAAGAGATTAACTACGGCTCCTATTCTTGCGTTACCGAATGGAAATGACGATTTAGTAATTTACAGTGATGCTTCAAAAGAGGGTTTGGGTTGTGTTTTGATGCAGAATGGGAAAGTAATTGCTTATGCTTCGAGGAAGTTCACCCCTAGTGAACAGAATTACCCTACTCATGATATGGAGTTGGATGCGATAGTCTTTGCGTTGCATAAGTGGAAGCATTACCTATATGGAGCGAAGTTTGAGATTTTTACCGATCACAAGAGTTTGAAATACCTCTTCTCTCAAAAGGAATTGAATAACCGTCAGCGTCGATGGATGGAACTTTTAAAGGACTATGATTGTACGATTTCGTATCACCCGGGGAAAGCGAATGTGGTAGCCGATGCAATTAGTAGAAAATCTTATGTGGCCTCGATGATGGTTCGAGAGTGGAAAATGCTTGAGGATGTTCGAGATTGGTGTCCTCGTGAATCGAGACATGGGGCTATTTTTGCGAATATTAGGGTATCTCCGACCCTAATTCAGAGGATAAAAGAAGCTCAAAAAGAAGATCCCGAGTTAGTGAAAGTAATGGGTAAAATGAAGGAAAAGAACTTCGAGGATTTTTCTATGAGTTCGAATGGGGTGTTGACTTTCCGTGGTCGTTTGTGCGTACCCGATGTTGGTGGAATAAAGAGGCAAGTTTTAGATGAGGGTCACAAATCGAGATATACTATTCATCCAGGTAGTACGAAGATGTATCAAAATTTGAAACAACACTTTTGGTGGAACAACATGAAGAGGGAAATAGCCGAGTATGTTTCGAAATGTTTAACTTGTCAGCAGGTCAAAGCCGAGCATCAGAGACCCGCAGGACTACTTCAGCCGTTAGAGATTCCGGAGTGGAAATGGGAGCATGTGACTATGGATTTCGTTACGGGACTACCTCGTACCCGTAGGAAGTATGACAGTGTTTGGGTAATCGTGGATAGACTGACCAAGAGTGCACATTTCTTGCCTATTGACATTAGGTACTCGATGGAAAAGCTTGCGACCCTTTACATTGATGAGATTGTGAGATTGCATGGGGTTCCGGTTAGCATTGTGTCAGATCGAGACCCGAGGTTTACTTCTAGATTCTGGAAGGCATTTCAGGAAACTTTGGGTACAGATTTGCGATTCAGCACAGCTTTTCACCCTCAGACCGACGGTCAATCCGAGAGGACCATTCAGATTTTGGAGGATATATTGCGAGCTTGTTCGATAGACTTTTTCGATTCTTGGGATAGACATTTACCATTAGTGGAATTCTCTTACAACAACAGTTATCAGGCTAGTATCGAGATGGCACCTTATGAGGCCTTATATGGGAGAAAATGTAGATCGCCTATCTGTTGGGATGAGGTCGGTGAAGCGAAGATCGTGGGTATTGATTTACTTCAGGATTCAGTTGAGAAGGTTAGAATTATTCGGGATCGATTGAAAACAGCCCAGAGTCGACAGAAGAGCTATGCAGATAACCGAAGGCGAGATCTTAGTTTTCAGACCGGTGATTTTGTGTTCTTGAAGGTGTCCCCGAAGGTTGGTATTCGAAGGTTTGGGAAGAAGGGTAAATTAGCTCCGAGGTTTGTTGGACCGTTTGAGATTATGGGGAAAGTGGGACTTCTAGCATATCGGCTTGCGTTACCATCTTCTTTGGACCGGTTACATAATGTTTTTCACGTTTCTATGCTTCGGAAGTATGTTCATGATCCATCTCACGTGTTACCGAGGGTACCGGAGGATATAGAGCCCGACATGACTTACGAGGAACGACCGGTTCGGATTTTAGATACCAAAGTCCAAGAGTTGAGGAACAAAAGCACTCCGTTGGTTAGAGTTCTTTGGAGGAATCACAATGTTGAGGAATCGACTTGGGAGCTTCGAGAGGAGATGGAGCGTAGATATCCGTGGCTTTTTAATTCGGGTAAGTCTCGTTAAAATTCGGGTCGAATTTTCTTTAAGGGGGAGTGAATGTCACGACCCGAAAACTCGCCTCTATTTTCTAATAATAAATATTTAATTAATTAATTATTTATTTCTTATTTAATTGTTTAAATTATTATTTAATTAATAATTTATGTGTGCATTTTATGTGTTATAATAAATTATGCCTAGCATTTTATTTGGGCCATTTGTGCTGGTGTAGTATTATTTGGTCTTAGTTGTTATTAGAAAGTATTAGAGTTGTGTAGTTAGTGGGGAGGGGGTCTAAGTGTAAGTTTTTGAAATAATCATCTTCCTACTCCCTCTCTTCTCCCTCACCTCCATCCCCCATTTCCCAGCAACTCTCTCTCTCTCTCTCTCCAAAGAAAAAGGTAAGATTTCTCTCTCCCTTCTCTCTTCATTTTCATCCTCTTCCTCTCATCTTTTCTTAGTACTCATTTTATGAAATGTGCTTGGATCGTCGATAGGATCGCAGGGAGCTAAAAATATTTGAATTCCGTCATCTTTGAGAAATTCTAAGTAAGTTGCTTTTCCCCCATTTTATACTAGAAATGCTACTCCATGTTTATTTGATGATATGAATGCTATTTGTTGCATCTTGGGTGGATTTGGGAGTGATTTACATTATGTTCATTTTTGTGAAAAATTGGTATTTGAATCATCCTTGCTTGAGGTTCTTTAGATGATGTTCTAGGAGTTCTTTTGGCTTCCAAGTGGTGTGGGTACTTTAGTTTATATATTGGTAGTGTTAGTCTTGAGTTTGGCTTGAAATGGTGAAGATTTGGGTTTGGTTTGAATTTGGGTTGAAAATGGAAGAAACCCAGATTTTTGGCCGGAATTTGCCCCTCCGGGCAAGGGGGCGCGCGCACCCTTTGGGAGGGGGCGTGCGCACCCTTATGCCCCTTTGTAAAATAACCTTCTGATGATCGAGGGCGCGCGCACCATATTCGAGGGGGCGTGCGCTCCCTCATTGTTTCAACAATGCAAAAACCTTCTGATCCTTAGGGCGCGCGCACCCTTTCTGTGAGGGCGTGCGCCCCCTCCGCTGTGCAAGCCCTGAGCTTCATCCTCTTGTACCTTTCGTAGACAATCTTCAATAGTTCAAAACTCTCTCATCCGGACTCCGTTTTAGGTGTATAAGCTATCGTTTTAAAGCTCTCCTCGAGCTCTTCGCATTGAGTGAGTAGTTTTGGTTGTGTTCTTGAGTTAACTGGATCCTTTGTGATTGAATGTGATATGGGAATTATGTTATCATTGTTGAGATTATTGGAACACCTTAATTATGTGTTGTTGGTTCATTTCACTTTCTTGGTGACTTCTTGATAAGGATTCCCTACTTTGGAATCGGTGGTTGTTTATTTAAGCTAGTGTTTATTACTTAGATTTCATTTGAAAGTCCAGCTGGTTATTTGTGTATCGAGTCAGGCAATGGATAATGCTATAATGGCATAAGCCAAGTCCAGTATAGCATCGCCCATTGGTCCTTCTTTCCTCATCCAGATTGGCCTTGGATGGGATGAGCTAGCTCCTTTTGTGAGTATTCTAGCTACACGTTTTGGAGCATGACTTTGTGGCATGGTTCCCGCCCTTTGTGGCACGTTACTTTGTTATTGGTTCCGGTACCGGGGGTTTTCTCTTCAGCTTTAATGCTACTATGAAGATGTGGATTGTTGATTATTGAAGCTGCGCAGCGACCTTTATTTGGTTATTTCAGTTGGGAAACCTTGGCTAATATCCTTTGTTACTTGTTTATTTCCGCTGCTATCTGTTAACTGATAAATGCTATGTGCTAAGTGATATTTATTATTGTTTATTGCTTATTGCATCATAGCATGTCATGTAGTTGCATTAGTAACTTATTGAGATTTATCTCACCCCCTTTCTTTTATATTTGTTTTTCTTTAACCCCCCCAGGAGGAAAGGATTAGCCTCGCTGATCACGAGGAGGACGTCGCGAGGGTTGAGCTTTTGGGCAAGTTGTTATTGGTGGGTTTACATTACATAAATGTGTAACCTTTTGGGGAATAGTTGTACCAAACTTGACGTCATTAGAATTTGTATATTTTATTATTTTGGGTGTAAGCTTATGGAGCTCAAACTAGTTTATATTTTGTTGTTCAAGTTGGATTTCAAAACTTGTGTTATCATCTTTTGGTATAAAAGGAAAATTTTTACCTTCATTATTTTTGAGTTTATTGTTTAAGTCGACGTCCAGCTCGCGTACTCCGGGCCCGCGGGGTCGGGGTCGCGACATTGAGCCTCATCTTGTATTGACGAAGCCTTTCAAAAAACTTGTGGTGGTAAATCAAGTGTTGACCGTTGGTCCCTTTGGAGTGGATGATCATGTCGTCCACGTAGACCTCGATCTCTTTGTTGATCATGTCATGGAACAAGTCTGTAACAGCCCTTTGATAAGTAGCCCAAGAGTTCCTTAACCCAAACGGCATAACTGTGTAGCAAAAGGTTCCCCACGGTGTTGTGAAAGTAGTCTTGTGTTGATCCTCTTCAGCCATGAGAATCTGATTGTACCCAGCAAAGCCATCCACAAATGAGCGGACCTCGTAGGCAGTAGTGGAATCGATTAGCATGTCGATGTTGGGTAGTGGAAAGTCATCCTTTGGAGAAGCTTTGTTCAAATCCCGGAAGTCCACATAAACACGAACCTTGCCATTAGCCTTTCGGACTGTGACCACATTGGCTAGCCATCTTGGATACTTAATAACTTTGATGAAGACTACGCAGAGAAGCTTCTCTATATCTTATTTGACTTGTAGAGACCATTCTGGCTTGATCTTTTTGAGGTTCTGCTTTATTGGCTTAGCATCGTCTCTAATCGGAATTCTATGCTCCGCGACCTTTCTGTCTAAACCCGGCATGTCTTTGTATGACAATGCAAATACGTCCACGAACTCTCTGAGCAGTGCGGTCAATCTGTCTTTCTCCTCTCCCTTGAAGAAGCTTCCGATCTTGGTTTCTTTCAGCTCTTCGTCGGTACCCAGATTAACAACATGCAATTCTTCGTCAACCCCTGGACCATTTCACCACGACTACGGACCTGTTGAGAAAGTTCATTTAAGTATGTTGTGTTTTCGTGGTCTATTTCATCATTAGTGAATCGTTATTAACTAGTTCATTAGATTCAATATTAGTTAATTCATCATTCATGATGTTTGCAATCTCAGGGTACTTGGAAAGATCAAATTTTTCATTAACAAAGA
Source organism: Campanula takesimana (assembly GCA_026119855.1). Classification (NCBI taxonomy): domain Eukaryota; kingdom Viridiplantae; phylum Streptophyta; class Magnoliopsida; order Asterales; family Campanulaceae; genus Campanula; species Campanula takesimana. The sequence continues at coordinate 208,326 of JAOWBW010000690.1, forward strand.
AAGGGAACACATGCTCGGCTATGGCTTCCATATCCTCTTGGGTGAGGATGTCGAAAACACTCTCGAACTCGAAAGTGAAAGTGAACAAGTCTTCCTTTGTGACCTTGCGCGGAATGCAACCCATCTTCTCGACCAAGAATTCCTCGGATACCACGGGACCCTTTGTAGAATACCATTTGTTGATTGGCTCGGAGCTCGGCTGGATCTCGCTGATAGTTTCCCTTCTCGTGTTGGTGTCGTAGATGGCATTTACTTGAAACTCGTCCATGATGACGAGTTCTTCGAACATGGAGGCTAAATCCGCCAATTCTTCCCCCATGGTAATCTCTGTCTCGGACTCTATGGTCACTTTCTTTCCCCACTATTATCGAGGTGACATGGTAGTTGGTTCCTCTTCGGATTTCTGAATCTCGCAGTCGGAGAAGATTTCAAAACCGGGCATTCAGATTCCCTTGCTGTTAACCCATGGCTCGGGAAAGATTACGTAAGGAACCTCTTCCCCTTGACAGACAGAGTATCCATTCAATGTCTTACGGTAAGGCCTCAAATTGGGAATCTCATAATGATGGCTTTCCCTACGAGCTCGGGCCTTTTCATTCTTGACGGCTTGCTCGTGTTTCAAGTTATCTCAGGAAGGTTCGTATCCCAAACTGAATTTGTTCTTGACGAATGGGACCTTCACGGGTTGCATTCTACCCTGTTTGTATTTCCCTAGGCCTAAACCGGGGAAGTAGTCCATATTCCTCATCATACGGAGGACCTTGCGATTGCCGAGGGTCCAAGATCTGTTTCCCCCTTCTTTGTTAATAGCGTTGATTGAGACATCAGAGAGAGTAGAGTCTACTAAACCATGCTGAATTTGGTGAATGGGTTCCCCCTTTCTCTGGATAGTGACGTTTTCAGCCATAACGGTCAATATTTCATCCCCATTTCTGAACTTCACCACTAATGGAGAGTCGAAGGGACGGCATTAGAACTGTGTATCCATGGGCGGCCCAAGAGTAAGTTAAATGAAGAAGGCACATCGAGCACTTGAAATGCGACGGACATAACCATGCTCCTAAACTCAATGTCTATTTCCACCATACCCATAACTGTGCGGGCAGTGCTGTCGTAACCTCGAATTACTTGGGTAGAAGGCTTCAAATCTTAATTCTTAAGCCCCATTATGCCTATGATTCGACCGGGCATTAACTTGAGTGCGGAACCACCGTCAACCAAGACTCTTGAGATAGGTCTCTCCCCTGCTCTCACCTTGAGATAAATGGTCTCATTGTGCTTGGAACCAAATGGTGGGAGGTCCATGTCGGCAAAGGTGATGACATTGCCAAAATAAATGTGGCCTATCATTGCAGTAAGGTCCTCGGGAGTAGTATCAGGAGAGATTGTTATGTCGTCAAGATTACTGATGACAAGATCTCAGTGCTTCTTTGAGGATGCAATGAGGTCCTAAATGGAGATGTTGGCTTGAGTTTTCTTGAGTTGAACCAATAAAGGGTCTTCGGGAGTGTCGCGAGCTTGCGATCTTTAAGAAGATGTGCTTGGTGCAGAAGTAGTCGGGTTGCTTGCTATGACTCATCCAGATCGAGTTAGCATGTTGACGTTCCCATCTTACCTCCTTTTCCTATTCTCTAGTACCTCCCTCATCACCTCATCGTAAGTCACAACGTAACAAGAATTGTCAAATTCATTCATCACATTGGAGCCCTCATTCACAATTGGGATTGAATGAGTGGTCTCCTTAAATTCTCCTAGCTCTATTACATTGACATCGTCACCACTAGGCACTATGAACTCTTTCTTGTCTATGAGATCTTGGATGACGTTGCGGAGGACAAAGCATTGCTCGGTGGTGTGGCCACTATATTGGTGGTAGCCACAATATTTGTGATGAGCATGATTGGCATTGATCGACTTAGGTTGATACCCTTGTATAGGTGTGACTTGGCCTTTTGCTTTGAGAACTACGAAGGCCTCGGTTTGAGTCATGCCTTGGAGAGGAGTGTAGACACGGTCATTTTGAGATTTCTTACCTTGAGGTGGAGGAATCCTTTTGTAATTCCCTTTGTCGATAGTGACGGCATTAACCGAATCCTCTTTTGTAGAGTTAGAGGCAGCCTTGTAACGGAAGCTAGGAGCACTTTTCTTGATATACTTGAGCAACTCATCCATTCGGATCCCCGCCTCATATATTTGAGTGAAATCTGCATAGCAAGCCCCACTTAAGTGGGTGCGGAGATCAATTTTTAGATACTTTAGGAAGATGTCCATTTGCTCCTTGATATTTAGCCTCTCGACAATTTCGGCGAGCTTGTCATTCCACATTCTTGTGAAGTCAATAAAATACTCATTGTCCCTTTGAGTAGTGTTCTCGAGCTCTTTCTTGGTTGGACGGTGAGTGGTGTTGCCTTGGTACTGACTTTTGAAGGTGAGCATGGCGGCGTCCCAATCAAGTCGGACTGTGAGCGGGCGAGTTGCATTCCAATCTTTTACTGCCCCCTCGAGAGTAAGAGGGAAGCATTGTGCCCTAACTTTAGGAGAGACCTTCTTTGGAACCATAGCCCATATATAAGTCTCAATGTGTGCCATGAGGCAAGAGTTGCCCTTGAACTTGCTTATGTCGGGCATCATGAACTTGTCGGGAAGAGAAGCCATCATGTTCATGAGGATGGATGACTGATAAAGGCTTGTGTCGGAGCCTTTCCCCAAGTTGAGACCATTGAAACATTGATCTATGTAGGCCATAATTGAATCAACCATTTTGTGTTCATTGTTCTCGGTGTTTGGTTCCTCCATTTTCTTGCTACGGGCACTAACATAAGGGCTTTGAAACAGACCCTTAGTCCACTCAGACTCTTCATTGTTCTCTTTTTCTTTACCCTTGGCAAGTTTGGTGAGCTTCTCTTTCATTTGCTCCATTTCGGCCTCGTGGGCCTCCCTTTGATTGTCAACGAGGGATTGCCAAAGATCATCCTTGTTTTGGGCCTCCTTATTAAGGGTGGAGACTTGCTCTTGGAGAAGTTGGACCATAGCTGAGAGTTGCTCAAGAGACATGGTGTTGTCGGTGTTGGATTCGCCAGCTATTGATGCTGTCAAAGCTGTTGGAGTAATCACGAACTAACTGATTCTCTGAATTCCGGTAGACACGGTAAGTACCAATTGAACCTATATTGTAGAAGAGGCCCTTGTCAGTCTTGAGTAACACTTTCGGTCCATGAAGAGGCTTTAGAACACACATTGGGCACACGACTCAAAACCACATAAGAAAAAACTGTTTTTTTTTTTTATAAGTCGGAGGGACGGAGTCCCTTTTGAGTTTTTAAGAAAATAATGGAATCGTCACACTAGTATATAGACCTTCTCGCGGTCCCATATACTCATCGGATTCCATCACGCTTGTGAATCCTACACATGTCGGGATTAAACTAAATTAATGTAGTAAAGCATACATGCGGGGATGGATTTTTATTTTCATCCATAATAACCACTTGGGGACGAGGTTTTATTTCATCCATGATAACCACTTGGCATGTATGTTTTGAAGACATTAGTTTAGGGAAATCTCGGCACATGAAAACCGACATTAGTCACGGAGTGTTAGACCCTAACTAGAATTGTGTTGGCTTGTTCTCGGCTAATGAGAGTCTTAAGGTCACTCCCGGCATGTAGTCATGAACTATGCCATAGGTTGAGGTTTACCGCTTCGAAAGAGTCAAGGTCGGGTGGAGCTTGAAACTTCCTATGACGGGCCTCGACGGGTTTGGGGTTATAAACTTGTGCGACTCGATAGTGAGCAATTCATAGGAGTTTTTGCACGTAGTGTGAGGTCCAACATGTGACAAAACATTTTTTACATTTTTTTTGTGAAAGAAAAGCAAATAAGTACATAATTACAACTCTCGAATCACCCGTGTGACCGATAAAACAAAACACAAAAGAAAAACAGTCCAAGAGGTTCAAATTAGGCCCTGATGCAGGCAACTGTGCTCACACCTCAATCAATCTGCTCTGTTCTGGAACTGTCCCTATTTTGGAAAACTACCCAGAAGCGCGCGCCTCTGGCCTGTATTGTGGGATGCGCGCGCCTGGCGCAGATTCTATGGGAGGCGCCCGCTTCTGGGCAAACCTGTCAGATTGTCAGACTTTGGACTCAGGGGATTGTCCTGGTCCTAAATATGCATTGTAACCCCTGCAGAAATGATTAGTGTAGAAAAAAGAAGAAGAACAAGAAGAACATCAGGAAGCAGGCGACTGTGGTCTTTGATGTGGGCCGCGCGCGCCTTAAGCCAAGAAGGCCAGAGGCGCACGCTTCCCCCATCAGGAACCAGAATGCCCAGAAAATGTAGATTTTGATCAGAGGAAAGCTTAACCTTCAAACGCCCCCAGTAGAGTCGCCACTGTAGATACCCCGGTAGGGCACGGCTTGGCTAGAGCGCGTGTGTTGTTCCTGGGATGTCTATTCGTGTTTTATTTGTTTAGAGTCGCCACCTATGTTTTAGAGGAACATAAGAAAAACCTAATATTTACCCTAAGTTTGGTACGAAAACAGTGATTCTTGTTATGAGGTTCGGGGGTTAGGTTACGAGATGAGAAGTACTTAAACACCCATCTTGCCCGACTAATGTCGGTCTTGCTTGATCAAAGTCTTCATAAAATGAATGTTCTTCTTGTTCTTGATGATAAAAAAGGGGGTTTTAAAAAGGTGTTTGGAATGTAGGGAGATGACTCCTTGACCAACTTCAATGGAATGGAGCGATTGTTGGTGTCATGTCCCAAAATGATTTGGGATGATTGCACGTTTGATTAAAGTAAAAGAAAGAGATGAAGTAGAGAAGAAGGAGGAAGATGGAATTTTACCTATGCTTCAAAGATCTTCAAACACTTCTTGGTGACATCCTTGAAAAAGCCTTGGAAATGACTTTGGTATATTTTTGTGTAGAGAGAATTCTTTAGTCCAAAAGAGTGCTAAAAAGGGGTACTTTGAAAGGGTGAAAAATGGATGTTTTATAGGTGAAAACAAATGTTTTTGGTGCCAAAACTCAGTCACCAAGAAATCTTTCCCGGGAAAAATCATATAAAATGAGCAAGGGAGGGATTCTTGGACAGAAATCTGTTACTTTCGATAAGTTCCTAACTGAATTTTTAAGTCCAGGGACTAAACTGAATAACAGGGTTAACTTTCTACTCCATTATGTCAAAAATGCCTTCTCTGGGTCGCGCTCTCCGACCATAGGAGCCAGAAGCGCGCGCCTTCCGCCCCTAAGGTGGGAAGCGCGCACCTCTGGATGTCAGTTACAGATTCTGTCCAAGATCCCTCCCTTGATCATTTTACATGATTTTGCTCGGGAAGAATTTCTTTACGACCTTGTTTTGGCACCAAAAACATCCCTTTTACACCTATATAAATCCCTCTAATTCACCATTGAATGTTGGACTTTGGATCATTAAGAAAACTCTACACAAAAATACTTTCAAGGCATTTTCCAAGAAGTTCTCTAGGAAGTATTTGATGTTCTTTGAAGCATAGGTAAAAGTTCATCTTCCTCCTTCTTCTCTACTTCATCTCTTCTTTCTTTTACTTTAATCAAACGTGCAACCAACCCAAATTATTTTGGGATATGACACCAACGACTACTTCATTTCATTGAAGCTAGTCAAGGAGTCATCTCCCTACATTCCAAAACACCTTTTAAAACCCCCTTTTATCATCAAGAACAAGAAGAAAATTTATTTTATGTAGACTTTGATCAAGCAACACCGACATTAGTCAGGCGAGATGGGTGTTTAAGTACTTCCCATCTCATAACCTAACCCCCGAACCTCATAACAAGAATCTCTGTTTTCGTACCAAACTAAGGCTAAATATTTGGTTTTTCTTATGTTCCTCTAACACATAGGTGGCGACTCTAAATAAATAAAACACGAATAGACATCCCAGGAACAACACACGCGCTCTGGCCAAGCCGTGCCCTTCCTGGGGTATCTACTGTGGCAACTCTGCTGGGGACGTTTGAGGGTTAAACTTGCATCTCTGATCAAAATCTACATTTTCTGGGCATTCTGGTTCCTGATTGGGGAAGCGCGCGCGGCCCACATCATTGACCAGAGTCGCCCGCTTCCTGATGTTCTTCCTGTTCTTCTTTTTTCTACACTAATCATTTATACAGGGGTTACAATGCATATTCAGGACCAGGGCAATCCCCTGAGTCCAAAGTCTGACAATCTGACAGGTTTGTCCAGAAGCGGGCGGCTCCCATAGACTATGCGCCCCGCGCGCGCATCCCACAATACAGGCCAGAGGCCCGCGCTTCTGGGTGGTTTTCCAGAATAGGGACAGTTCCAGAACAAAGCAGAGTGATTGGGGTGTGGGCACAGTTGCCTGCATCAAGTCCTAATTTGGACCTCGGACTGTTTTCTTTTGTGTTTTGTTTTATCGGTCACACGGGTGATTCAAGAGTTGTAATTACGTCCTTACTTGCTTTTCTTTCATTAAAAAAATTAAAAAAAAAACGTTTTGTCACATGTCGGACCTCACACTACGTGCACAAACTCTTATGAATTGCTCAATATCTAGTCGCACAAGTTTATAACCCCAAACCCGTCGAGGCCCGTCATAGGAAGTTTCAAGCTCCACCCGACCTTGACTCTTTTGAAGCGGTAAACCTCAACCCGTGTCATAGTTCATGACTACATGTCGGGGGTGACCTTAAGCCTCTCATTAGCCGAGCACAAGCCAACACAATTCTAGTTAGGGTCTAACACTCCGTGACAAAAGTTGGTTTTCATGTGTCGAGATTTCCCTAAACTAATGTCTTCAAAACATACATGCCAAGTGGTTATCATGGACGAAATAAAACTCCGTCCCCAAGTGGTTATTATGGATGAAAATAAAAATCCGTCCCCGCATGTATGCTTTACTACATTGATTTAGTTTAATCCCGACATGTGTAGGATTCACAAACGTGGTGGAATCCGATGAGTATATGGGACCGCGAGAAGGTCTATATACTAGTGTGACGATTCCATTATTTTATTTGAAACTCAAAAGGGACTCCGTCCCTCTGACTTATATAAAAAGAAAGTCTTTTCTTTATGTGGTTTGAGTCGTGTGCCCATTGTGTGTTCTAAAGCCTCTTCATGGACCAAAAGTGTTACTCAAGACTGACAAGGGCCTCTTCTACAATATAGGTTCAATTGGTACTTACCGTGTCTACCGGAATTCAGCAAATCGGTTAGTTCGTGAATAGATTACTCCAATTGCTTCTACAGCATCAATGGCCGGCGGATCCAACACCGACAACACCATGTCTCTTGACCAACTCTTAGCTATTTTCCAACTTCTCCAAGAGCAAGTCTCCACTCTTAATAAGGAGGCCCAAAATAGGGATGATCTTTGGCAATCCCACGTTGACAATCAAAGGGAGACCCACGAGGCCAAAATGGAGCAAATGAAAGAGAAGCTCACCAAACTTGCCAAGGGTAAAGAAAAAAAGAACAATGAATAGTCCGAGTGGACTAAGGGTCTGTTTCAAAGACCTTATGTTAGTGCCCGTACCAAGAAAATGGAGGAACAAAACACCGAGAACAATTAGCACAAGATGGTTGATTCAATTATGGCCTACATAGATCAACGTTTCAATGGTCTTAACTTGGGGAAAGGCTCCAACACAAGCCTTTATCAGCCATCCATCCTCATGAACACGATGGCTTCTCTTCCCGACAAGTTCAAGATGCCCGACATAAGCAAGTTCAAGGGAAACTCTTGCCCCATGGCACACATTGAGACTTATATACGGGCCATGGTTCCAAAGAAGGTCTCTCCTAAAGTTATGTCACAATGCTTCCCTCTTACTCTCGAGGGGGCGGCAAAAGATTGGTATGCAACTCTCCCGCTCACAGTCCATCTTGATTGGGACTCCTCCATGCTTGCCTTCAAAAGTCAATACCAAGGCAACACCACTCACCGTCCAACCAACAAAGAGCTCGAGAACACTACTCAAAGGGACAATGAGTCTTTTATTGACTTCACAAAAAGGTGGAATAACAAGCTTGCCGAGATTGTTGAGAGGCAAAATACCAAGGAGCAAATGGACATCTTCCTCAAGTGTCTAAAGATTGATCTCCGAAACCACTTAAGTGGGGCTTGCTATGCGGATTTCTCTCAAATGTATGAGGCGGGGATCCGAATGGATGAGTTGCTCAAGGAGATCAAGAAACGTGCTCCTAGCTTCCGTTACAAGGCCGCCTCTAACTCTACAAAAGAGGCTTCGGTCAATGCCGTCACTACCGACAAAGGGAATTACAAAAGGGTTCCTCCACCTCAAAGCAAGAAATATCAAAATGACCGTGTCTACACTCCTCTCTAAGGCATGACTCAAACCGAGGCCTTCGAAGTTCTCAAAGCAAAAGGCCAAGTCATGCCCATACAAGGGTATAAACCAAAGTGGTTACCACCAACATAGTGGCCACACCACCGAGGAATACTTTGTCCTCCGCAACGTCATCCAAGATCTCATAGACAAGAAATAGTTCATAGTGCCTAGTGGTGACAATGTCAATGTAATAGAACTAGGAGAATTTGAGGAGACCACTCATTCAATCTCAATTGTGAATGAGGGCTCCAATTTGATAAATGAATTTGACAATTCTTGTTACGTTGTGACTTATGATGAGGTGATGAGGGAGGTACTAGAGAATAGGAAAAAGAAGCAAGATTGGAACGTCAACATGCTAACTCGATCCGGACGAGTCATAGCAAGCAACCCTACTACTTCTGCACCAACATCTCCATTTGGGACCTCATTGCATCCTCAAAGAAGCACCGAGATCTTGTCATCAGTAATCTTGACGACACATCAATCTCTCCTGATACTACTCCTGAGGACCTTACTGCAATGATAGGCCACATTCATTTTGGTACTGTCATCACCTTTGCCGACATGGACCTTCCACCATTTGGTTCCGACCACAATGAGGCCATTTATATCAAGGTGAGAGCAAGGGGGAGACCTATCACGAGAGTCTTGGTTGACGGTGGTTCCTCACTCAACTTGATGCCCGGCCAAATCATGGGCTTACTGGGGCTTAAGAATTCAAATTTGAAGCCTTCTACCCAAGTAATCCGAGGTTACGATAGCACTGCCCGCACAGTCATGGGTATGGTGGAAATAGACATTGAGTTTGGGAGCATGGTTATGTCTGTCCCATTTCAAGTGCTCGATGTGCCTTCTTCATTTAACTTACTCTTGGGCCGCCCATGGATACACAGTTCTAATGCCGTCCCTTCGACTCTCCATCAGTGTGTGAAGTTCAGAAATGGGGATGAAATAGTGACCGTTATGGCAGAAAACGTCACTATCCACAGAAACGGGGAACCCATTCACCAAATTCAGCATGGTTTAGCAGACGCTACTCTCTCCGGTGTCTCAATCAATGCCATCGATGAACAAGGGGGAAACGGATCATGGACCCTCGGCAATCGCAAAGTCCTCCGCATGATGAGGAATATGGACTACTTCCCCGGTTTAGGCCCAGGGAAATACCAATAGGGTAGAATGCAACCCGTAGAGGTCCCATTCATCAAGAAAAAAATCGGTTTGGGATACGAACCATCCAGAGATGACTTGAAACACGAGCAAGCCGTCAAGAATGAAAAGGCCTGAGCTCATAGGGAAGGCCGTCATTATGATATTCCCAATTTGAGGCCTTACCACATGACATTGAATGGCTACTTCGTCTGTCAAGGGGAAGAGGTTCCACACGTAATCTTTCCCGAGCCATGGGTTAACAGCAAAGGCATAAAAAATCCCGGTCTTCAAATCTTTGCCGACTGTGAGATTCAGAAATCCAAAAGGGAACCACCTCCCATGTCACCCCGAGAATGGTGGGGAAAGAAAGTGACCATAGAGTACAAGATAGAGATTACCGTGGGGGAAGAATTGACGGTTTTGGCCTCCATGTTCGAAGAACTCGCCATCATGGACAACTGCGAAGTAAATGCCATCTATGACACCGACACGAGAAGGGAGACTATCAGCGAGATCCAGCCAAGCTCCAAGCCGATCAACAACTGGTATTCTACGAAGGGACCCGTGGTATCTGACGAATTATTGGTCGAGAAGATGGGTTGTATTCCACGCAAGGTCACAAAGGAAGACTTGTTCACATTCACTTTCGAGTCCGAGAGTGTTTCCGACATCCTCACCCAAGAGGATATGGAGGCCATAGCCGAGCGTGTGTTCCCTTTCTTTGTTAATGAAAAATTTGATCTTTCTGTAAACATCATGAATGATGAATTAACTAATAATGATTTTAATGAACTAGTTAATAACGATTCAAATAATAATGAAATAGACCACGAAAACACAACATACTTAAATGAACTTGCTCAACAGGTCCGTAGTCGTGGTGAAAATGGTCAAGGGGCTGACGAAGAATTGTATGTTGTTAATCTGGGTACCGATGAAGAGCCGAAAGAAACCAAGATCGGAAGCTTCTTCAAGGGGAAGAGAAAGACATATTGATTGCACTGCTCAGAGAGTTCATGGATGTATTTGCAAGGTAATACAAAGACATGCCGGGTTTAGACAGAAAGGTCGAGGAGCACAGAATACCGATCAGAGACGATGCTAAGTCGACAAAGCAGAAACTCAGAAAGATCAAGCCAGAATGGTCTCTAAAAGTCAAAGAAGAGATAGAGAAGCTTCTCAATGTAGGATTCATCAAAGTTTTTGAGTATCCAACATGGCTAGCCAATGTGGTCACAGTTCGAAAGGCTAATGGCAAGGTTCGTGTTTGTGTGGACTTTCGGGATTTGAATAAAGCTTCTCCAAAGGATGACTTTCCACTACCCAACATCGACATGCTAGTCGACTCCACTGCTGCCTACGAGGTCCGCTCATTTGTGGATGGTTTTGCTGGGTACAATCAGATTCTCATGGCTGAAGAGGATCAACACAAGACTGCTTTCACAACACCGTAGGGCACCTTTTGCTACACAGTTATGCCGTTCAGGTTAAGGAACGCTAGGGCTACTTATCAAAGGGTTGTTACAAACTTGTTCCATGACATGATTCACAAAGAGATCGAGGTATATGTGGACGACATGATCATCCACTCCAAAGGGACCGACGGTCGACACTTGATTGACCTCCGCAAGTTCTTTGAAAGGCTTCGTCAACACAAGATGAGGCTTAATCCTGCAAAGTGCACTTTTGGGGTTATCCGAGGTAAAGTTCTTAGCTACATGGTCACACAAAGGGGTATTGAAGCAGATCCCTCAAAAATCAAGGCAGTCATTGAGATGCCTCCTCCCAAGACACAGAAAGAAATCAAAGGTTTCATGGGCAGACTTCAGTACATCCGTCGGTTTGTGCACCAGCTTACTTCCAAGTACGAGCCAATATTCAAGTTACTCAAGAAGAACGTGGCTCTAGAATGGACCGACGCTTGCCAAGAAGCCTTCAACCAAGTGAAGCATTACTTGACATGCCTTCCAGTTTTGGTTCCACCTCACAAGGAGAAACCTCTCTTGCTCATGAAGCCCTTGGGGCTATGCTAGCACAAGAGCAACGAGACTCCAAAAAGGAGAATGCCATTTATTTTGTCAGTCGCCGATTTCAAGGAGGCGAAAAGAACTACTCCGTCTTGGAGAAGTCATGTGCAACACTGGTTTGGGTCACTCAAAAGCTCAAACATAACATGGAAGCCTTTCCAATCAAGCTAGTAGAAAAAGTGGACCCGCTCCGCTACATCTTTGAGAAGCCTTTCATGTCAACAAAGATAGCCAAATTGTACTTCATGCTCGCCGGCTGAATTTCCGTGTAACGAAGCGAAGGGGGAGGACTTACAGTTTCCCGACGAGCACTTGGTTTGCACTACAACCGAGGAAAATAAGTGGCAACTCTTTTTCGATGAAGCCGCCAATAAACATGGTTATGGGATAGGAATGTTACTTGTCGATCCAAAGGACATCTACACTCCAATTGCAATTTGTCTTGAATTCGAAGCTACCAACAACATTGCCGAGTATGAGGCATGCATAGCGGGGCTAGAACCGGCCCTAGAAAGGAATGTCACAGATCTAGAAGTATTTGGTGACACCCTCCTCCTTATCAATCAGACATCGGGTAAATGGCGAATCCAAGACCCGACTCTCCAATAGTATGGTCAACACCTCGAGGAATCGGTTGAACAGTTTCAAGACATCACATTCAATTATTTTCCAAGGGACAAGAACCGCTTTGCCGATGCTTTAGCCACCATAGCCTCATTGGTCGAAATACACAAAGGAAAAATGGTGAAACCCTTCAAAATTTCAAGAAGGACTAGTCCGGCATAGTGCATGAGTATTGAGATCAATGAAGTCTAAGATAACCCTCCGTGGTACACAAACATCATGAACTTTCTCAACAATGCCACCTTTCTCGAAAACATCAATGGGAAAACTCGAGTGGCCTTATAAAAGCTAGCCGCCAGATATGTGATGATTGGAAACTGAGTATACAAAACACACTATCAAGGGATCAATATTTTATGTGAAACTGAGACCGAAGCTCAAGAAATTATGTACGAAGTCCACGAAGGCGAGTGTGGGCCCCATATGAATGGGATTATGTTAGCCAAGAAGATACTCCGTATTGGTTACTATTGGACCACAATAGAAAGAGACTGCATCGAGAAAGTCAAGAAATGTACTAAGTGCCAATTCCACGCTAATCTACAACATGCTCCTCCATCACAACTATACAACATGACCACACTATGGCCATTCTCTTGTTGGGGTATAGATATCATCGGCAAAGTCCATCCTACGGGAAGCAACGGACAGTCATTCATTCTTGTGGCCGTGGATTACTTCACAAATTAGGTCGAAGCACAAGCTTACCGAGTTCTCAACGCCAAGAAAGTGGCCGAATTCGTGAAGAAAAACATCATGTGCCGATATGGTATTCCTCATGAGATAATCTCCGACAATGGCTCTCACTTTGAAAAAGAAATGGATGCACTATTGGTTAACAATAAAATTATCAAACACAAGTCATCCCTGTACCGTCCCCAAGCCAATGGAGCGGTTGAAGCAGTAAATAAGACAATCGAGGTCATCATACGGAAAATGGATCCAACGGGAAGGGATTGGCCTGAGAAATTACCACTAGCATTGTGGGTCTACCGCACATCAATACGGTCAGCAACGGGAGAAACTCTGTACTCATTAGTTTATGGTTCTGAAGCCGTACTCCCGGTCGAACTCGAGGTTCCTTCTCTACGGGTCTTACTGGATGCAAAGTCGATATGAGCAACTAGCCCTACTCGACGAAAAGAGGTTAAGAGCATTTGAACGCATAAGGGCTCATCAACAAAGAATGGCAAGGGCTTTCAACAAGAAGGTGAAGCCTCAAAATATCAAAGTGGGAGACTTGGTCCTAAGACAACATCCCCCCAATGCCATGAATCCTCTTAGAAAATGGGGACCTCGATGGATCGGTCCTTACATGGTCAAGAAGATATTAAGCGGCGGTGCAGTCTGACTCGTAGACTTGGATGGTGATCAATTGCCAAAGGAGGTCAACCTCGACAAGCTCAAAAAGTTCTACGCTTAACAAATAAAGACCAAAAAAAAAAATGCTTGCTAGGTTGAAAATCCGCAAGGGAGGCCTAGGCAAAAATTAGAGAACGTGCAAAAAAGAAGCCCGCTAGATTGAAAACCCGAAAGGGTGGTCTAGGCAAAAAACAGGGTGCACACACAAAAAAAAATAAAAAAAAATAAATGGTCTTCATTTGTTTGAACTACGGAGACCTGAGCCTCTCTACGAGAGGAACGTAGGCAACCTTCGAGTGCGGTCTAAAACAATAATTTTTACCCAATCATGTCATAACAAAAATGCAATTTTATTCGATCTCTTAAATCATTATGACCATTACAACGGATGATGTTGAGCAATAAAAGACATAAAACATTAAATCCCTAACAAGCGGTCTATTAATTGCAATCTTGGGGTACTAGGAAAAATCTAATTTTCTCTTAGCTTTCGAAGGGCCACCTAAACGGCTCCCAATCCTACTCTTCTTGGGAGGTCTTGTAACACTAAGGTGGACTGAAATCTTCTGAGCAGCAACACGCCTCCGAGCGTAAATGTTATCCAAATGACTGCCAAAAGGGTCAGCCAAAATGTTGTAAGAATCAGCAGTAGCCTCCCTATTTCTCAAAGCACTGCTGGGCTCAAAGTCCTTTCCTAGCAACTCAGCGCGAAGCACGTCAACCCAAGTGATTTTGCGATAAAGGGTGCAAAACAGATAATCCAGATAACTCTCGGGAAGAAAGATACTACCCCGGTGAATAGGGGCAGAAGCACACTGATGGCGATCATCTCCCCAAGCTGACTGAAGCTCTCTTGAAAAGTCCGGACCCATATACGAAACTGGACGAAGCATCCCACTCCCTGGGAAAGGAATAATCTGTTGGTGACCAAATTGCCTTAAAGCCCGCTACGGATAAGACCACATGCTTAAAACCAAAGGTCCATTCCACAAAAAGACGGAGACCCCAAGAAGGAGGACACCACTCAATGTCAGCCGATAACCAAGACACAAGGAATGTCTTCTAACCATTTTCAGATAAGTCCCGAGTCAGCAGTTTTCTCCTGTGAATAGCAAAAGGAGATAGATCACCCTTCGGAGAATAAATCCTGAAGTGTTCCCGGAGCCATAGGGTCAAAAGCAAGGGGATTCCTCATCTCATCTCTCCCGTCCAATGCAACTCATCTAAGCCATGCAAGGTCTCTCCCACTACAAGAGGGATTATTCAGAATTGTTGCTCCTTGGCCTGCAAGATAATCTCGGCCAACTACACATCTGCTTTCCCGAATGGTGTAACGAAAAGAACCTCACTAAAGAGACAAGTTGCTATGGCATTCCTCTTGAAGGACTGAACCTACATGTCCTCCGAATGCAAGCTAAAAACATCGGCAACTCAGTTATATCTACCACGGTACCATGCAACATCTTCCTCACATCCTCAACAGGGATGTTCAATAAATCGGACCAAGAATCAATCACTCTACGATGATATTTGGGGACATAAATTATACCCGCCAGTGGCATGCCAAGAATGGCACCGAAGTCATCAACAGTCGGCGCCATTTCATTCGCCGAGAAATTAAAAGTGTGACTGTCACAATCCAAAAAGGCTGCAACAGCCTTCAATAAGTCCCAATCCGGCTTTAAGGTCCGAAGTGTGAAGAGAATTCGGAACCCAAAATCCTTGACAAAAGCCTTCTTGGGATGGGTCTTGAAAGAGTACACAAAGATCGATAAATCCTTCTCATACTCACCAAAAGCCTTAAAAACAAAGGAATTGGAAGCCATGGAAAATGTGGATTACAAGCAAGATTGGGCAAAGAAAAGGTATTCAAAAATGACAGAAAAGAGTTGTTGGAAGAATGTGTTCGAACAGAGGCTAATATATCATAGCTGTCGGGGATCTTTTGGCCAGCAAATGTCAAGCCCCGGATTTCACTTCCCAGAAGCGCGCGCCTCCCGTCACCCACATGATCAGCGCGCACATCCCACGGACACTGGCCAAGGCGCCCGCCTCCCGTTCCTGAAACGCCCCAACTGGCCCTTGTCAGAAGAAGAAATCTTGCAGAAACAAAGTCCAACCGCTCCCGAAATCAGCATGAATCAACATCCTCCACCCTTGGTGACACAGTTGGGTACACATTAATTTGGCCCGCCCCTAAGGCACGTCTAAATTGAAATTAGATAGAAACTTTCACTAAAAGTAGGTTGTGTCCCTCTTTTTAAGTCAAGGTAAATCTCGACATTTTCCTCTCTAAAGAGAAAGCCTCATCTTTTTGTCCGCAGTTAACTGTGCCTGTACCTCGCAAAAGTCATAAAATCAGTGGCAAGTGCAGCTCTGAACACCACACGTCAGAGACAGCTACAAACGGCAACTCGGCCCATGGTGAACCACGAAAATCACCACTTCTCAAGCAATCAAGTGGATTCACTAACGGATTCATAAACAGAGTTTACTAACGGACTCATCCAAGGGATTCACTAATGGATTCATCAAATGGATTCACTAACGGATTCGTCAACAGTGTTTACCAACTGACTCATTCAAGGGATTCACTAACGGATTCATCAAACGGATTCACTAATGGATTCGTAAACAGAGTTTACCAACAGACTCATTCAAGGGATTCACTAATAGATTTATCAAACGGATTCACTAACGGATTCGTCAATAGAGTTTACCAACGGAATCATTCAAGGGATTCACTAACGGATTCATCAAACGGATTCATCAAACGGATCCATCAACAAAGTTTACCAATGGACTTATTCAAGAGATTCACTAACGGATTCATCAAACGGATTCACTAACGGATTCCTCAACAGAGTTTACCAACGGACTCATTTAAGAGATTCACTAACGGATTCATCAAACGGGTTCACTAACGGATTCGTTAACAAGGGTTCACTAACGGACTAATTCAAACGGATTCACCAACGGATTCGTCAACAGAGTTTACCGACAGACTCATTCAATGGATTCGCCAACGGATTCATCAAGCGGATTCACTAACGGATTCGTCAATAAGGTTCACTAACAGACTCATCCAATAGTTTCACTAACGGGTTCATCAAGCGGATTCACTAACGAATTCAACCGGCGGATTTACAAACGAATCATGCCACCTCCTCTATCGACAAAAGCCGCTCACACAGGGAGCGCACCCCTATCTCTCGCAATTTTAAATTCCTGCTTTCATCGAGTCTTTGCATTTTCTTGGTATGTCCTCGGCGGGAGTACTTTCTTTTGTCGACGCGTTTTGCCTTACAATCCACATCGCCGAGGGGCTCTGTAGACACCCCACCTTGGATCGCTCCCCCCAGTTGCACGGTTGATCTTGTGTTTCTCCCTCTTTTAAGTATTTTTCGTTAGTTTTGTTACTTCTGTTAAATTCCTGACTGACTTCATTAAGTCCAGGGACTAAACTGAATAACAGGGCTAACTTTCTAGTCCATTCTATCAAAAATGCCTTCTCTGGATCGCGCGCCTCCGACCATAAGAGCCAGAAGCGCGCGCCTTCCGCCCCTAAGGTGGGAAGCGCGCGCCTCTGGGCGTCAGTTACAGATTCTGTCCAAGAATCCATCCCTTTCTCATTTTACATGATTTTGCTCGGAAAGGATTTCTTTGTGACCTCGTTTTGGTACCAAAAACATCCCTTTTACACCTATATAAACCCCTCTAATTCACCATTGAAAGTAGGACTTTGGATCATTAAGAAAACTCTACACAAAAATACTTTCAAGGCATTTTCCAAGAAGTTCTCTAGGAAGTATTTGAAGTTCTTTGAAGCATAGGTAAAAGTTCATCTTCCTCCTTCTTCTCTACTTCATCTCTTCTTTATTTTACTTTAATCAAACGTGAAACCAACCAAAATTATTTTGGGACATGACACCAACGACTACTTCACTTCATTGAAGCTTGTCAAGGAGTCATCTCCCTACATTCCAAAACACCTTTTAAAACCCCCTTTTATCATCAAGAACAAGAAGAACATTTATTTTATGTAGACTTTGATCAAGCAAGACCGACATTAGTCGGGCGAGATGGGTGTTTAAGTACTTCCCATCTCGTAACCTAACCCCCGAACCTCATAACAAGAATCTCTGTTTTCGTACCAAACTTAGGCTAAATATTAGGTTTTTCTTATGTTCCTCTAAAACATAGGTGGCGACTCTAAACAAATAAAACACGAATAGACATCCTAGGAACAACACACGTGCTCTAGCCAAGCCGTGCCCTTCCCGGGGTATCTACACTACTATCGAAAATTCTTGCCACAAAGAAAGTCATAAGGAAATAAACGTAATTCAATCTATGGATTCAAAAAAAGATCATATAGATGAACTTAATACTTATAAAAAATATATCAAAGAAAAGAAGGAATCAAGGGCCATTGATAAAAGTGTAGACTGGAAGAGGTTGCTACATGATGATGATGAAGGCGATGACATAATTAAAAAGTCAAAAGAAGTAGCAACAAAGAAAACGATGGGATGGCGAGCATGTAAGGACTATCGAAAATTAATCCCATCAAAAATGAATAATGGATGGCGCATGTGGATTGATGATAGGACCTCAATCACTCCAACGATCATGCAATGGCGAGATATTAGGTTTTTCTTATGCTCTTCTTTTCTTCTCTTCATATTAAAACAATTTATTCATATTGTAACTAAAACGCCTACGTCCATGACTCGTATGAACTCTAGTTAGTCAAGAGAAGTACCTAGCGGAGAATCTTGACTAGCGATCCATATGAATTAAACTGGGTTTCTATTAATCACGAGAGTAGATTAATGGCCTAGGGATGGTCTGTGAGTGGAAAGTACGTGGACTTTTCATAAACATTAATGGGTTCTTACTAATTATGGGCCATCGAGAGATAGGGCATAATTAGTATGAAAATACAAACACTACTTGCTTGATCGTGAGAAGTAGCATAGGCCTAATGTACCATCCTTGTTTTAAATGGACCTTTAATCTAAAAAGAGCATGATTAATCGATGAATATATATTGTTTGAGTCCCAATCCCGAGAATTCCTTAAACATAAGAGTTTTCAATCCAAGTTATAGTATTTACAATTTATTTTTAGTTATGAGACAAACAATTTTACCCCCAATCATCCTTTTTACTATTTTTTCTATTAAGGCAATCATTTTCCAAAGTAAACATTGTCTCCATGGGATCGACCCACATTTGACTTTATCTATACTACATCTACACCGTGCACTTGCGGTATTTATAACTAAGCCTTCGCTTAGGCCACAACAGAGGTATCTCCCAAAAAATAAACAAAAAAAACCTGTTTTCTTAGGAAATTCCAGAAAAGCCCAGCTTTTTACAGAAAGGTCAGAAAAAGCCTTGCTTTGACTAAGAGATCGAATCTGAACCCGGTTCAAGATGGAACATTGAGTCGTCATCAAAACGAATATTTTCAGAATTGGAAGAAAATGAAATTGTTTCTCAATACGAATCTATTCGCACTGCACATCCAAGATCATGGGTGAGCAACAAAATCTGCATCAACAAACTCTAAATCCGATGACTGTCATCAAGAAGTACATTAATGGCACAGGATTTACAAAGCCGGGAATCCCACAACTGTTATCAAGATGTAAGTTAATAACACAGGATCCCCACCATTTTAGAGTCCCATAATTGTCATCAAGATGAAGGCTAATGGCATATGATTCATTTTTCCAATAGAAAGGAAGTCTCGTTGGAAGGAGAAGAAAGGTCTGAGAAATTGGTGTCTCTGTCGCGACCTCGAACCCCGCGGGCCCGAGATCGCGAGCTGGACGTCGACTTAAAACCAAAACTATGAGATACCGAAGTTAAAAATTCCATTTGATACCAAAAGGTGATGATCCAAAGTTTTACAAATCCAAGTTTGATAATAACCAAATACAACTTGCCCAACAGAATAAAAATGTACAATTCTTAATGACGTCATTGTTTGGTACAACTATCCCAAAAAGGTTACACATTTATATAATGTAAACCAACCTATAACAACTTTCCCCAAAAGAATGTATCCACACTCGACGTCCTCTTTCTCGTGATCATCGAGACTAATCCTTAGCACCTGGGGGGGTTAAGGAAAAACAAAGATAAAAGAAAGGGGGTGAGATAAATCTCAATAAGTTACTAATGCAACTACATAACATGCTATGATGTAATAATCAATAATAATTCACATGACACATAGCAATTATCACATAACAGATAGCAGCGGAAATAAACACATAACAAAGGATATAGCCAAGGTTTTCCCAAACCGATACATCCAAATAAAGGATCGCTGCGCAGCTTCAATAATCAACCATCAACGTCTTCATAATAGCATGAAAGCTGAAGAGAAATCCCCGGTACCGGAACAATAACCAAATGAAGTGTCACAAGGGACGGGAGACATGCCACAAAGTCATGCTCCAAGTAAAGCTAAAATGCACACAAAGGAGCTAGCTCTTCTCACATCCAAGGCCAATCTGGAGGAGGGTAATAATGGGGCAAAACATTGGTCAACATCACAATGGATTTGGCTGTGCCATCATAATGTTTCGCATCGCCTAAACACACACAAAATAACCAGATGGACTTCCAAATAAATGCTAAGTAATAAATACTAGCTTAAATAAACAACTTAAGGTTCCAAAGTAGGGAACCAATCCAAATAAATTACCACAAAGGTAAACCAATCCAAACAACACATCAAGGATGAACCACATTCCCAAAATAACACTTGGTCAAATTCCATAACATATTTATTCACAAAAGAATCAACTCCACTTAATAAAATGTTCCACGGTGTTATCTTAAGTTAATTAGAAGAAATAAACCTAAACTAGTTGAGCCCTAAGTCTTAAACCAAGCAAAAGGGGCAAAATCCCAAGCAGGCGGGCGGGCGGGCGCTCGGGTAGGGGCAGGCGGGCGCTCATTTGCCCAGAAGGTCTGGCCGCTGGAAAAAGGGGTGCAGGCGGGCGCCTGGGCAAGGGCAGGCGGGCGCCTGGTCTACGCATTGGCCAAGAACAGAGCTGGGTAATGCCATTTTCGACCAAAACCACAATCTTTCATTTAAGTATCCAAATCAAAGCTTCCCAATACATTTCTAAAGCTCCTAAGCAACACCCAACCTAAAGGGAACCTAAATAACACCCTTTAATCATCCAAACCAACACCAAATCCCCACATTCAAGATTTCACCTTTTTTACCCAAAAACTCAAATAAATTCAAAATAAATTCTATACTCAACCAAACTTCAAATATAACACATCATGCATTATATAAACATGATATGAACATTTTAGCATAAAAATGGGGGAAAAGTAACTTACTTGGATCTTCTCAAAGTTGACGGATTTCAAATATTTTTGATTCTACGCGATCCTATCGACGATCTAAACAAGTTTCACGTTTTAAGAAATGAGAAATAACAAGAGGAAGATGATGGAAATGTAGAGAGAAGAGAGGAAGAAACCTTACCCTTTTTCTTCTATGGAAAGAGAGAGAATGCTGGGAGATTGAGTGTGAGAGTGAGGGAGGTGAGGGAGGTGAGTAGGGAGGGAGTAGGGAGAAGATGAATTATTTAAAATGTTACACTAAGGTCCCTCCCCCTAAAACTACCCTTTCAAACAAACTCCCCACTAACAAATAAGACTCAACACTTCTACACTAGCACAAATGACCCAAGTAAAACGCTAGGCATAATTATTATGAAACATAAAATGCACACATAATATTTAAATAAATAATAATTTAAATAAATAAATAAGCAAATAAATAAATAATAATTATTTATTACTAATAAAATAGAGCCTAGATTTCGGGTCGTGACATTCACTCCCCCTTAAAGAAAAATTCGACCCGAATTTTAACGAGACTTACCCGAATTAAAAAGCCACGGAAATTTCCTCTCGATCTCATCTCGGAGCTCCCATGTCGAATCCTCGATATTATGATTCCTCCAAAGAACTCTAATCAAAGAAATACTTTTATTCCTCAACTCTTGAACTTTAGAATCTAAGATCCGAACCGGTCGTTCCTCGTAAGTCATATCGGGCTCGATATCCTCCGGTATCCTCGGTAACACGTGAGATGGATCATGAACATACTTCCGAAGCATAGATACGTGAAAAACATTATGTAACCGGTCCAAAGATGGCGGTAACGCAAGGCGGTACGCTAGAAGTCCAACCTTTCCCAAAATCTCAAACGGGCCAATAAACCTCGGAGCCAATTTGCCTTTCTTCCCAAACCTACGAATACCCACCTTCAGAGATACTTTCAAGAACACCAAATCACCGGTTTGAAAACTAAGATCTCGCCTTCGGTTATCTGCATAGCTCTTATGTCAACTCTGGGCTGTTTTCATTCGATCCCGGATAACTCTAACTTTCTCAACTGAATCCTGAAGCAAATCAATACCCACGATCTTTGCTTCACCAACCTCATCCCAACAAATAGGCGATCTACATTTCCTTCCATACAAGGCCTCAAACCGTGCCATCTCGATACTAGCCTGATAACTGTTGTTGTAAGAGAACTCCACTAACGGTAAGTGCGAATCCCAAGAATCGGAGAAGTCTATCGAACAAGCTCGCAACATATCCTCCAAAATCTGAATAGTCCTCTCGGATTGACCGTCGGTCTGAGGATGAAAAGCTGTACTGAATCGCAAGTCTGTACCCAAAGCTTCTTGAAATGCCTTCCAGAATCTAGAAGTAAACCTCGGGTCTCGATCTGACACAATGCTAACCGGAACTCCATGAAATCTAACGATCTCATCGATATAAAGGGTCGCAAGCTTCTCCATCGAATATGTGATGTCAATAGGCAAGAAATGGGCACTCTTGGTCAATCTATCCACTATTACCCCAACACTGTCAATAGGCAAGAAATGGGCACTCTAACGGCTGAAGTAGTCCCGCGGGTCTCTGATGCTCGGCTTTGACCTGCTGACAAGTTAAACATTTCGAAACATACCCGGCTATTTCCCTCTTCATGTTATTCCACCAAAAATGTTGTTTCAGATTCTGATACATCTTCGTACTACCAGGATGAATAGTATACCTCGATTTGTGACCCTCATCTAAAACTTGCCTCTTTAATCCACCAACGTCAGGTATGCACAAACGACCACGGAAAGTCAAAACTCCACTCGAACTCAAAGAAAAATCCTCGAAATTCTTTTCCTTCAATTTACCCATTACCTTCACTAACTCGGGATCTTCCTTTTGAGCTTCTTTAATTCTTTGATTTAGGGTCGGAGACACCCTAATATTCGCAAAAATAGCCCCATGTCTCGATTCACGAGGAGACCAATCTCGAACATCCTCAAGCATTTTCCACTCACGGACCATCATCGAAGCCACATAAGATTTCCTACTAATCGCATCGGCTACCACATTCGCCTTTCCCGGATGATAAGAAATCGTACAATCATAATCCTTCAATAATTCCATCCATCGGCGTTGCCTATTATTCAACTCTTTCTGGGAGAAAAGGTATTTCAAACTCTTGTGATCCGTAAAAATCTCAAACTTTGCTCCATAAAGGTAGTGCTTCCATTTGTGAAACGCAAAGACTATCGCCGCCAATTCCATATCATGAGTCGGGTAATTCTGTTCACTAAGGGTCAACTTCCTCGAAGCATACGCAATTACCTTTCTGTTCTGCATCAACACACAACTCAAACCCTCTTTCGAAGCATCACTGTAAATCACTAAGCCATCGCTCCCATTAGGCAAAGTCAAGATCGGTGCGGTAGTCAACCTCTTCTTCAATTCCTCGAAACTCTTGTCACATTTCTCGGTCCACACAAACGGGACATTCTTCCGGGTCAACTGAGTCATCGGAGTAGCGATCCTCGAAAACCCCTCAATAAATCTTCTGTAATAACCGGCTAAACCAAGAAAGCTTCTAATCTCTGTCACTGATTCGGGTCTCTTCCAATCCACTATGGCTTCAATATTTGAAGGATCCACCGAAATACCGTCTTTAGAAATCACATGGCCCAGAAATGACACTTTCTCGAGCCAAAATTCGCATTTACTAAACTTTGCAAACAATTTCTCCCTCCCAAGAACGGATAAAACTGTCCTCAAGTGTTGCTCGTGCTCCTCTCGAGATTTAGAGTAGACGAGTATATCATCAATAAAGACCACCACGAACGAGTCAAGATAAGGATGGAAAACCCGGTTCATCAAATCCATAAATACTGCAGGCGCGTTAGTCAACCCAAACGGCATAACCAGGAACTCATAGTGATCATAACGAGTGTGAAAGGCAGTCTTCGGAATATCCTCCGATCGAACCTTCAACTGATGGTACCCACTCCTCAAATCAAGTTTAGAGAAAACCACGGACCCTTGAAGCTGATCAAACAAATCATCGATGTGAGGTAGAGGATACTTATTCTTCACCGTAACCTGATTCAACTTCCGGTAATCGATGCACAATCTCAAGGAACCGTCTTTCTTCCGCACAAATAAAACCGGTGCTCCCCACGGGGAAACACTAGGGCGGATAAACCCTCGATCAAGCAACTCTTGCAATTGAACCTTTAACTCCTTCAATTCTGCGGGAGCCAACCTATAAGGTGCCTTCGAAATTGGAGCCGTATCCAGCAAAAGGTCTATACAAAACTCAATCTCACGGTCGGGCGGCATATCATACTCGGTAGAGAAAACATCGGGAAATTCCCGAACTACCCGAACACTATCCAAACCAGGGGATTCCTTCCTAGTATCAAGAACCTTTCTACTCAGAGGACTAGCCTCAAACACAAATTTAGGCACATCGGGAATAGAAAAAGTAACAATTTCTTACGGCAATCAACGGAAGCATGAAACTTGCTTAACCAATCCATACCCAAAATGACATCAAAGTCTTGGATAGGAAGAACTACCAAATCCACACAAAGGACACGACCACAAATAACCACATCACAAGCACGAAAGACTCGATCAGAAATCAAGCATTCTCCTATAGGGGTCGACACCTCTAGCACGTACGGTAAAGACTCGAATGCAGCATTTAACATGGAAGCAAATTGCACAGAAATGTATGAATGAGATGATCCCGGATCTACTAACGCTCGTGCGCTCACATTAGACACAGAAACAATACCTCCAATAACCGAAGGATCATCGGTCGCCTGTTGTTGATTCATGGCAAACACTTTCCCTTGGACCTTGGGCTTTCCCGTAGGGTCCCTTTTCTGACCCTGTGGAGCCCCAGCTCCTACCCCAGTCGGTTGACCTCTGCCTCTAGTACAATCCCTTGCAAAATGACCCATTTGACCACAATTGGTGCACCTTCCCTGCTTCTTCCAACAACGGTCCTCAGAATGACCTTCCTTTTGACAATACGAACAAAGCCTCCTAATTTGGTTCCCTTGGTTCCCGGAAGTGGTACCCGGGTTCCTTGGGGTCGGTTGCCCTCGGAACTGAGATTGTCCCCCAAAGTTACCTCGATTATCGGAACGGTGTTGAGGTTGAGATTTAGCATGGCTTCCCGGTTTACCCGTACCCACAACCTCGGTTTTCCTTTTGTGCTCCCCAATATCTTGGTCTATCAAGTAGGC
This sequence comes from Campanula takesimana, assembly GCA_026119855.1. Lineage (NCBI taxonomy): Eukaryota > Viridiplantae > Streptophyta > Magnoliopsida > Asterales > Campanulaceae > Campanula > Campanula takesimana. Next base: position 233,492 of record JAOWBW010000690.1, read on the forward strand.
TCAATCTACCGCATCCTGAAAAGTCACAATCTTTTGGGCTATCAGTTGAGTACGGATGGAGGTCTTCAATCCCCGAATGAATCTCATGGCTTTTTGTTCCTCGGTCCTCACCAAATAGTCACAATACCGGGCTAATTCTGTGAACTTAGCCGAGTATTGTGCTATAGACAACACACCTTGCTCCAGGTTGAGTAGCTCGATCTCCTTTCGGTTTTGATCAACAACCGGAATGAAATGCTCCTTGAATTTGCGCACAAACAACTCCCACGCATACACCGTGTGAGTATCATCCCAACTAGCTTTAACACCCTTCCACCAATGCTCGGCGGCTCCCACAAGCTTGTAAGCCGCGAACCGGACCTTGTCCTCATCCGGGCAACCAAATACCTCATAAATCTTCTCCATCGACTCAATCCACAACTCAGCTTTCCGAACATCGGGTTCCCCATTGAACTCAACCGGTTTCAGTTTGAGAAATTGCTCCAATCCATAGCGGGGTGGTGCTTGCTCTACTCTCGGACCTTGATCATGTATTGCCTTCATGGCCGCCTCGAACATGCCTTGAAACATAGCACGTGCTTCTTCCCTTGTGTCATTCTGATTTGCATTACTGGTACTACCTTCACCACTCCTTCTACGAACCATTGTAAACAAGTACCTGCATAAAACATCAACCGTTACTCACTCCGAACACAACTACCCACCTAGGTCATACTAGTCCACCTAGACTTATACTTAGAGCCAAACCATGGCTCTGATACCAACTGTCGCGACCCCGAACCCCGCGGGCACGAGATCGCGAGCTGGACGTCGACTTAAAACCAAAACTATGAGATACCGAAGTTAAAAATTCCATTTGATACCAAAAGGTGATGATCCAAAGTTTTACAAATCCAAGTTTGATAATAACCAAATACAACTTTCCCAACAGAATAAAAATGTACAATTCTTAATGACGTCATTGTTTGGTACAACTATCCCAAAAAGGTCACACATTTATATAATGTAAACCAACCTATAACAACTTTCCCCAAAAGAATGTATCCACACTCGACGTCCTCTTTCTCGTGATCAGTGAGACTAATCCTTAGCACCTGGGGGGGGTTAAGGAAAAACAAAGATAAAAGAAAGGGGGTGAGATAAATCTCAATAAGTTACTAATGCAACTACATGACATGCTATGATGTAATAATCAATAATAATTCACATGACACATAGCAATTATCACATAACAGATAGCAGCGGAAATAAACACATAACAAAGGATATAGCCAAGGTTTTCCCAAACCGATACATCCAAATAAACGATCGCTGCGCAACTTCAATAATCAACCATCAACGTCTTCATAATAGCATGAAAGCTGAAGAGAAATCCCCGGTACCAGAACAATAACCAAATGAAGTGTCACAAGGGACGGGAGACATGCCACAAAGTCATGCTCCAAGTAAAGCTAAAATGCACACAAAGGAGCTAGCTCTTCTCACATCCAAGGCCAATCTGGAGGAGGGTAATAATGGGGCAAAACAATGGTCAACATCACAATGGACTTGGCTGTGCCATCATAATGTTTTGCATCGCCCAAACACACACAAAATAACCAGATGGACTTCCAAATAAATGCTAAGTAATAAATACTAGCTTAAATAAACAACTTAAGGTTCCAAAGTAGGGAACCAATCCAAATAAATTACCACAAAGGTAAACCAATCCAAACAACACATCAAGGATGAACCACATTCCCAAAATAACACTTGGTCAAATTCCATAACATATTTATTCACAAAAGAATCAACTCCACTTAATAAAATGTTCCACGGTGTTATCTTAAGTTAATTAGAAGAAATAAACCTAAACTAGTTGAGCCCTAAGTCTTAAACCAAGCAAAAGGGGTAAAATCCCAAGCAGGCGGGCGGGCGGGCGCTCGGGTAGGGGCAGGCGGGCGCTCATTTGCCCAGAAGGTCTGGCCGCTGGAAAAAGGGGTGCAGGCGGGCGCCTGGACAAGGGCAGGCGGGCGCCTGGTCTACGCATTGGCCAAGAACAGAGCTGGGTAATGCCATTTTCGACCAAAACCACAATCTTTCATTTAAGTATCCAAATCAAAGCTTCCCAATACATTTCTAAAGCTCCTAAGCAACACCCAACCTAAAGGGAACCTAAATAACACCCTTTAATCATCCAAACCAACACCAAATCCCCACATTCAAGATTTCACCTTTTTTACCCAAAAACTCAAATAAATTCAAAATAAATTCTATACTCAACCAAACTTTAAATATAACACATCAAGCATTATATAAACATGATATGAACATTTTAGCATAATAATGGGGGAAAAGTTACTTACTTGGATCTTCTCAAAGTTGACGGATTTCAAATATTTTTGATTCTACGCGATCCTATCGACGATCTAAACAAGTTTCACGTTTTAAGAAATGAGAAATAACAAGAGGAAGATGATGGAAATGTAGAGAGAAGAGAGGAAGAAACCTTACCCTTTTTCTTCTATGGAAATAGAGAGAATGCTGGGAGATTGAGTGTGAGAGTGAGGGAGGTAAGGGAGGTGAGTAGGGAGGGAGTAGGGAGAAGATGAATTATTTAAAATGTTACACTAAGGTCCCTCCCCCTAAAACTACCCTTTCAAACAAACTCCCCACTAACAAATAAGACTCAACACTTCTACACTAGCACAAATGACCCAAATAAAACGCTAGGCATAATTATTATGAAACATAAAATGCACACATAATATTTAAATAAATAATAATTTAAATAAATAAATAAGCAAATAAATAAATAATAATTATTTATTACTAATAAAATAGAGCCTAGATTTCGGGTCGTGACAGTCTCCAAATCCCGAGTCCCATAATTATTCTGGAGCACCCTTATTGTGCTTTGTTTGTTCATTTCATCTTCTTGGTGATTAATTGGCATGATTCCCTACTTTGGAATCCTTTGTTGTTTATCGTGCTAGTATTTTATTACTTAGCCTTTACGTGAAAGTCCAGCTGGTATTTTGTGTGTGTTTGGGCGATGGGAAAGATTATAATGGCAAAGCCAAGTCCATTATAATGTTGACCATTGTTTTGCCCCCTTCTATACCCCTTCTCCAGATTGGCCTTGGAAAGGATAAGTCAGCGTTCCTTTGTGAATGTATCTGGCTAACGGGCATGACTTTGTGTCATGGTCCTTGTCCTTTGTGACACTTTTATGTTATTGGTTCCGGTACCGGGGTTTTCTCTTCGGCTTTCATGCTATTATGAAGATGATGATTTGATGATTATTGAAGCTGCGCAGCGATCCTTTATTTGAATGTTCCGGTTTGGAAAACCTTGGCTATATCCTTTGTTATGTGTTTATTTCCGCTGCTAACTCTTATGTGATAAATGTTATGTGCTATGTGATATTTATCATTGCTTATTGCTTCTTGCATCATAGCATGTCATGTAGTTGAATTAGTAACTTATTGAGATTTATCTCACCCCCTTTCTTTTTATCTTTGTTTTTCCTTAACCCCCCCCCAGGTGCTAAGGATTAGTCTCGCTGATCACGAGAAAGAGGATGTCGAGTGTGGATTCATTCTTTTGGGGAAGGTTATATAGGTTGGTTTACATTATGTAAATGTGTAACCATTTTGGGATAGTTGTACCAAACAATGACGTCACTAAGAATTGTATATTTGCATTTTGTTGGGCATAAACTTGTGGAAGTTTATGATAGTTGTAATTGGCTTTTATCAAACTTGGTTTTGTAAACTTTGGATCATTACCTTTTGGAATTAAATGGAATTTTTAACCTCAGTATTTCTTAGTTTTGGTTTTAAGTCGACGTCCAGATCGCGGTCTCGGGCCCGCGGGGTCCGGGGTCGCGACAGTTGGTATCAGAGCCATGGCATTAGCTCTATGTATAAGTCTAAGTGGATTAGTATGACCTAGGTGGGTAGTAGTGTGCGGAGTGATTAACGGTTGATGTTTTATCCAGGTAATTACTCATAATGTCTGGAAGAAGAAACAGAGGAGGTACTAGTGGGGCACAGAATCAGAATGACACAAGGGAAGAAGCCCGTGCCATGTTTCAAGGCATGTTTGTGGCGGCCATGAAGGCCATACATGATCAAGGTCCGAGGGTAGAGCAAGCACCACCCCGTTATGGATTGGAGCAATTTCTGAAGTTGAAACCGGTTGAATTCAATGGGGAACCCGATGTAAGGAAAGCTGAGTTGTGGATTGAGTCTATGGAGAAGATTTATGATGTATTTGGGTGTTCGGATGAGGACAAGGTCCGGTTCGCGGCTTACAAGCTTGTGGGAGCCGCCGAGTATTGGTGGAAAGGTGTTAAAGCTACTTGGGATGATACTCACACGGTGTATGCGTGGGAGTTGTTTGTGCGCAAATTCAAGGAGCATTTCATTCCGGTTGTTGATCAAAACCGAAAGGAGATCGAGCTACTCAACCTAGAGCAAGGCGTGTTGTCTATAGCACAATACTCGGCTAAGTTCATAGAATTAGCCCGGTATTGCGACTATTTGGTGAGGACCGAGGAACAAAAGGCTATGAGATTCATTCGGGGATTGAAGACCTCCATCCGTACTCAACTTATTGCTCAACGGATTGTGACATTTCAAGATGCGGTGGACCGAGCCTATTTGATAGAGCAAGATATTGGGGAGCATAAAAGGAAGACCGAGGTGGCCAACCCGAGTAAGCAAGGAGCGCAGAGCAAGTCACAACCAAGGATTGATAACCGAGGTAACTTTGGGGGACAATCTCAGTCCCGAGGGCAACCGATTCCAAGGAACCCGGGTACCACTTCCGGGAACCAAGGGAACCAAAACAGGAGACTTTGTTCGTATTGTCAAAGGGATGGTCATTCAGAGGACCGTTGTTGGAAGAAACAGGGAAGGTGTACCAATTGTGGTCAAATGGGTCATTTTGCAAGGGATTGTCCGAGGAATAGAATTCAACCAACGGGGGTAGGAGCTGGGGCTCCTCAGGGTCAGAAAAGGACGCTACGGGAAAGCCCAAGGTCCAAGGGAAAGTGTTTGCAATGAATCAACAACAAGCCACAGATGATCCTACAGTTATTGGAGGTATTATTTCTATATCTAATGTGAGCGCACGAGCGTTAGTAGATCCAGGATCATCTCATTCATACATTTCTGTGCAATTTGCTTCCATGTTAAATGCTGCATTCGAGTCTTTACCGTACGTGCTAGAGGTGTCGACCCCTATAGGAGAATGCTTGATTTCTGATCGAGTCTTTCGTGCTTGTGACGTGGTTATTTGTGGTCGAGTCCTTTGTGCGGATTTGGTGGTTCTTCCTATCCAAGACTTTGATGTCATATTGGGTATGGATTGGTTGAGCAAGTTTCATGCTTTCGTTGATTGCCGTAAGAAAACTGTTACTTTTTCTATTCCCGATGTGCCTAAATTTGTGTTTGAGGCTAGTCCTCTGAGTAGAAAGGTTCGCTTAATTTCTTTTATGAAAGCGAGAAAATTATTGCATAGTGGTTGTGAAGGGTATTTGGCTAGTGTTCTTGATACTAGGAAAGAATCCCCTAGTTTTGATAGTGTTCGGGTAGTTCGGGAATTTCCCGATGTTTTCTCTACCGAGTATGATATGCCTCCCGATCGTGAGATTGAGTTTTGTATAGATCTTTTGCCGGGTACGGCTCCAATTTCGAAACCACCTTATAGGTTGGCTCCCGCCGAGTTGAAGGAACTAAAGGTTCAGTTGCAAGAGTTGCTTGATCGAGGGTTCATCTGCCCTAGTGTTTCCCCGTGGGGAGCACCGGTTTTATTTGTGCGGAAGAAAGATGGTTCGTTGAGATTGTGTATAGATTACAGAAAGTTGAATCAGGTTACGGTGAAGAATAAATACCCCCTACCCCATATTGACGATTTGTTTGATCAGCTTCAAGGGTCCGTGGTTTTCTCGAAGCTTGATTTGAGGAGTGGGTACCATCAGTTGAAGGTTCGATCGGAGGATATTCCGAAGACTGCTTTTCGCACTCGGTACGGTCATTATGAGTTCTTGGTTATGCCGTTTGGGTTGACTAACGCGCCGGCCGTGTATATGGATTTGATGAACCGAGTTTTCCATCCTTATCTTGACTCGTTCGTGGTAGTCTTCATCGACGACATTCTTGTTTATTCAAAATCCCGAGAGGAGCACGAGCATCACTTGAGGACAGTTTTATCCGTTCTTGCGAGAGATAAATTATTTGCGAAGTTTAGTAAATGCGAATTTTGGCTCGAGAAGGTGTCATTTCTGGGCCATGTGATTTCTAAAGATGGGATTTCGGTGGATCCGTCAAAGATTGAAGCCATAGTGGATTGGAAGAGACCCGAATCAGTGACAGAGATTAGAAGCTTTCTTGGTTTAGCCGGGTATTACCGAAGATTTATTGAAGGGTTTTCGAGGATTGCTACTCCGATGACTCAGTTGACCCGAAAGAATGTTCCGTTTTTGTGGACCGAGAAATGTGACAAGAGTTTCGAGGAATTAAAGAAGAGGTTGACTACAGCACCGATCTTGACTTTGCCTAATGGGAGCGATGGCCTAGTGATTTATAGTGATGCTTCGAAAGAGGGTTTGGGTTGTGTGTTGATGCAGAATGGGAAAGTAATTGCTTATGCTTCGAGGAAGTTGACCCCTAGTGAACAGAATTACCCGACTCATGATATGGAGTTGGCCACGATTGTATTTGCGTTGCACAAGTGGAAGCACTATCTTTATGGAGCGAAGTTTGAGATTTTTACCGATCACAAGAGTTTGAAGTACCTTTTCTCCCAGAAAGAGTTGAACAACCGACAGAGCCGATGGATAGAATTATTGAAGGATTATGATTGCACGATTTCTTATCATCCGGGGAAGGCGAATGTGGTAGCCGATGCGATTAGTAGAAAGTCTTATGTGGCTTCGATGATGGTTCGTGAATGGAAAATGCTTGAGGATGTTCGAGATTGGTCTCCTCGTGAATCGAGACATGGGGCTATTTTTGCGAATATTAGGGTATCTCCGACCCTAATTCAGAGAATAAAGGAAGCTCAGAAAGAGGATCCCGAGTTGGTAAAGATAATGGGTAAATTGAAGGAGAAGAACTTCGAGGATTTTTCTATTAGTTCGAGTGGAGTTTTGACTTTCCGTGGTCGTTTGTGTGTTCCGGATGTCGATGGAATTAAACAGAGAGTTCTTGATGAGGGTCACAAATCGAGGTATACTATTCATCCGGGTAGTACGAAGATGTATCAGGACTTGAAGCAACAATTTTGGTGGATTAATATGAAGAGGGAAATAGCTGAGTATGTATCGAAGTGTTTAACTTGTCAGCAGGTCAAAGCCGAGCATCAGAGACCCGCGGGACTACTTCAGCCGTTAGAGATTCCCGAGTGGAAATGGGAGCATGTGACTATGGATTTCGTTACGGGACTACCTCGTACCCGTAGGAAGTATGACAGTGTTTGGGTAATAGTGGATAGATTGACTAAGAGTGCCCATTTCTTGCCTATTGACATCAGATATTCGATGGAGAAGCTTGCGACCCTTTATATCGATGAAATCGTGAGATTGCATGGGGTTCCGGTTAGCATTGTGTCAGATCGAGACCCGAGGTTTACTTCTAGATTCTGGAAGGCGTTTCAGGAAGCTTTGGGTACAGATTTGCGATTCAGTACAGCTTTTCATCCTCAGACCGACGGTCAATCTGAGAGGACTATTCAGATTCTTGAGGATATGTTGCGAGCGTGTTCGATAGACTTTTCTGATTCTTGGGATTCGCACCTACCGTTAGTGGAGTTCTCTTACAACAACAGTTATCAGGCTAGTATCGAGATGGCACCGTTTGAGGCCTTGTATGGAAGGAAGTGTAGATCGCCTATTTGTTGGGATGAGGTCGGTGAAGCGAAAGTTTTGGGTATTGATTTGCTTCAGGATTCAGTGGGAAAAGTTAAAGTTATCCGGGATAGATTGAAAACAGCTCAGAGTCGACATAAGAGCTACGCAGATAACCGAAGGCGAGACCTTAGTTTTCAGACCGGTGATTTGGTATTCTTGAAAGTGTCTCCGAAGGTGGGTATCCGAAGGTTCGGGAAGAAAGGCAAATTGGCTCCGAGGTTTATTGGTCCGTTTGAGGTTTTGGGAAAGGTTGGACTTTTAGCGTATCGTCTCGCGTTACCGCCATCTTTGGACCGGTTGCACAATGTGTTTCACGTTTCTATGCTTCAGAAGTATGTTCATGATCCGTCTCACGTGTTACCGAGGGTACCGGAGGATATTGAGCCCGATATGACTTATGAGGAACGACCGGTTCGGATCTTAGATTCTAAAGTCCAAGAGTTGAGGAACAAGAGCATTGCGTTGGTTCGAGTTCTTTGGAGGAATCATCTTATCGAGGAGTCGACGTGGGAGCCTCGTGATGAGATCGAGAGGAAATTTCCGTGGCTTTTTGTTTGAGGTGAGTCTCGTAAAATTCGGGTCGAATTTTCTTTAAGGGGGAGTGAATGTCACGACCCGAAATCTAGGCTCTATTTTATTAGTAATTAAATGATTTTTATTTAATTATTTGCTTATTTATTTATTAAAATTATTATTTATTTAAATATTTATGTGTGAAATTTATGTGTTATAATATTTATGCCTAGCATTTTATTCGAGTTAGTTTGGGCTAGTGTAGAAGTGTTGGGTCTTAATTGTTAGTAGGGAGTGTGGCATTTGTGTTAGTAGAAGGGGAGGGGCCTAGATGTAACTTTTTAAAATAAATCCCCTACTCCCTCCCTATTCCCCTCACCTCCCTCACCTTCTCCCTCACTCTTTCACTCATCTCCCTGGAAACTCTCTCTCTCTCTTGGGTAAAGGTAAGTTTCTCTTCTTTATCTTATCTCTTCATTTTCTCCATCTTCCCATCATCATCTCTCATTTCTTAAAACTTGAACATTGTTTAGATCGTCGATAGGATCGCGTAGAGCCAAAAAGATTTGAAATCCATCAACTTTGAGAATTTGCAAGTAAGTTACTTTTCCCCCATTTTAATGCTAAAATGTTCATATCATGTTTATATGATGTTTGATGTGTTATATTTGATGTTTGGTTGGGTTTTGAATTTATTGAGAATTTATTTTGAGTTTTGATCAAAAATGGTGAAATCTTGAATGTTGGGTTTGATTCTTGATTTTGATTGTTAAAGGTTGTTTTTTGAGTCTTTTTAGACTTATTGGTTGTTTTGATACATTAGTATGTGAGTTGGAAGGTTGGATTTTGGGTTAAATGTGTTTTGGGTTCGAAAATGGAAGAACCCATGTTGTTCTTCCCGATTTCTGGAAATTCAGAAGCTTGGGCGGCCGCACAAAACGTCCTGGGCGACCGCGCATCTTTCTGAAAGCTTTTGTTCTTGTTTTGAGGCTTTTTGGGCGACCGCACATCCAACTTTGGGCAGCCGCACAGAACCCCTGAAAATTTACATTTGTTAAAATTGTGTGAATGAAGGATGCGTTTTGGTCTAAGTCTTGGGTGTCCTTCTAGTTGACCCTAGTGAACATTGTTGTACACTTTAGTGATAGAATTGGGTCCTTTGTGATCAAGTTTGTGTTTGAAATTCATTAATTGTTAAGTTGGATTCTGGAGCACCCTTATTGTGCTTTGTTTGTTCATTTCATCTTCTTGGTGATTAATTGGCATGATTCCCTACTTTGGAATCCTTTGTTGTTTATCGTGCTAGTATTTTATTACTTAGCCTTTACGTGAAAGTCCAGCTGGTATTTTGTGTGTGTTTGGGCGATGGGAAAGATTATAATGGCAAAGCCAAGTCCATTATAATGTTGACCATTGTTTTGCCCCCTTCTATACCCCTTCTCCAGATTGGCCTTGGAAAGGATAAGTCAGCGTTCCTTTGTGAATGTATCTGGCTAACGGGCATGACTTTGTGTCATGGTCCTTGTCCCTTGTGACACTTTTATGCTATTGGTTCCGGTACCGGGGTTTTCTCTTCGGCTTTCATGCTATTATGAAGATGATGATTTGCTAATTATTGAAGCTGCGCAGCGATCCTTTATTTGAATGTTCCGGTTTGGAAAACCTTGGCTATATCCTTTGTTATGTGTTTATTTCCGCTGCTAACTGTTATGTGATAAATGTTATGTGCTATGTGATATTTATCATTGCTTATTGCTTCTTGCATCATAGCATGTCATGTAGTTGCATTAGTAACTTATTGAGATTTATCTCACCCCCTTTCTTTTTATCTTTGTTTTTCCTTAACCCCCCCCCAGGTTCTAAGGATTAGTCTCGCTGATCACGAGAAAGAGGATGTCGAGTGTGGATTCATTCTTTTGGGGAAGGTTATATAGGTTGGTTTACATTATGTAAATGTGTAACCATTTTGGGATAGTTATACCAAACAATGACGTCACTAAGAATTGTATATTTGCATTTTGTTGGGCATAAACTTGTGGAAGTTTATGATAGTTGTAATTGGCTTTTATCAAACTTAGTTTTGTAAACTTTGGATCATTACCTTTTGGTATTAAATGGAATTTTTAACCTCAGTATTTCTTAGTTTTGGTTTTAAGTCGACGTCCAGATCGCGGTCTCGGGCCCGCGGGGTCCAGGGTCGCGACATACATGATCAACGGTTTTTCTTTATGCGGTGGGACCAATACAAGAGATTAATCAGGTATCCTTTGACCTTTTTGAAGGCTTCTTGGCACTCTTCGGTCCATTCTAGGGATGTATTCTTCTTGAGGAGTTTGAAAATTGGTTCACACATTATCGGGAGTTGATTGATGAAACGGCTAATTTATTGGAGGCGACCCATGAATCCCTTTACTTCTTTCTGCGTCTTAGGTGGAGGCATGTCAATGATGGCTTTGATCTTATCAGGGTCAGCTTCTATACCACGCTCGGTGACCATGTACCTAAGGACTTTCCTTTTACCACCCTAAATGTGCACTTGGCTGGATTGAGCCTCATCTTGTGGTGTCTCAACCTTTCGAAGAATTTTCTAAAGTCAACAAAGTGCTGTCCATCGGAGCCTTTAGAGTGTATGATCATGTCATCAATGTACACCTCAATTTCTTTATGTATCATGTCGTGGAATAGCGCAATCACCGCACTCTGGTAAGTGGCTCCGGCATTCTTGAGTCCGAATGGCATGACTGTATAACAAAACATCCCCCAGGGCGTGGTAAACGATGTCTTGTGTTGATCCTCTTTGGCCATAAGGATTTGATTGTACCCAGCGAATCCGTCTATGAATGATTGGACCTCGTATTTTTCCATATTATCGATGATCATGTCTATGTTGGGAAGAGGAAAGTCATCCTTTGGAGATGCTCTATTGAGGTCACGAAAATCTACGCAGACACGAACCATTCCATTTGCTTTGGAAACTTGCACAGTGTTAGCCAACCATGTTGGATACTCTATCACTTTAATGAACCCGACACTCAAAATTTTCTCTATCTCTTGTTTGACTTATACCGACCACTCGGGTTTAATTCTGCGGAGTTTCTGTTTGACTAGCTTCAGGAAGCAGCCGGTATCTTATGTTCAACAATCGAATTGGATAGCCCTGGCATATCTTTGTAGGACCATGCGAACACATCTACGAATTCTCGGAGAAACGCTATGAGGGCTTGTCGGTCTTCCCCCTTGAAGAAACTACCAATCTTGGTCTCTTTCGGATCATCGTCCGTCACCAAATTAACTGTTTGCATTTCTTCAGCATCAATAGGACCATTCCCGCCACGATAACCCACTTGCTTATTAATTTCTTTTAAGATTTGTTCATTTTCTTGATCTATCCCATCATATGACTCATATTATCTAATTCGTTAGAGTTATTATTTAATTCATCATTTAAGACGCTTGCAATCTCAAGATACTCGGAAAGATCTATGTTTTTATTAAGAAAGTAGGGGAATACATGTTCCGCGATGGCATCCAAATCCTCTTAGGTGAGCTCATCGGTAGTGGTATCTGATTCTAAGGTAAGAGTTACAAGATTTCTCTTCCTATGGGGATGAGGAGTGCATCCTAGCTTTTTAATTAGGAATTCTTCACTTGCTATGGGTCCCCCGGTCGTGTACCAATTCAGGATGGGTTCGTCAGATTTCTTGATGAGCTTGGTATAGTCTTGCTTTGGATTATCTCCCTTGTCTATTGTATTGAATTTAGTGTCCTCTAGCTTGCAAAGGTTGAGAAATTGGCGCAGTAGGTCTTCTCCCAACACAAAGTTCCATTCACTGAATACTTCGGCCTTGGTACTCCCTAATTCTCGAGGTAGCCATGAGAATTATATCGGTTCTATTCCAAGTGAGTATGGATCACAGTCATTGAAGATTTCAAATCCCGGTTTTTGCTTCCCCCTATGATCGATCCATGGTCAGGGAACATGAAGTATGACAAGTTTTCCCCCTCGCGTATAAAGTACCCGTTTAGCATCTTTCGATAGGGTGGTGTTATTGGCACTATGTATGAAGTCCAAACCCTTTCTTCCTTAGGGATGTTCTTGAGTGGTGACTCATATCCTAGACCATATTCGGGCGGATACTGAATGACGGGTGGTGGTTCTTTGATCCCTTGTATGTTTTTTCGAAATCCAAGACCGGGGAAGTATCCCTCTTTTAGCATCATGTTAAGCACGGCGTGAGTTCCAGATAATGGAATTTTACCTTGAATAGTCATTCTCATCGCACACTTCTATCATTTCTACATTACTTTGCTTTTGGATTTCGAATCCATTAAAGAGGTGGTCGGCCGCCTCATGCTGAATCTCTAAGATCAGACTAGCGTTGATTAGTTCCCCAAATACGGTGACTATCATGTCATTGTGCTTAAACTTGACACATTGATGGATAGTTGATGATACTCCTCCAGTTTGGTGTAGCCACGGACGCCCTAGAAGAAGATTGAAGGAAGAGGGGATGTCAATGACTTGGAATTCCGCTCTTGTGGTTATCTCTCCCATTACAACCGTTAGAGTGACCGTCCCCATAGGTGAGCGTGCGGTGCAGTCAAACCCTCGTACAGTAAGAGTTCACGGTTTCAGATCTCTTGAGGTAAGGCCAAGTGCACTCATGACTTTTTTTGGTAAGACATTTATGGCGGATCTATTATCTACCAGACTTCTGGGGATTTGATGCCCATTGACTTTTGTGGTTATGTAAAGTGTTTCGGTGTGCCCTGCACCGTACTGTGGTAGATCTAAGTCTGTAAATGTGATCACATTGCCAAATTGGATTTGGCCTACCATTTTTGTTAACTCTTCGGGAGTTATTTCTTTCGGTACCTCAACTTGGGCCAATGCTTTTGATATCATTATTCGATGTTTATGAGAGGATCCTAAGAGATCCCATATGGAAATGTTGGCTTGTGTTTTCTTTAGTTGTTTTAGAAGTAGATCATCAAGCTTAACGGGTTCAGGCTCTTTTGAAGATGATGGCTCTTCTATTCTTGGATCTTTGTTGATTATGACTCGACCGGATCAGGTGAGTAAGTTAACATCTTCTTTGTTATTTTTCCTATCTAGTAGTTGGTCCCAAGACAACATGTAACAGAAAGAAATTTCATTATTAAACTTTGGAGTGCTCTCGCGCACCTTTGGGACTAGGCGAGTAGTCTTCTCTTCCTTACTAGCTATCTCTATTACATTGATCCGTCCTGCCGCAGTTGGGAGAGGCTTTGTCACTACATTAGGAACCCCTAGTTTCTTAGAGTCTATGAGATCTTGGATCACATCTTTGAGGTGGTTGCAAGAGTCGGTGTCATGGCCACTGAATTGGTGGAACTTGCAATAGAGATGATAAGCATGATTGGCGGGGAGTTCCCTCAGAGTAGTAGGAGGTTTCCTTGGCGTGACCTTACTGGCTTTCACGAGTATGTCAAACATTTTGATTTGGGTGATGCCTTCATACTTGTTGTAGGTTCTTGGCCTTATTTTAGCTCTGGATTCAACTTCAATTTTGTAACATTCTCTTTGAGCTTTTAGGCGCGCTTGGAGCGTATCAATCTTCTTTTCGTAGTATTCTTCTTGCATGAATAGAACTTTTTGAAATGCATTGATTTCCTATCCTCGGGCTAACAATTGATTTTGGAGGGATTTGATTTCTCTTTCGAAAAACTCCTTTTGTGTCCGTAGGCGAGTCATGAATTCTCCTTCTATCTCATTTTTGAAGCGTGCGTATAAAACTGTAGCGTTGTAAGATACCCATGGAAAAAATGGAAAGGTTTCCCCTCGAGAATCAAACACGGTGTAATTCCAAAAGATAATGGAGTCGCCACGTTAGTTTAACTTTAAACCCAAACTTAACAAAAAAAGGTTAGAGAAAAAGGATTCGGAGGTCACGTTACACTTTGGCAAGAACTTAATCATGGTTCACCCAAAGTGCCTCAGAAAACCGAGTCTCCCTAAGTTTGTTGATAAAAAATGTGCAAGTGTGTGTGTATCTGTTTTTCTTGAAAATGAGAGAAACCGACTTGTTTTAAAAAGTAATTTTGGAAAATGAAATGTAGGCATGTTAATGCCCTTTGTTCTTTGATACTTTAGAGAGGCAAAATATAAAGTTCATCCAAGTAAAATATGGTATTTTTTAGGACGGACTTTTACTTAGCCATAGAAAAGGCTAGCAAAGTCAAGAGGGACAATCTTGTTCATCCTATGCATCAAACCCATGTAAGAATAACCAAGATCAAGGTCAAGGCCATCGTTTGAGCAATCATTGGAGAATAATAACCATAATACCTTTACTTGGATAGAACCATGACTTGGATGAATAAAGATGGTCAACTTTATCATCCAAGTAAGGTAATCATCATAAGATTAAAATAAATAAAAGCTTTTCTTGGGCAAATCATTACTTGGATGAATAAAGATTGTGGCTTTATCATCCAAATAAGATAAACAAGAAAAGATTTGAAATAAAGACTTTTTAAATGGAAATAAACATTAAAGATTAAGTCTTTAAATGTAACAAATCTCATCTCCATTTAGTTCATCATACTAATGCACTATTGAAGTGCAAGATGAACCCTTTAGGATCATATGGGTATTTGGATCCAAGTTATATAAAGATTACATGAATAAATAAAGACTTGTAAAATAAAGACTTGTAAATGTAAATGACTTGAATTTAAAGTGCATAAATATAAATTACATAAATTTAACAAATATTCCTCTCCACTTGGATCATCATTTTAATACACCATAAAAGTGTAAGATAAAGCCATTGGGATCATAAGAGTATTTGGATCCAATCATTTATATATATATAAAGGCTACATTTTTATGAGCAAGAAAATAAACAATGTCAATATCCCAACAAGAACAATATAAAAATGACAATAAAATAAATACTTGAAATTAAAGATGACAATAAATGTAAAGACTTGGAATTAAAGATGATAATAAAGTAAAGATTCAACCTTTAAGCAAGATTGGGGTAAATCATTAATTGATTGACCCAAGTTTGCTTCCTTTTTCACTTAGAGATAATGGACTCAAAGATTTTCACTTAACATGGATTAATCACTATCTTTCACCAAAAACAACCATTCAATTTTGTAGAGAGAACAATTTTAGGGAGTAACTTTTCTAGGTAATTCTTGATCAAATGAGAGAGCATGACCTCTCTATTTATAGGGGGAATCGGGGACTTGTTTGCAATTAAAAATATCATTTTGTTCCCTCAACTATTGACTTGTGACTTGCTTAGGGGCTAAGAAAAATGGGCTGGGAGGTATTCAATGGTTCAGATCGAATCTGGGTAAATTTGGGAAGATCCAACGGCCATTGGAGCATCTTCTAGAAGGCTGGCATTGTTGGTGACATAAGCAAGGTGAAGGGCCAATGAGGAAGTGGCACGCGTGGCTACGAGGGTGAGGTAGACAAGCCATGGGTGACGGACCAATCAGAGCGAGGCAAGTGGCTGGCTTGTCGGCGAGTGAGGCTCACGTAGGGAACATAAAGCGTGGAGGCTGGCGAGTGTTTGGTTTATGGAGAAAACGCACCTACCAGGTGCGCTTTCCAGGGTAACGCCAGCGCATTTGAAAAGCGCATGTAGCCGGTACGACCGCCTCCCTTCCCTTGGCAAATTTCTGGAAATTCCCACAAAGTCCTTTTGGGCTTTGTGGGGAATTTACACATAGTCCTGGCTTTCTGGAAATTACCAGAAGGTCCCTCCCTTTCTAAAATTAGTCAACTAATTCCTAAAACACCCTTTGAATATTATAATGACCCAATTAAATCCCAAATTACCCCTTAACCCCGCAATTTGATTATTTGAGGATAGTAATCTGGATCGGGGTACTTACAAGCGTATACCTCAGAGAGTTGACCCACTTCTCCTTCTAGTCAAGATTTGAGGTCGTTGAGTACTTATGTAAACCTGGCGTCTGAAATTGTGTTGGGAGTATGGAGCTACCTTGCTGATTGGGACAGACCTACAGTTCAGAGATCGTGTCAAATCTAGGTTGGGGTCCCAACAAGTCGGCTTTTATGGGTTTCAAGTTGACCAAACCAGGCAGAAACACATACAGAGGGTGGATGTCTCGTACGAGACATAGATGTCTCGTACGAGGCATCCAGCCTGACAGTCATAGATATAGATTTTAATCCTATTTTCTGGTCGAACGGAAATCAATCCATTTTGAGGTTACTACCTAGTTCGTCCTGGAACAGTAGATTCTGTCACCCTAGAATATGAGCCCCTTGTTTTTCACCTGTATCGCACTCCTCAAATGGACAATTCGGGTAAAGGTCCCATATTCTCATCGGAATCCACCATTCAATTTATGCAATCAAACCTTATGAATTCTTGTTAAGGGACAACCGAAAGGGACTTTGTTGAACGTAGGATCTTGATGGCAAAAGAGACTAGACTCGAATCCTCGTAGAAAAATTCTCAATTTTGCCATCGCAATCCCTTGTCTAACAATTTTTACCGAAGGGACTTTCGTCAAGAATTCATGTAGGGAGGATTATAGATTGTAGAAAAAGTGTTATCTTGGGCAAAACCAGATATTCGGGAAGAGAAGGGTTCGGGGGTTAGATGACAGAGTGGGAAGTACTTAAACACCCACTCCGCCCCGCTCACGCGGGTCTTGCTACTAAAGGTGTTCTAATGCTAAAAAGTCCTTCTTTTAATAAATAGTGCTAACAATTATAATGTAAAGAAAAGGAGAATTGCAAAGGGAAATAAGAGAGAATTGCTTTATTGATTTAATGTCAAAGGTTACATGTAATAACTATGCTAGCAATTACATAATGTAGAATAAGAAAATTAAAGTAGCATTTAGAATGTAGGGAGATGACCTTAACCAACTTTAATGTAATAAAGTGATTATTTGATCATGTCCCATTTGATAGGGATTGCATACATTAAGAAGTATAAAATAAGAAAGGAAAATTGAAGTTGTACCTTAAGAAGAGGACTTCAAACTTTGACTTGAAAATAGTAGAGTTTTGATACTTGAGTTGTTTGTTAGGAGAATTCTTTAGAGAATTCTTGAGAGAAATGTGTATAGTGTAATTGTGAAGAATTTTCTCAGTCCTTTTCTAAGGTAAAAAGAAGAGATTTTTATAGGTGAAAAAGAGAGGAAAAGATGGCTTTTCAACCAATAAGAAAATAAATAAAAATAAATAATAAAGAGAAAATCGAATAATAAATAAAAGAAATATTTTATTTTGAAGAAAAGGCTAAGAATATGGGATTGGGAGCTATGAAATAAGGGGGGATGAACTTGGATGTAAAAAGAGGTCTTTGTGATCAAGAAAGTGGAGGGAAAAGACTGCAATCCGTAACTGCCATAATGGGAGGCGCGCACTTTCTGCTTTGGTCGCGAGAGGCGCGCGCATCCCGTAGGCAATGCCAGAGGCGCCCGCGGGTGAAAATGACAGAATGACAGAAATGACTCCAAGGTTAACTCCGTTATGCAGTTTAGTCCAAAACAAACAGAATCAGTTAGGAACTTAACCGAATTAACAAAAATCAACAATAGTAAGTTAAATAAAAATACTATGTATGCAATCAGGGTGAGAGGTCCAAGGCGGGGTGTCTACATTGCAAAGAAATACGCGTCGACAAAAGAAAAACAACCACCGAGGACATCGATAAGGAAAAAAGAAAGAAAAGAAAGCAAAGACTCAATGAAAGCAGGAATTTGAAATTGCGAGAGATAGAGGTACGCTCCCTATGTGAGCGACTTTTGTTAATAGAAGAGGTGTGCTACATCCGTTTGTGAATCCTTTTCCCAAATCCGTTTGTGAATCCGTTTGCTGAATCCGTTTGTGAATCCATTTGTTGAACCCATTTGTGAGTCCCTTTGTCGAATCCATTTATGAATCCGTTTTATTGAATCCGTTTGTGAATCCAATTGCTGAACCCATTTGTGAGTCCATTTGTCGAATCCATTTATGAATCTATTGGCTGAATCCGTTTGTGAATCCATTTACTGAACCCGTTTGTGAGTCCATTTGTCGAATCCGTTTATGAATCTGTTGGCTGATTCCGTTTGTGAATCCATTTGCTGAACCCGTTTGTGAGTCCATTTGTCGAATCCGTTTGTGAATCCATAGGTCGAATCCATTTGTGAATCCGTTAGATGAATCCGTTTGTGAATCCATTTGCTAAACCCGTTTGTGAGTACATTTGTCGAATTTGTTTGTTAATCCGATGGGTGAGTCCATTTGTGAACCCGTTGCTAAATCTGTTTGTGAATCCATTGGTGGAATCTATTTGTGAATCCAATGGCTGAGTCCGTTTGTGAACCCGTTGCTGAATCTGTTTGTGAATCCATTGGTCGAATCCATTTGTGAATCCGATGGCTAAGTCCGTTTGTGAACCCGTTGCTGAATCCGTTTGTGAATCCATTGTTCGAATCCGTTTGTGAATCCGTTGGCTAAATCTGTTTGTGAATCCATTTGCTGAACTCGTTTGTGAGTCTATTTGTCGAATCCGTTTGTGAATCTGATAGCTAAGTCCGTTTGTCAACCCGTTGCTGAATCCGTTTGTGAATCTATTGGTCGAATCCATTTGGGAATCCGTTGGCTGAATAGGTTTGTGAATCTATTTGTTGAACGCGTTTGTGAGTCCATTTGTCAAATCCGTTTGTGAATCCGATGGCTGAGTTCGTTTGTGAAACCGTTGCTGAATCCGTTTGTGAATCCATTTGCCGAATGCTTGTACCTGTTATATGTATGCTTTGCAGATATATGTGCTTGTGTGAGATGTGCAATAGAAATTGTGATTGTGGTGTGGTGCGATTTGAAATGTAGAGATTTGCATGAGAGAGAGATTTTGCAAGGATGGAGAAATTGCTTTTGTGTGTGATTTGCAAAAAGCGTGAATGATGTTCATACCTTCACTTACCATGGCCGCTTGATGGATTTCTGGTGTTGCGGAGGATGCTTTGATGGAGAATGTTGGTGAGATGGCGTTTCTGGATGATGGGTTGGTCGTGCCAAAAGGCTGCCTACGTATCCCTTGAAGAGAATCAGACCAACGTAGTTCAAGGATGATGGAGAATGCTGGGGAAGAAGCTAGGAACAAAGTAAAATGAAACACATACTTTTTTACATAAGTAAGGAGACAAAGAAAGAGAAAAAGAAAAATAAAAATCTTTTTGTCATTTTTTTTAGTTCGTAGGTGAACCATTTTAACCATTGTGTGTTTGTAAATCCAACCCAAGATCAAATCATGTTCGGTCGAAGTCCGGATTGCCTCGCTTGAATTCTGTTGTCGCTGTTGTGCCCAACGAAGATTGATGTCTAGCCCCAAGAGATTTGTCGATCATGGGGCTTCAAGAGACTTTCGATGCCAAGATACTAGGGGGTGGCTGATTGTAAAGCCCCTAGAACGTCTCTGATGCCAAACTTTGAGTGATTCGTGAAGCCCCAAGATAAATCAGATTCTTAGCCCATTTCAATAAATTGCCTTTTGTTGACGTGAGCAAGCCCTAAGAGGAGATTATTGACACCAAGCTTCAAGAGATTTCTAAGCCCCAAATGTCATGTACTTGTTGTTTGCGAGCTTCAAGATGGTGGAATGTGAAGACCTGTCGATGTAAAGCCCCAAATTATCTTGGAATCAACTCGGTATTGAGAGCGGATGCACCGTCGGGTATAATTCTTGATAGAGATCTCCTTCTTAATCTTCCTGGGGAGATGAATGACCTCATTATGGTCGGTACCCAAATGGCAGAGATCTTACATCAAAAGATGCAGTAATGTCTTGTGGTGTCATCGAGGTCGCAGATGATATGCTTGCTTGAGTCTTCTTGTGTTGAACTAATAACGGATCTTCGGATGCAACTCGTGTAGATGCAACTTGTACGGATGTAACTTGTGCTTTTGATCTTGGAGAAGGGGTGCTGAATTGCAGAAACATTTGGATTGGCCATGACTCCGTTTGTAGAGTTAACATATTGGCATTTCCTTGAATCCTTTTCCTTTTCTCTAAGACTTTCTTTATAATCTCGTCGTAAGTCACAACATGAGAATCATCAAATTCATTCCTAACATCAGGGCCCTCCTTTCAAACCAAAAGACCTTTCATTGCTCGGGTATCATCCGCCAAAAAGATTGTCAATTGTGAAGCCTCAATATTGCCCTTTGCTTGGATTACTGTAACGTCGTAGTCCAAAAGAACTAGCTCAACAGGTTTGTTGTCGTGGTGAAAATGGTCCAGGGGCTGATGAGGAATTGCATGTTGTTAATCTGGGTACCGACGAAGAGACAAAAGAAACGAAGATAGGGAGCTTCTTCAAGGGGGAAGACAGAGACAAATTGACTGCACTGCTCAAAGAATTTGTGGATGTATTCGCATGGTCGTACAAAGACATGCTGGATTTGGACAGAAAGGTCGCAGAGCACAGAATTCCGATCAGAGAAGACGCCAAGCCAGTAAAGCAGAAACTCAGAAAGATCAAGCCAGAATGGTTCTTATAAGTCAAAGAAGAGATTGAAAAGCTCCTCAGTGTGGGTTTCATCAAAGTCATTGAGTATCCGATTTGGTTAGCCAACATTGTGACAGTCAGAAAGGCAAACAGCAAGGTTCGAGTTTGTGTGGACTTCCTAGATTTGAACAAAGCTTCCCCGAAAGATGATTTTCCGCTACCAAACATCGACATGCTCATCGATTCGACTGCCAACTATGAAGTCCGCTCATTTGTGGACGGTTTTACTGGTTACAATCAGATTCTCATGTCCGAGGAGGACCAACACAAGGCAGCTTTCACAACACCATGGGGCACTTTCTGCTACACAGTCACGACGTTCGGGCTAAGGAACGCTGGGGCTACGTAACAAAGGGCTGTTACGGATCTATTCCATGACATGATTCACAAGAGATCAAGGTCTATGTAGATGACATGATCATCCATTCGAAGGGGACCAACGGTCAACATTTGATCAATCTTCGCAAGTTCTTTGAACGACTCCGATAACACAACATGAGACTCAACCCCGCAAAGTGCACTTTTGGGGTCATCAGAGGAAAGGTTCTCGGTTACATGGTCACTAAAAGGGGAACTGAAGCCGATCCCTCCAAAAGGTTCTCGGTTACATGGTCACTTTTGGGGAAGAAGATCACAAGCAAAATTAAGCAAAAAACTGGTGTTCAAAAATGGCAAAAGAGAGCTGTTGGAATCAAATTGTCGACCAGAAGCTGATATTATAGCTGTTGGGGGGATCTTTTGGTCAGCAAATGTCAGGCCCTGAATTTCGCCTCCCAGTGGCGCACACCTCCCGATACCGGTCTACAAGACGCGCGCGTCCCATAGCGAACAGAGGAAGCGCCCGTGTCCCAGGTAAAAAAATGCAACCCAGGCACTTTAAAAGCATTCAACCAGCAACAAGTTCAGGATCCCAGCAATGAGAAGGAGTTCAATGACAACAAACACTCAGCTGGGCACACATTAATTTGGTCCTCCCTTAAGGCATGTCTAAAAACTGAAATAAGATAGAAACTCCCACTCAAAGTAGGGTGTCTTTTATTTTCTCAAAAAATAAGTTTTTATAATTCATCCCCAGCAGAAAGCACTTCGCAGTCAACTGTGCCCGCACCCCATCAAAAGTCAAAGTCAAACAATCAACATCAAAGTGCGACTCACAGCAACAACTTGGTCCTGGGTGAGCAACAAAAATCACCAGCTCCTCATCAAGAAAAATCTACATCCATTCAAGCAAACGGTCCTCTGGGTCCCGCATTCAAGCAAACGGTCCTCCGGGTCCCGCATTTCAGCAAACGGTCCTCCGGGTCCCGCACTTTAGTAGACGGTCCTCCGGGTCCCGCATCCAAGCAAACGGTCCTCTGGGTCCTGCATTCAAGAAAACGTTCCTCCGGGTCCCACATCCAAGCAAACGGTCCTCCAGGTCCCGCATCCAAGCAAACGGTCCTCCAGGTCCGCATCCAAGCAAACGGTCCTCCGGGTCCCGCATCCAAGCAAACGGTCCTCTGGGTCCCGCATCCCAGTAAACGGATCTCGCTATCAGCAAACAGGTCCCGCTTCCAGTAAACGGATCTCGCTATCAACAAATAAGTCCCGCTTCTAGGAAACGGATCTCGCTATCAGCCAGACAGGTCCCACTGTCAGCCACGGTGTGTTGGTAGTGGTGCCCTAGGCACGTTTAATAAACGTTGTAATTGTTATCATTTATTTCATATCAATAAAGAAGTGTTTTGATTATTATTGTTGTTCATGTTTACTTATAATAATCTCCGTCCCTAGTACTTGTTAAGCACTAGTATAAAGGCTAAATGATCATGAGATGATCATGTTAGATTTATGGGTACTTGTTTGGAACAAGGTACTGGACATGACCCGCTGTATGAGATTTATGTCATGGTCTATGTCGTACATATATCTCATATTAGTTATGTCATTCGAATCCTTAGACATGAAGTTATTATAGTCTTCCACTTGATGAACATTATGTTTGACATATTCAAACGCTACCTTTAACCGGGTAGTTATAAAGGGTATGATTGGCATAATCGGATTCACGTAAGGAAGAATAATAACGTGAATGGATTTGTCCCTCTTCGTAGGAATGATGTTGATGAAAATGTTCGGCCGGACTCAAATGAATTGATTAGATCAATGTCATTTGGATTATCAACATATTCGGAATCGAGGAAGTATTGAACAAAGACAAGTTGACCGTTTGACCATGACTTGTGTTCAATGAGATCGTGGATAAAGGGATTATGACATGTTCGAAAGGATTGCGAACTTGTATCTAGTTATACTATTTGGGTAGGTATGATGGTTTGCTAGAACCTAATCATATCTTATGGTTTCATGTTTGAACCCATTGCCAACTTAGTATAATCCTAGAGGGTCACACACAATAGAACGAATCTTAAATAAGGACTATATTGGAATTTTGGAATTTCTGGAAATCTGGACAAGTGGGCGACCGCACAGTTTGGGTTGGGCGGCCGCACAGTTTGGTCCAGAAAGTACAAGAAACCTTCCAGATAGATGTGCGACCGCACAAGGGTTTTGGGCGGCCGCACACTATGTCGGGACAGGTTTCCTTATTTGATTTGGAAAAGAATATTGGACGGTTTTAGACACAAGTTTCCTATTTAGAATAGGTCTAACTTGTATATAAACAGCCAAATTCGGCCAGAATCAAAGCCAATGCTTTTGTGCAAATCTCCAAAGAGTTTGATAGAGTTTATTTTGTTCTAAGACATCTTAGATTGAAGAACAAAATAATACACAAATATAATTCCATATAGTTCATATTGATTGTGAAAACGTGTTTCACAATTTTGGTCTAGCAACCAAGATCAAGTATTCTTGATATTCGTTCGTGGTGTGGATACCTCTAGAGGGTGAAGCTTATCATCTTCGAGTTCGTGTTCTTACTTGTTCGTGATTAAAGTTTCAAATTCTCCACCAAGTTCAAAGACCAAATTCAAAGCCATCAAGGGTTAGTTTTTCTAGTATTCATATTGCAAGTATTTGATCTAATCATATGAATGGATCTATGGGCTTTGGGTTTCATAAAATTTTGAATGCTATTTTCCGCTGCGCATGTTACTACGAAACCCAACAGTGGTATCAGAGCCCCGTTCATTTTGATTATTTCAATACTTAGATCATGTAGTGTGTATATAAATTGTTTATGTGCCTAACATGATATGAATATTTGATATATGATGTTTATGTGTTATGTGATTTTATGTGGTTTACTGTTTTCGCAACTTTAATTGCACGATTCAATCGCAATAAATATTATGATGGATTCTGAATTGTTTGATTATTAATTTTGATTGGATCATGGTTTTAATAATCAGGGAAAAACAATTTTGAGACATATTTTCGAACTTTAAAATTGCCTTCTGATCATCCTGTGCGACGGCACAGAATCACGTGGGCGGCCGCACATGTTTGGGCGACCGCACAGTGATTTCTGGACGGCCGCACAAAGCAACCAGAATGCTGATTCTTTTTGCCTTTTGATCAGATTTGGAATTTTCAAAAGGTACCAACCAAACCAGTAACAGAACCAGGCCAGACCTGCTGATCTGGAATGGGTTTTGGGTAGTTGGTTTTGGTGTGGATCTTGGGGTTTGATTTTCCTATTTGTTTTAGTCTTATGATTCTAAGATTGGCTCAAGGTTTGGATGGCTAATCTACGTTCATTGAGATTATGTTTCCCAAACTTGATCGCAATCAAAGTTTCAAAGATAAAACGAAGTTAGAATTATGAAGAGTTCATAATTGCTAAAATTGAGAAACAAAGTTCTTGATTCAAAGATTGGAGATACATGTGTAATTGTGGATGCAATTGGCCTACGTTTATCGAGACCATCTATTGCTTAGTTTCGGCCACATGGACTACTTTCTTAGTTTCTTGAATTAGTGCGGAATTGTGGATGCCTCATGGCTTAGTTTCGGCCGCACTTCTTGGGTTTCATAAAATTTTGAATGCTATTTTCCGCTGCGCATGTTACTACGAAACCCAACACGGTGGGCCGCTTCATCCCACCAAACCTTTTATTATCAGCCAAAGCCGCTCACACAGGGAGCGGACCTCTATCCCTTGCAATTTCAAATTCCTACTTTTATCGAGTATTTTCTTTTTCTTGGTGATGTCCTAGGCGGATGTCTGTATTTCGTCGGGGCGTTTGCTTCGCAATCCATACCACCGAGGGGCTCTATAGACACCCTGCCTTGGACCGCTCTCCCCGATTGCACACTTGATTTTGTGTTTCTCCCTCTTTTAAGTGTTTTCTGTTAGATTCTGTTACTTTGGTTAAGTTCCAGACGGGCTCCGCTAAGTCCAGGGACTAAACTGAATAACAGTTCTAACTTTCTAGTCCATTCTATCAGATTTTGGCTTTCAGAGTCACGCGCCTCCGCCCCTTGAGGCCAGACACGCGCGCCTTCCGCCGCCTAGGTGGGATGCGCGCGCTTCTGGGGTGCGTCAGTTACAGATTCTGCCCAAGAATCTCTCCCTTGCTCATTATACATGATTTTGCTCGGGAAAGATTTCTTGGAGACTCCGTTTGGCTCCAAGAACTCCCCTCTTTCAACTATAAAAACCCCTCCAATCCATCATTGGAAGGGACCTTTTTTTGACGTCTTTTGGCACCTTAAGAATTTTCCACCTTGAACCTTACTCTAGGCAATTTACTAAAGATATTCTCTCCAAGTATTCAACCTCCTCTTCAAGACTTTTCAAGAGGTTCTCTTTGAAGGATACTATAGGTAAAATGTCTTAACTTTCTTCTTCTTCTTCTTCTTCTTCTTCTTCTTCTTCTTCTTCTTCTTCTAATTCTTCTTCTTCGTCAATCAAATATGCAATCACCCCAAAACCATTTGGGACATGACACCAATGGCCCTTTCATTACATTGAATTGTCCTATGAGTTATCTCCCTACATTTTAAACAATAAAACCCCTTTTTATCATTATTCAAATTGGAAGAACACATTTATCTTTAAAGTGAATTATGAACAAACAAGACCGACTTTGCTCGGGCGAAATGGGTGTTTAAGTACTTCCCATTTCGTAACCTAACCCCCAAACCCCTCATCTCAAAGGATCTCTGTTTTCGTAAATCAAACTTAGGCTCATAAACATTAGGTTTTTTTACGTTCCTCAAAAACATGGATGGCGACTCTTAAAATCAAGTGGACATCTTAGGGTAAATCGCACGCTCTAGCCAAGCCACGGTTCCCCAGGGGTATCTACACTATGGAAGATATTTTTGAGTCCTAAAAATCCAGTGGTGATAAAAGTGGTTTGGGATTCTCATCAACTAGTGACAACTTTAAGTGTGAGGTCTGCGCTGAAAGAGATGGTGAATTTACACCTCAGCAGACTCATGAAATTCCCAAGGAAAAACATTCTAATTCAATGGGTAAATGACAAGAAAAAGTCAAAAGACAAACATTCCATTATGTCTACCCAACGAAACAATTTGGGAATATTAAAGAGAAGGAAGTAGCTATAGATGAATCTTCCTCCAGCAAAATCATTCTTGAAACAAAGCGCGCTCCTTCTACTAGTGCGCATTATGAGCCTAGGAGCCATGCGCCTCATCGCCATGCGCCTCCTAGCCCTATGCGCCCTGCTAGAAAAAGCGCTCCAAAATTTCAAAAGAAATATTTTGTTAAGGCTGGCTCATCTGACCCAAAGAAGAATGCTATCCCAAAGAAAAGGAAAGAGTCTGTAAAAACTCACGTGATTGGTGGCTTTCATCAGTGTTCTATTTGTGATTTTTCTGGACACAAGGCCGTGGAATGCCTTTTGAGATTCACTCCCAATGCCAAAGGACTTAAAAATCCTAAGGTCAAGCAAGAGTGGGTTGTCAAGAGTTTCTAACTCTAGGACCTAAAAGGAATAAAAGGGACCTGCTTAAATGTCTATATTTCAGGTTCTTTGCTTCATGGCTGGATCTTCTAAAGCTAGAACGTATGAATGGATTCTCGATAGTGGGTGCTCACGACACATGAATGGAGATGAATCCTTACTTGAAGATGTCCATGAATAAAGAGGTCCCTCAGTAACATTTGGTGATAATAACAAAGGTCAAGTTGTTACATATGGAAAGCTCAAGAAAGACAAAGTGTGCATTGAAAGAGTCTCTCTCGTCGAAGGACTCAAGCACAACTTTATCCATACCTCAATTTTGCGACAAAGGATTAGAATGCCATTTCACTTCAACGCAATGTCTTATCAAGAATGGCAAAACTAGAGTTATACTACTCACGGGATATCGTAAGACAAATATTTATATTATAGATTTCCATAGTATGAACTCTAGTACTAATCTTTGTTTTCTAGCTAAAAGTGTGAGTGAAAATAGTTGGCTATGGCACAAGCGCATGAGTCACTTGAACTTCAAATGTCTATCAAAACTCAGCAGGGACAATCTTGTTTAAAGGACTCCCCAAGGTTGCTGATCATCATGACAACAAATGTGCTGCGTATTAACTTGGTAAACAATCAAAGCAGTCTTTCTCCAGCATGACAAATCCCTCAACTTCTAGATGTTTGCAACTGTTGCACATTGATCTCTTTGGACCAGTTACCACTGCAAGCATTAGAGGAAACAAGTATACTCTAGTGGTGGTGGATGATTATTCAAGATATACATGGGTGGAAATTATGATTACTAAAGACAATTGTTATGACATTCTAACCACCTTATTCAGACTGTTCCAAACCCAGAAAGAAGATGACATCGTTAGTGTTCGATTCGACAATGGAACATAATTAAAAAACAACGGTGTTGCTCGATATTGCGACGGTCATGGGATAGATCACAACTTTTCAACCGCTGGAGTTCCTCAATAAAATGGTGTTGTGGAAAGGAAAAACAGAACGTTGATTGAAGCAGGGAAGACGATGATAGCTGAAGCTAAATTGCCTAAGTACTTTTGGGAAGAAGCTATCAACACTGCATGCTTTACTCAAAATCGTTCCCTCATGAACAAGCGCCATAACAAGACCCCTTATGAACTTTGGCGTGGAAGAACCCCCAACATTGCTTTCTTTAAAATCTTTGGCTGCAAATGCTATATCCACTACAACGGAAACGAACATAGAGGTAAATTCGATGCCAAAGCGGACGAAGCTATTTTTGTTGGGTATGCTAAACATTCTTAAGCTTTTTGTGTTTTCAATAGATCTACATTAGTGATAGTTGAATCTGTACATGTTACATTGATAAACATTCTCTCCTTGAGCCACATTTGGCCTCTAATATTGCTAATGATTCAGTTTAGTCTATTGAGATAGGTGCGCACATTCCTACTGTGCATACACAAGTTCAGAATGCATCAACATAAGGAAATACATCTACGACAGTTGCACAAAGCCTTGTCAATAGCGCACCAAGTGAAGCTTCAGTTGCACCCTACAATGCGCCTGAAGATTCTACTCATGCGCCTCATTTTAATGATTATGATGCTGGTGAAGATGTCCCAATTGAAGACCTTCAAGTTACTACGACTCAACCTAGCTTACCTCCTAAAATTCATGAAGTTAGAGATCACCCAATCACTAATATCATTGGTAATCTTCATGTTGGAGTTCGTACAAGGAGAGCTACAAACTTTGATGCTTACACTGCATTTATCTCTCAAATTGAACCTAAGAAGGCTGATGAAGCACTCCAAGATCTGAATTGGGTTGTTGCAATGCAAGAAGAACTCAATCAATTTGAACGATGTAAAGTCTGGACTCTTGTTCCAAGACCAAATGATCACGGAGTGATTGGAACAAAGTGGGTGTTCAAAAAAAAGAAGGACGAGAATAGAACCATCACAAGAAACAAAGCAAGATTGGTTGCGCAAGGCAATAGGCAAGAGGAAGGAATCGACTACGATGAAACTTTTGCGCCCGTAGCAAGACTTGAAGCTATAAGGATCTTTCTAGCTTACGCTGCGTACAAGAACTTCAAGTTGTATCAAATGGATGTCAAGAGCGCGTTTCTAAATGGTGAACTCCAAGAACAAGTCTACGTAGCTCAACCACCTAGATTAAAGATTCTCAATTTCCAAATCATGTCTACAAACTCTAGAAAGCTTTGTATGGGCTCAAGCAAGCACCAAGAGCATGGTATGATACACTATCCAAGTTTCTCATTGAGAAAGGCTTCACTCGCGGTAAAATCGATACTACTCTTTTCATTGCCAAACATAATAATCATAAATTACTTGTTCAAATTTATGTCGATGATATTATTTTTGGTTCTACTAATGAATTGTTGTGCAAGCGCTTTGAGAAACTAATGAAAAGCAAGTTTGAGATGAGCATGATGGGAGAACTCACATTCTTCCTCGGGCTTCAAATCAAGCAAATGGATGAAGACATATTTATCAACCAAGCAAAGTATACAAGGGATCTAATCAAGAAGTTTGGACTTGACAATGCTAAAATATATGATACCCCAATGGCTATCGGCAACAAACTCGATAATGATTTAAAAGGTAAAAAGGTTGATCAAACTCTCTATCGATCTGACACTAGAGAAGCGAACTTAATTCCTGTGAAACGTATTATACGATATCTCTCCAGCACTGTTAACCTTGGACTTTATTACACCAAAGATTCGAATTTTAAACTTGTAGGTTATTCAGATGCGGATTATGCAGCGTGCACAATTGATAGGAAAAGCACAAGTGGCACTTGTCATTTCCTCGGATATCGACTTGTGTCATGGGCAAGTAAGAAACAAGCTGCAGTTTGTATCTCAACTACAAAAGCAGAATATATTGCTGCTGGAAGTTGTTACTGCCAGATTCTATGGATGAAGCAGCAATTGGTGGACTATGACATCAAAGAAGAAAATTGTCCCATCTACTGCGACAATACATCAACCATTGCGGTTTCTGAAAATCCTGTCATGCACTCAAAGACCAAGCATATAGACATCAAGTATCACTTCCTCAAAGACCACGTGGAGAAAAGAAACACTCATTTGGAACACGTGGGAACCTACTATCAAATCGCAGATATCCTTACAAAAGCACTTGATGCTAAAATGTTCATCTTTTTGAGAGGTGAAATGGGTATGCTTGAACTCAGCTAAATTTTGTCCATATGATTTATCAATACTAATGATCTTGTTTTGACTTGATAATTTTCTAAAGTTAAAAATGCCACATGCGCCTGGCATTTCATGCGCACATGGTGATGCGCATAAGGAAAGTCATTTCTGAGTTTTTATATGAAACTCTGGGCATTTTAGAGCTGCGCATAAGCATCATGCGCATGCCACGTGCACTAAGTCAGCACATAATTCGTAAGGGTACTTGTGTAATTAGTTTTCCCTCATCATTATTTTTTTGATTTTTTTGGGAAATTACCTTTCTACCCCTGCGCATGTCCCTATCATTTAATGCAAATGCATTGAATTGACGCGCCATTAATGCTCATTGTGTGCTACTTATGACGAAAGTGGAAAAGTCTTTTCTTGACCATTAATTCCTGACGCACGCACGCGGCTAGGGCTTTTCACACGCGTTCCTCATTGGTCCACATCATCTGCGTGTGCGCCTCACTTGCGCGTGCACCTCACTCGCCTGACTTTTACCAACTTGTGTCAACGTGCCGTGACGTCATCAACCCTTTTTCATGATAACCTATCAACCTCTGTCTCTGCACTTATCTTCTCACTCTATGCACTCTCTCTTTCTCTCTCTGACATTTCTTCCTCTACACACTTTCTCTTTTACTCCATTTTCATGTAAAATTTCTTCTATATCTTATGGCTCCTAAGAAAACTTTAACATCTACCAAGAAACCCGAAGATCCACAAATGGTAAGAATCTCAAACCCCCTTTCAGTTTTAGCCATTGTTGCTTCGAAGGTTTGGTTTCTTCCCCTTTGCGATTTTTCTATGATCCGTTGCTCGTTTTTCAAATTATTTGATGTTGTGTGCTTGTTTTACTCTTTGCTACTCATTTATGTAATTTGTTTTACGATCAATGATCATTTGGTTTAGTTTATGAGAATTTTTGAGTTTTTATCTTTTCGTATTCTCTTTTCGTTTTTCTCAGATTCTGGGTGATTGATCTTGTTGTTGTTGTTATAGTTTACTTATTTGTGTGTGATTCTTTATTACGAGCATTTTGATATGCTTTTTATGCATTTTGGAACACTTTGACATTTTCATGTTCTTGGTGTTCTTCATGTATTCAACACATGTTCATCATATTCTTTGTGAATAGTTATTTGATATGCTTTGCCATGATTATTGTTGTTGTTTATGCTTTTCGCTACAATTTTAGGCTTGTAATTTAAATCTATGTTTTTGGACATTTTTACCCTTTATATTTATAATTTATTCTAAGTATGGAGTCTAGTTCATGCGCTGCACATATCGCTCATGTGCATGCGCTTCTCTCCATGCGCATGTCCAGATCTAACTTCCAACTTTTGTTTTGCGCAGAATCTAAACTATTTTATTCCTGGATGGGAAATAGATGTGGAAGACCTGCACAAGGATGCGCTAGGATGCTACATGATAGAGATAATGGATACATCTGGTATTCTGCCTCTGTTCACCAAGGGCCAGTCTTTCATCCTTCCCTCCTACATCGATGAATTCTTCAGCAACGCAGAAGAAGTAGATTGTGTATACGACGACATCACCTTTCCCTGCCTTAAAAGCTCTATCCGCGGGGTTTTTGTAACTATCAACTATGCGCACATTAGACAGACGATGCGGTTACCTGCATGTAATAAGAAGTTATCACAAGATGCGCATGATAAGGTTGCACAAAAGCTGATCAAAATCCATACCTTAGTTGGTCAATACAACAACCATGATAGGAAAGAATTTGGAGAACTTATCTACCATCTCTGCATACTCATAGGAGACACCATCAACTGCAAGAATGGAAACAAGTCCACATTCACCAGCAAGCAATGGATGTGTTGCACTGCTATCTATAAGAAGAAGCAGTTGAGTTGGGCAGAGATCATATTTGATGAGCTAGTGCGCTGGGCGAGAGTCTACAAGAAGAAAGCTGCTGACACCAAGAGGCCACCCAAGTACAAGAATCACTGCAGAATCCTCACTGCCATCTTCATGCGCTTTCCCAAAGTACGCAAGTTGGTGGATGAAGACCCATCTCTGAAAGTTAATGTACTTCCATGCGCACGTATTCTCGCGTATTCCTTCAGAATTTTCACCGTGAAGTCAACAACTTTGACTACTTTATGTACTGGGCTGCGGATCCCATTGAGGTCTTTGAAGACATTCACCAAGAAGACCAAGGCTCCCCTCCAGTTTCTGATAGTGAAGTCAAGGAAGCTTCCTCTTTTGAATCAGACTCTGAGGATGAATCCTTCTATAAGCCTGTTCTAAGCAAAGTGGGTAACAAGGAAAAGGGCAAGGGCATCGCTGCTGATGCGCCACGCAAAAAGAAAAAGGCGAGTAAATCTACTGCTGCGCCTGGGATTTCTATTCAAGAGCCTTCTGTGCCTATTCCTAAGCGCAAGGCTGCCTCTGACCCTGAGCCTCCAAAGAAGTCTAAAAAGGCCAAGGTTGCTGCACCTTCAGAGAAGAAGAAGGAAAAGAAAAAGAATAAGAATGTTAAGGAATCTAGAACTCTACTGGATGAGTCTGATGAAGACATCCAGGTAGAAGATGATGTTGCTGCGCCCCCTCCTTCTGCGCCTAAGTTAAAGCGTGCCTCTACTCCACTTCCTGCGCAAGAAGAAGACA
This sequence comes from Campanula takesimana, assembly GCA_026119855.1. Classification (NCBI taxonomy): domain Eukaryota; kingdom Viridiplantae; phylum Streptophyta; class Magnoliopsida; order Asterales; family Campanulaceae; genus Campanula; species Campanula takesimana. Next base: position 266,184 of record JAOWBW010000690.1, read on the forward strand.
TATTTGAAGGTGCCTTCAATGATCCACTCATCAGCCCTTCAAAATCCTCTACTGCTGGAACTTCAAAAACTGCACCATCTCAGGGGGAGACACCCAAGGAACCGCACAAGGACACTTCTAGTGAGGATGATATCCCACTGTCTGCTAAGAAGACCATGCTAAAGCATAGGGTGAAGCAGTTTGCAACCAAGAATCGCGCCACAAATAAATCAATGCAGGACCTATCTGATGTTGAATCAGATCCTCCAAGGCATTCTCCTCTGTGCACTGAAATGAATGCGTGTAAAACTGCTAGGAAGGCAAGGATGGATACTTTTGCACAACGAAATACTGCGCAGCAAGCCCCACCTATCTACATTGATTGTGAAGGTTTTGCTTTTGATGCGCCAGATCCTACTGTAGACCCTGATGCACCAATCATTGAAGATTCAGTTGATTCAAGTTCAGAGGACTATGCTATGTATCAATCTCCTATTCATGCGCAAGGTACTCCTCCTGCTACTACTCCTGCTACGCATACTACTGGGGCTTTTCAAAATTCTCCACAATTTATCCCCATAGTCCCTCCAGCTACTGCTCCCTCGGATCCTTCCGGTTCTTCAACAGACATGCGCCAAATCATGGCCATGCTCCAAACCATTCAGGCTAATCAATTTGCCGCGCAAACCCAGCATTTCCAAGTGGTCACTGCCTAAGCTAAAATCCAAGAGCAACTGGATGCGCAGTTAGAAAGACTTGAGGCGCAAGCCAGTTTGCTACAGGCAATAGATTGTGCCATTAAGGGGAAGACTTCTACAACAAAGGCAACCAGTTCTGAAGATGCGCCTCCAAATATTCAAATTTTTTATGAACTGCACCAGATCTTGAGCATGACTTCAGTGTTCTCTCTGCTGCTCTTTCAAAGGTACCCTCTATAAATGGCTTGAACGAAGCTCTATGCACCGTGGCTGGCGCTATGAATGATGTTATTAAAGTTGAAACCGCCAAGATTCTGAATGCGCTTGAAAATTTTGCGCCAGGTGACTCCAGCTCTTCCTCCTCCCTTAATGCGATCAATAATAATGTTACCAACTGCTTAGTTTAGTTTGGTGATACATTCAATGGGAAGATGAACCAGGCTCTGCTGGATATGCAAGCCAGTCAAAATATAGTTCAGGTAGAGCTCACCAAAAGTCTGGTGGATACACAGAAGGAAATTCAAGACCTGATTTATTCATCTCAACAATCTCTAGCACACCAGCTTGGTGCGCTTGAAAATGGATTCAATAGAGTATCTGAAGATATTCAGCGTGACAACCAGCTGATGCGTGGTGGTATGAAGACATATGTTCAGCAAGCTGTAGAGTACACTGTGAAGTTTCAAGAATTGAACATAGAGTATGAACAAGTTTACCAATCTGCAGAATGAGCTTAGGGAAGCGCTGTCTAGGATCAACATAGATTAGATTTGTAATCTTTTCTTTTGCTGCGCATATTGTAAGTTTTTGATGCGCATTTGTTTTGCTTTTGATTTTTCTTCCATTTTAAAACTTGTATGCTGTAACTCCAATATTCCAAGTTTTAATGAGAAGAATGCATCATTGCGTTTTTAGAAAACTTTGTTCAATTCAAACCATTCGTTTGTGGAATAATGAATGCTTTATTTAACTGAACTTCATGCGTATATGTTTAACTGCTCATATTTTATTGCATGTTGTTTAAACATTCAGTTTAAATGCATACTCAAACTTAAACTCATAATATTTTGTATGCTCTGAATGATATTTCTGTCTGTCCCATATTGTAAGTTTTATCTTTTGGATAGACTAGAAATCTCTAGCATTGGCTAATGTGTGCATTTACTTGAGACATGATTTACCATTTTTTTTATGAACATGTTATTATCAAGTACAATGAATTGCCTTTGTTATAGTAGGTAATGGCATCAATCATTTAGGGGGAGATTGTTGGGTATGTGTGAATACCCCTTTCCGATGAAGCGACGCATGGGAAGTATCTTGCAATTATTATTATTAACAAAGGGAATATTCATAACTACATTTAAAATTATGAGAGTCGCCATGCCATTTTAATTATAGCCAAAACATTGAAAAAAGCATGTTAATGGGTTCGGGGGTCAAATTACGACAAGAGAAGAATATCGGTCTTTCTATCATGATGCGGTGTATGTTGTGTGCGGTGTTTAGAGACCGAATCCGAAGATTGCCTACGTTCCTCTCAATGTGAGAAGCTCAGGTCAGCGTGGTTCGAGAAGAATTTAGAATAGTTAGAAGAATTGGGATCATGCATAATGAAGGGGAAATTACCTAAAGATTAGGGTTTAGAAGTAGTTCCTAGATCGTGTTCGGGTTGATGAACCCTAGATCATCATCGGCTATAAAATAACATGTAAACATGAAGATCGCAACCCTAAATATAGCATAAATAAGGTTTTAATCTATGAATATGATGAACATGCGAGCAACATATTATGAACATATGAATAATATGATGAACATATGAATAAACATGCTAAGAACATGAATATTATGGATCTACACCAAGAATATGGCAAGAATATGAAGGAAAAGTTAGAAAACTTACCTATGTTGGCAAGAAATAAACCTTTATCTTCTTGGGATTCTTGAGGGTGTTCTTGAATGCTTGAAATGCTTGATTAGGGAGCAAAATCGTGCTTAAGAGCTCTAAAATATGGTATTCAAACTCTCAAAATTCGGACCTTTAACCAAGAGAATGGAATGACCTTTTATAGCCACCTGATGGAGGGATCAGATGGCTGAGATTAAAAAGGGCGGAAGTGGCCGCGTGGCCAAGATGGAAGATTGGGCAGATGTGGCCGCGTGGCCAAGGTTGACCCTGAGGTAAATGTGGCCGCGTAGCCATCATTCCAGACTGACGTGATTATTAAGCTAGGGTTTGATTTGGCTTATGGAAACCCTATTTTGTCCATTTTTAAGATGTTCTAGAATGATGAGATATATTTTAGGAATCCGGGACAAGTCTTTGCAAGGTTTCTAATTCCTATAAAGTCCTTGTATATTTGGATAAGCCCTAATAAACTCATTTTCGGATCGGGTACTAACAGTAGCCCCTCGGCGACGTTTCTGTTAGGTTTTGATGCATCATGCACAGCGGAATAAATAGATAAAATCAAACACCCATGAGCCCGGATCCGTGCATGTTGATTAAATTAAATACAAGATGAAAGAAACATACCCTTGATGATCGAATCCATGAACACAGACTTTAAGGTGTTAACGGAAACACCCTCTATCGGTATCCACACATCGAACGGATATCAAGAACACCTTCTTGATCTGGATTGCTAGACCCAAGGCTTGATGAAGAAACGATTTCTTCGTAAGAATTATTTTGCTTCATCGATTATTGAGTTATGATGATTCTAAATCTCAATAACTAATAATCCCCTCTATATGTGTGTAATTGTTTCACAAACAACATGTTATGATTTCTAAAATCAACCATTAGGTTTCTCAAACCCGACTGCACACATATATAATAGGGTATAAACCTAATTCCTTTTGGGATCAGAATTCCTTGTCAAACAAGAGATCTGAACAAATTGTTTTACGTCTGGACAAACCATCCGTACGGATTGGTTGGGTGGCTTCCAAACCATCCGTACGGATCCTTCCAGCAGGATCCAGTTTTTCCCATTTTCTGTGCCATATTCAATCCGTTCTATTGTGTGTGACCCAATAGGATTATACTAAGTTGGCAACGAGTCCGAACGAGTCAGAACCCGTAAGTCATAAGCGGACTCTAGCAAGCCATTATGACTACCCAATTAGTATAACTTTGAAAGCCCAAAGTAACCTTATAGAACACATCATAATCTCTTTGTCACACGATATCATATTGGACATAACTCATGGTCCACGTCAACTTATGTTGTCCAAATGCTTTTCGATCCCGAGTAGATTGATATGAGCTAATAACATTGAACGCTTCAATTCATTTGGGTAGGGCCGTACACTATTATCAATCTAACTCATCGAGTGGCCAAGCAGATATCTCTCTTGAGAGAAGGACAAATCCCATCTTGACTTATCATTCTTCCCTACAAGAATCCCATTATGCCAATCGTAGCCTTTATAACTTCCCGGTTAGGGGTAGCGTTTGAGTACGTCAAACATAATGTTCATCATGTGGAAGACTATGATAATCTTAGGTATAAGGATAAATGATATAACTATTATCAGATTTAATTATGATATTTGACCATGACATAAATCTCATAACGCTTTTATCCAGTACTTGTTCTTTAACATGTACCCACAAGTTTAATCCGCATCCTATGCGCTATAATCATCATATGATTATCCATTAAACTCATGCTAGCCCTTCATAAGTGATAGGGACAATGATTATTATAATAAACATGCAAAAGATATAATAATCGGGTTTGTTATCTCTATAACAATGAAGTTATGATATAACGCATAGGCCATTCTCAAGGGCCTAGGACATAATATCCAACAATCTCCCATTTGCACTAGGCCCAATCAACGTGTATCCAATACCCATTAAGCTAGTTATGATCTCCATCATAGTTGCGAGCAGGCTTATGCAAGATGATTATGCTTGTTATCATCATAGAGTACTTTGCATATTTAGACATTTCCTATCTTTGATGATTTCTCGAAAAAGATAGAAACGTCCAAGTATATGTTTTGATAAGACATTATCCCCTTAGATTGTGCAATAACAATTATTGGCACAATGAAGGTCCATAAAATTACTAACACTAGAAACGATTTATAGTTTACTAATTAGAATCTTAATCTTAACATTTTTCTAGTTGCATCCCATGCGACTAGATACTCAACCTTTTGTAGAATAATAATGGTATACTTAGAACTCTTCTAACACCATTATTAAACTTAGACGTGCATTTATACTGCAATATTTATCTTTGATGGTTTGTAAGAATGCATCTTTGTAACTATTTACAGGATCATCTTATATTCCATCAAAGATCAAGAATGCATCTTTTAGTTCTTCTAAAGTACTTAAGGATGTTTCTTAACTAGTGACTTTCACTAGGATCCGATTGGTATTATCTCATCATACTCAAAGTATATGAGACATCCGGTCTTAGTATATTAACATGGCTTACATGATAGATCCAATTGCCGAAGCAAATGGAATCCTAATCATGTACTCTTTGCTCATCAGACTTTCACAAGTAACCTCTCTAAGAGTCTTTCATAGTGAACCTTTCACTATATTATCAATATTAGTACTTTGACTTTAACAAATAAACCTTTTAGATTTATCTCCATAAATCAGTCCAAGGATGTAGGCGGCTTCATCCAAGTGTTTCATTTAGAAACTCTTTCAAAATGATTTATATATCAACCATATATATATTAGACTAGGAATAATATTACGCTCCCACTAAATTTATTGTAATCACAAGTCTCATCTTTGATGAATTCAAACTCTTTGAATACTACATCAAAATGAAATTTCACTCCAAGTAGTTTGCTTCAATCCATCTCATGGATTTTTGCAACTTGCATATTTTATTAGAATTTTATATATCAAAACTTTTAGGTTGTATCAAACACATCCTAAAGTATGTTCCTATTAAGGAATGCTATTTTGATATCCATTTGTCATATTTCATAATTAAAATTTGAGGTCATGACAATAAGAATTCTAATAATATTAAGCATGACTACGGGTGATGAAGTTTCATCATAATCAACATTATGAATTAACTTTTCTCAATTAGTCTTGCCTAATCAATATACACTTTTAGATTTTATGACTCCAAGTCATTGATCTAAATCCAGAGTGGACTTTGCATCTTGTTAGGTAATAGGTCAATCATTCGCAATGATATTTTCCTAATTACTTTCTATTACGAGAAATCAATATTTCTTGTTATAGATAGTATCTTATCATTTATGAAAATAACTTTGTGTATACTTGAACGAATTTCTACAACTCCTTGTAAAACTTTGTTCAATCTTCCATCTTAGGTTCCATGTCATTTTCTGGGTCGCGAACTCTTCGAGATACATTTTACTCCCACTAGTTCTTTAGAGATAAACGATTTATCTAGAAAGTGCTATTTAGAGTAACAAACGATTTGTACTCTTTAAAGGGTGTAAGATTAATATCTTTAAGATATCCCGTGAAAATACATTTACTAGATTTAGGTGTGATTTTTTCCAAGACAACACTTTTCTCAAAAGTATCACATCACAAATCCTTATGAAAGGCAAAACAAGTTTTCTTTCATTCTATATCAAATATAGTACATTTAGAATCTCCTTAGATGAAACTCAATTTAGTGTAAGTGCAGCTGTTTCCAGCACGTAATCCAGAAGGATAATTAAAGATCAGTTTGACTTATTATGAGACAAAAAACTGCATTTTACAGACAATCTGTAAACTTCTGGAACATCATCCGTACAGCTGTTGTTTCCAGATTCTGTTTTTCTTAAATTGCAGACTTTCTGCAGAATTCTCATTGAGTCTAAGGCTCAAATATTCATTACTTTGATCTAATCAGAGTACATCAATACTTTTGCCATGAGGTGTTGAAATCCTTTCTAGCATTGTTACTATAATAAACTACATACATCAAAATGTATAAGTTCAAAAGAGTACTTCCTCTTAGTACTATTAGTAAAAGATATCTTGATCAATTTCTAAGATTCACATCTATCACATGATTCGAAATCATATGAATTTAAAAGTCCGTCCCATGGAATTTTAGATATGTGTTTCTTATCATTTGATATAGACATTAATGTTTTTTAAGAATGTAACGATTACATCCTTATATTCAGATTTCCATTATTTACGTTATGCTCATTATTTTGTTCTTCCAATATAAGGATATTAAGTCCCATTATATGATTAGCAATACAATAAGGCAAATCATATTTAATGGAACACTTTCTTATTCGAAATAAGAAATATCCATAATCTTCTAATGAAGAAACCAAAATAATATTTCTACTAAAATAAGAACATAGCACCATTTGTTCAAAACAAATATGAACTTATTAGGTAAAGACACTTCGCAAGTTCCTATGATTAATGTTGCAACCATTGCATCATTATTGCCACATAGGTTAATCTTTACCCTTACAAGTAGAAATTTTAACATAAATACTTGAAGTGGTAGTCCAACTACCCTTCCTTTTGATCTTATAATTCAAATTGTAATTTCACCAACGGTCAATCCTATTGCCAAGGTACAAATTACATTCTTTGGATTTTTAGGTTTTGCCACAAATATTTCCTTTTAGGCTTACCAACATTTGTCTTGCCTTTATCTTAAATTCTTGTCCTTATTAACCTTTAGAGTTTGAAAATGTTTCTATTTGATATTAAAACTTAGCATTTTAAACATCAAATGTCGCTCATGAATCAATATCTAATCCGTTGTTAGTTCCAAACTAAGTTGATTACCGAGCCATCTAAGGTAATTAATATGTTTCTCTATGTTCTAAACATGAGAACTTATTAACATACCTTTCATTCACCACATGAATGTTAGGCTCTAATCAATCTCAAACTTTATTTGCCTCTCTTGCTTGTAGGAACGTTTCCTACGAGATTGCTTATCGCATAAGCATTCATACGTTTTAGATACTTCTAAAGTTCCAAACACATGATAGCAAGTCGTAGGACAGTTGACATCTATAGAATCATCCACATGTTTCTAATCAATGTCTTTGTCCACCCTTAAGGCATAAAGTTTCTTAGGAATAGGATTTATTAAGAATTCATAACTTCCGTTCTTGCTTTAGAACAATTCTTAAGCTCATGACTAGGTCAAGGAAGTTAATCTTATTCTCTTTAAGTGGGGTCTATTGCAGTAATTATACATGATTATAGTTTAAGACATTTTACGAAATATGCAAATAAATATACACATATATTTCATACCATTATCATTTAGAGACATTTAATGTATTTCATAATACTTCCACTAAATTATACACCTTCAAATACAACAATTGTATAATATAATTTAAGTAGGCTAAGATCCGTATTTCACCCAACTTTGAGTCGGCTAGGGCACGACTGCTCAAAATCAAGTTATTTAGGTAGATAACTATTTACCAATCACATCATATGTGACTCTTAGATCTTTTATGAGATTGTTAGACATCTTATGTCAAACATGTTTTAATCTCATCTGTGCCTTAGGCACAAAACTATTTTGATAGCCCAATTAAGTCAAACCATTTTAAACGTATAGGAAACTCTGATTCACTCATCTTTCTCATAGATGAATAGAATTAATGCGCCTACGCTAGGGCGTAACCCACATAAAACTACCCATGTACTCACAAGTGTTTTAATCATGGATTGGCACTTGACTTAAGTTTTAAGAAGGTTTATTTGCTTAGAGATATGCATCATATATTTAATTATGTCAAACATAATATAATATAGTCTTTGCATAATTATGTTAACTAATCCAATTAATTAACAGAAGCAAAATCTTATGATTTAATTATGAAGCAACATAATGGGGACGGAATCTAAATTATCTGTAAACAATTTACAGATTGGATATTTCATTCGCATTCCCAGAAACAAGGCGTAAGCCTACCATTAGTCCATGCAATGAATTATCCCAAATATAGTTTCCTTCTCTTGCAAACGATTTGCACTTTGTATAGGGGTGATTTTGAAACTTTGAGATTACGCCAATCTTAAACTCCTTTAAGATTCTGATCTCATTAACAGTTTGGACTTCTGAAAGCACAAACCGCACGGCCAAAACTAAGCCAAAAGGCATCCACATTTCCGTGCTAAGATCAAGAAACCAAGCAACTTCTCTATACGGTCGAAACTAAGCCAAAACGCATCCACATTCCCGTATAGATTGGATACTTGTTTCAAGATCTTTCATTGTCTCTTAATCTCACAGATTACAACCGTTCTAAAATCTTTAGAACTCTGATTTCTGCAATTCCTTTTGAATACTTCGGCCAAAAACTGTTTCAGGAAACACGGTTTTGAAAACCAGCCGTCTGAAAGCAGTTTTCAGTTTCCAGATTCGAATTCTGTAAACAATTTACAAAATAATCTAAACACCAGAAAACAAAATCAAATCTGAGAATTTCCAAACTATCTGTACGGATCAGTTTGGCATCATCCAAACCATCCGTACGGATCCATTGGTAGGATCCCAGATTTCCAGTTTTTTCAGAATTTCAGAAATTCGACCAAATCCAATATCATGTTTATACATAATCAGATTACAGAAACATGAATTTACAGATTACGAATTTAATTAGATCTAATCAATATAATGAATAAACAATTTATTATATATATAAATTAGATCTAAATTATCAATACACATAATCTAATTATTTATTGATAATCCCAACATGCAATTATTCATATAGATCAAATCAATATAATAATCACATAATCCCCATGTCATGCTCCTAAACTTTTATATCTCATATATAAAACTCAAATCACGCATTCATCTTATTATCATGTAGATATCATATAATCGAATTAAACAATTTCAACATGATATACTAAAATAATCAACAACGAACGGGGCTCTGATACCACTGTTGGGTTTTGATGCATCATGCGCAGCGGAATAAATAGATAAAATCAAACACCCATGAGGCCGGATCCGTGCATGTTGATTAAATTAAATACAAGATGAAAGAAACATGCCCTTGATGATCGAATCCATGAACACAGACTTTAAGGTGTTAAAGCAAACACCCTCTATCGGTATCCACATGTCGAACGGATATCAAGAACACCTTCTTGATCTGGATTTCTAGACCCAAGGCTTGATGAAGAAACGATTTCTTCGTAAGAATTATTTTGCTTCATTGATTATTGAGTTATGATGATTCTAAATCTCAATAACAAATAATCCCCTCTATATGTGTGTAATTGTTTCACAAACAACATGTTATGATTTCTAAAATCAACCATTAGGTTTCTCAACCCAACTGCACACATATATAATAGGGTATAAACCTAATTCCTTTTGGGATCAGAATTCCTTGTCAAACAAGAGATCTGAACAAACTGTTTTCCGTCTGGACAAACCATCCGTATGGATTGGTTGGGTGGCTTCCAAACCATCCGTACGGATCCTTCCAGTAGGATCCAGTTTTTCCCGTTTTCTGTGCCTTATTCAATCCATTCTATTGTGTGTGACCCAATAGGATTATACTAAGTTGGCAACGATTCCGAACGAGTCAGAACCCGAAAGTCATAAGTGGACTCTAGTAAGCCATTATGACTACCTAATTAGTATAACTTTGAAAGCCCAAAGTAACCTTATAGAACATATCACAATCCCTTTGTCACACGATATCATTTTGGACATAAGTCATGGTCCACGTCAACTTATGTTGTCCAAATGCTTTTCGATCCCGAGTAGATTGATATGAGCAAATAACATTGAACGATTCAATTCATTTGGGTACGGCCGTACACTATTATCAATCTAACTCATCGAGTGGCCAAGCAGATATCTCTCTTGAGAGAGGGACAAATCCCATCTTGACTTATCATTCTTCCCTACAAGAATCCGATTATGCCAATCGTAGCCTTTATAACTTCCCGGTTAGGGGTAGCGTTTGAGTACGTCAAATATAATGTACATCATGTGGAAGACTGTGATAATCTCAGGTCTAAGGATAAATGATATAACTATTATGAGATTTAATTACGACATTTGATCATGACATAAATCTCATAACGGGTCTATCCAGTACTTCTTCTCCAATATGTACCCACAAGTTTAATCCGCATCCTATGCGCTATAATCATCATATGATTATCCATTAAACTCATGCTAGCCCTTTATAAGTGCTAGGGACAATGATTATTATAATAAACATGCAAAAGATATAATAATCGGGTTTGTTATCTCTATAACAATGAAGCTATCATATAACGTATAGGCCTTTCTCAAGGGCCTAGGGCATAATATCCAACAGCTTCTTGCAAGGCAATGGGGGGTCGACGATAAAAGAAGGATCCGTTCTGAAACATGAGTTTCAAAACAGATGAAGGGTGATGGGATGGCTGAACCTTGGCAGGCGACCTACGTATCCGCGGGGGAATCAAGCCAAATGTAGTTCAAATCTATTGGGGAAATTGTAAACGATTGTCCTCTGGTAGGGAGCAACGCCTTCCATAAGGGATAACTTCGAGTTGAGAGGGAAACATCTGCTAGGGATAAGAAATGACCACATCGGTGGGGTAGCTGAACCTTTTCAAGCTTCCTACGTATCCTCGGAGGAATCAAGCCAGTCGTAGTTCGGAGATGCGAACAATAATGGTATGAGATATAAAGACGGCGGGGTCTAAATAATCTCAAGATAAAAATGGTAATAGATGGAGCTCACGCGATATAGAGATAGATGAGCCTCTGACAATAGCAATAAATGGTGCTGGATCACACGCAATATAGAGGTAGACGGGCCACTGTCAATCGCAATAGATCTAGAACACACATGATATAGAGGTAGACGGGCCTCTGCAAATCATGATGGTCCTAAGTGTTTGGGGCGCACGCAATATAGAAATAGTCGGGTTTCTGTTAATCACGGTGAAGGTTTGAAAGAGATAGAAATTTTTAGGGGCTTTTCGGACCCAAAGGTAACAAATATCGGTCAAAATTTGGTTAAGGGCACCTAAAATGAACAAAGTGAAATAAACCAGGGGTAAAACTGATATTTTTCCTGTGGAGGCAATGATGGCCGCGTGGCCAAGGATGCTTATTAGCCAGATCTTGCTCTACACGGATTGATCATCCAACGGCTGAGATTGCATGAGGCGAACATGGCCGTGAGGCCAAGTCTCTAGTTTGACTGGATTCTTGGTCACAGCGCCAGAATACCCTCCTCTTCTTCTTCTTCTTCTTCCTCCATCTTCCATTGCCAAACTAGAGAGAGAAAAAGCGAATTTTAGAGAGAGAAATCTTCCAATCGGTGATTTTATAGACTCCATTTTGTGTTATCAAAGTCATGGCGGATCGTTGGATCGACGAGATGCTGTTTGGGGGTGAAAATGTTGCGGGTCAAGGTGGTTTCGTGCCACCGGAGCATGGACACCAAGAGGGAGGAAATGAGGATCCCTTAGAAGAGGGAAATGCAGGGATTGGTCCAAATGCGGGTGATCAAGCGGCTCGCATAGTTCCGAGGGGTGGATTGAGACCGAGGGCGGCGACTCAAAATTTTCGGGATGGCCTTCTTAAATCGAATTTCGCCCATGACTATGATTTTACATCGATTCGTATCGTCATTGGACTATGGGGCTTCCGGAGACTCGAGAGGTAAATTCTGAATTTTGCCTTTTTACTTTCGCAGATTCACAATTTATTTATTTGATAGGTAATATGAGTGCATGAAATTACAAAATGTAATTTGCTAGAAATGTAACATATTTGTGCTGTGTTTACCTGTAGAGAATCAAAGCTCGTGGGTCTATAGTGACCATGGGCCAATTGTGGGCATCCTTGCCGGTGGGCCCAGGCAGTTTACGTGCTCGGATCGAGGCTATGGGATTCGGTCCCTTTTTTAGGATGTCCGCATGGTTGGGGAAACCTTGAAGGTATCGGCAGTAATAGAGGTGTGCCAAGAGTTTTGGTGGGACACCACCCACACATTCCACTTCGGTTGGGTAGAGATTACAGTCACGCCCACGGATTTTGCAGGGATCACGGGGCTAAAGTTCACCACGACCCCTCAACCTTTTGACGAGGGTTTGGTGGGTAGACCAGAGTACCGACAGGCTTTGTTGGGTGTCAACACCGACCAAGAGGGAGGTGTGTAAGGTTATGGGGTGGAGGCTGGCAAGGTGCACAGGCTTGTGGTGTCGGCGATAGAGGCCTTTGGGAGTGGGGAGTTGGACTGCTTGGTCCGACTGTTTTTGTGGTACAGATTTTCCGAGGTTCTATTCCCCAGTGGGGCCACCGTTTGTAGGTATTCATTGCTAGCGGCTTTCGAGGACTTGGCTCAGGTGGGCGAGATTTATTAGGGTAGAGCCGGCCTCGCCGAGGTGTACCGGGCTTTGGATCACTGCTCGAGGGCTAGCTCGTCGGCATTTGACTGGTTCCAGTTCATCTTTGAGGTACTACTCTTGTCATTCCTTCGCTTGTCCGTCACAAATTCTGATTTCCACACACTTTTGAATTGATTCCCTTTACCGTATGCATAGGTGTGGGTGTACGAGATCTTCGGCGTCGCCCCTTTTCAGTTGGAGATTGGCAACGACAAATCGGTTCCCATCATGTCTTTCTGGTGCAAGAGTAACAGGCGGGCTCCCTGTAGGGTTAAAGATAGGAGGACTGTGGATGCTGCTGACTTGAGGATGCTGTTTGCGAGGCCTATACCTGTTGGGGTGGTGTTCTATCTATGGATTGCGGTTAATGAGCATTCTGTCGGTTATGCTACCGTGTTGATGGCCTCTCGGGTTCTGTTGGTGGGTCTGAGTAGCGATGCTATGTATCTTGGGGAGCGGGTCGCTTGTCAGCATAGGGTTGGTGCAGTGCCGTGGGTTCCCCATGATCCTCCTCGAGAGATGCTTCGTCTGGCTAGGCTGGGGACTTTTCTAATTCCGACTCCCGTAGAGCATAACAGAGGTAGTGATGATTATGATGGCTTTGTGCATACTCGTCTAATCAGTCCTCATGTACAGGCTAGGATGTTGTTGGGAGAGGGGTCGAGCTCGGCCCGCTACGTTGGTCGGAGTCGGCCTTTGGTTGACATGCCCCTCCGTTCGAGCAGCGTTAGGTGATGCGGGGAGGTCGGGAGGAGGAGATTCGCTTGGAGCCGACAGATGCAGACTTTGTGCCAGGGCCATTCATTCCTCTGCCTGATGCTGGGGTACGATTTATGATTCTGTTTCAGATTATCCCATGCACACACACTTTTTGTTTTCTTGTTCCCATTTATTGCCTTTGACCTATCCAGGTGACTTGGGAGGCATATGTTCGTTCCGTTCAGCGGGAGAATGCCTTGATACGCTTACTGAGAGAGGCGTATCAGTCTTGTATCTACCGACGGGAGGATGTCATCATACCACAACATCGTGAACGCTCCCCTACTGAGGCAGGTTCTTCTCATACCTACGGGCAAGCAGTCCGGGTACGGGGTTCGAGTGCCAGTGGTTCGCATCGTTCGACACAGCGACAGGACAATACTAAGGAGGACTCAGATTAGCCAGGGGCCACTCCTTTTTTATGTTCATTCCTGCACTGTTAGCGGTAGGGGACGAACACAAATATGCACTGAACATTTTAAACATATGCAAATACTTTATGTACTAATTTATATGCAAATTGTGACATCCTATTTGTATAAACTAGTTATTTATATTGTTCCTAATTTTATACAATGCATAAGCCACGGGGACGGAGTGTGTACGTTGTTTGCATGGATCCATTGCGGCGTGGGAGTAACCAAGCTTAGAGTTGAATCTTCTGCATGGGGGCAATGATGGTTGCGTGGCCAAGGGCGAAGATGGCCGCCTGGCCAAGGTCAGAGATGGCCGCGTGGCCAAGTCCGACGCCACCTCTGCTTTTCCGTTTCCAGGAAAGAATTGGAATTTGAGCCATATATAAGCAGTGTTTGCCTAGCATTAGGATTCGTACTAGCAGCAGTTTTCTTGTACTTTTCTTGCCTAAACATCAACTTTCTTGCCTTCCCAATGGATTATCATGCAAGAATTACCATGCTTGAAAATGAATCTTATACCACTGCTTTGGAGAAGTGGGTTGCTAGGATTCCCGGCTCTTGTCGCGACAGATTTGATGCACGGTTTGGGGTCAAGTGTCTTTGGTCACTCTCTCATATGAACTCTAATGCGAATCTTTTGAATGCTAGTGCTAAATTCTGGGACGAGAGTAATCACGTTTTCAACTTCTCTTATAATGAAATAACTCCCACTTATGAAGACTTCTTGGCACTTTGCGGGGGTGTGGAAAAAGTAGAGATTGCTTTGACCTTTGACTCTATTTCGTTGGAGAAGAGGTTGATAACTTTTGGTGTGACCGAGGATGGCCTTGATAAATATGTTAGGGCTAACCATGTGGATCTTTCTTGGATGCCAGGGTACTTCATGCATGGAGACGTCACTTCTGACTTTGCTTTAGATCACCTCGCTTTGTGCTTGTTTTCTCTTGCGTTGTTGCCTTTGCAGGTAGGATTTGCTAGCGTAGCATGCTTGGACATGGTGATTCGGGCTCGATTGGGTCACAACATTGTACCGGTTATTCTAGGAGAAACCAACTATGGTATTTTCTAGCTTGCTATGTAGGGAAACATGACTAGAGGTAGCGACAGGTTGTTAACAATGTGGCTCCAAGAGAGGCTCCGAGTGAATAATCCATCAGTGTCTCAGAATGTGCGCCCATGGTTTTATCATAGCAGGGGAATTGCAGAGAGATTTCAGTGCATGACTCGCAGTAGTTAGGAGACTTATTTATCTAAGATGGTGACTGATGATATCCAGTGGGTGGTATCGATATGGCGGATCCGGTCTTTGAGAGAGAAGCAGGTGGGATCGTACATGATCCGCGTCCCCTTTCTTTATGAGACTACTTTTTACTACCCGATGAGAGTGCTTCGACAGTATGAAGTAGACTCTAGAGACCCTATGTGGCTCTATATTGGGAACCTGTGCTTCTGCATTTCACTAAGGATAAAGGAGGCATCGTCCTATGAGAAGAGGAGAGAGATGATTGCTGCTAACAGGGATGGAGAAGGGGTAGGGGCTTCAAAGAAGAGGAAGGCTAGTGAGGTTTCGAAGGGTAAGGCCAAGGGCGTTAGTGAGTTTGAGGCTAGGTTTTTTAAGAAGCCTACCAAGAAGAAAGTTTGCCGAGGACTACACAAGAAGAAAGAGACCGAAGGCACAAGTGGCACTAAGGAGTGATTCCGAGTATCCATCCACAGTCGTTGCGGACACATTAGTTTTAATTTCAGTTTTATTTCAGTATTAGTTTAATTTCATAACAAGTTATGTAATCGCAGGTTTAATCGAGCTTAGACTCATCAAATAAGTGTAACGTGCAATGGTAGTGGAAATAAAAGTTTTTGCTTTAGAAAACACAAATTCTTCTTTTATTATTCCATGGCCAAATTTGGATGTTTATTTATTTTTTAGACCACACCTTTAAAAGGCTGCCTACGTTCCCCTTTTACAAATACGACTAAGGGGCTCAGGTCATCGTAGTTCATTCCAGTCAGACTAGAATTATTTAAGAAAGGGAAGATAGAAGGGGGGAATGCTCTAACTTTTGCCTAGACCTCCCTTGCGGGGTTTCAGTCTAGCGAGCTTTGTACGCGCCCTATTTTTGCATAGACCGCCCTTTGCGGGTTTTCAGTCTATCGGGCTTCTTTTTTGCGTATATTTTTTTTAGAGGGGGGACTAGTCGTAGTAGCGTCTAAGTTTGCTAAGATTGACTAGTTCTTTGAATGGGTTGCCATCCAAATCTGCCATTCTGACAGCTCCACCGGAGAAGATCTTCTGTACTACGAACGGACCAACCCAAGTAGGGGCCCATTTTCCAAGGGGATTGAACTTGTTAGGCAGACGTGCTTTAAGCACCAAGTCTCCTTCCTTTATGTCAGCGGGCTTGACTCGTTTATTGAAGGATTTCGTTGTCCTCCTCTGATAGGCTCGGATGTGTTCCATAGCCTTTAGTCTACGTTCATCGAGCGTGGCAAACTGATCATAGGAACTGCAGAGCCATTCTACTTCATTCACTTGATTCTTGAGAAAGACCCTCAAGAATGGTACCTCCAACTCGATAGGGAGTACTGCCTCCATGCCATATGTCAGAGCGTAAGGTGTCTCACCGGTAGTGGTACAGACTGACGTTCTGTATCCCCAAAGTGCTAATGGTTGCTTTTCGGGCCAATCTCATCCTCGTAGAGGCATCTTACGAATTATCTGCTCTATCGTTTTGTTGGCCGCCTCGACTGCGCCGTTGGTTTTCGGGTAATACGAGGAAGATTTCTTTCGTTCAACTTTAAATTTTGCGAGTAAGCGGGCACACTCGGCTTCGAAATGACTACCATTATCTAATATAATGAGGTTAGGGACCCCATACCGACACATGATGTTCTCTTTGATAAACTGTGCCACCTTCTTGGAATTTAGCACCTTATAAGACTGAGCTTCGAACCATTTTGTGATGTAGTCGACCGCGACCAGGACGAACTCATGACCATTGTTGCCGGGCGGCGAAACTTTCCCAATGATGTCTATTCCCCATGTAGAGAATGGCCAAGGAGTTGTGGAGCTATAAAACTCGTGTGGTGGGAGATGGTTCAAGTTGGAGCACACTTGGAATTTGTGACACCGTCAAACCCATCGAATACAGTCCGTCTGCATGGTAATCTAATAGTAGCCCAAGCGATTAATTTTCTGTCTAAGCATCCTCGCATTCATGTGAGGCCCGCACAAACCGTTGTGTACTTCCTCCATTATCTTACTAGCCTTCTTGTTGTCAACACACAAAAGTAGTAACCCATCGTAGTGCCTCTTGTACAAGGTGTCGTCTAGTAGCACGAACTGTCCGAACAATCTCTTGAGTTCTTGCAAACTCTTCGCCTTCACATCTCCCTCGAAGGAGGTCTCTCCATGTTTAAGGAACTTGTAGATTTGGGCATCCCATTGATCTTCGTTCACTTCTGACTCGACTTGGATTTCGTAACAATAAGCGGGATTTTCCATATGCCCAATTCTGAATGGCCTCACAGATTTACCTTTAGGAATTTCGACCAAGGAGGCCAACGTTGCGAGAGCATCTGCAAATCTGTTTCTGTCTCGTGGTAGGTAATGGAAAGTAACCTCTTTGAATTGTGCTATCAACTCGTCCATGTAGGCTTGGTATTGCTGCAAGTAGGGGTCAATAGTTTTCCACCTCTTTTCCATTTGATTAATGATCAAATCGGAGTCTCCATATACTTCTAACTCTTTCACATTGCGCTCTAAGGCGGCTTCCAACCCGGCTATACATGCTTCATACTCTCTGGCATTGTTGGTCGTTGAGAAGTTCAGTTTGATTGCTATGGGAGTGTGCTCATCCTTTGGGTCAATGAGTAGGAGTCCGACTCTGTTCCCTCGTTTGTTTGCGGCTCCATCAAAGAACAATTTCCATTGCCCTCCCTTTGATTACTTTCCTTGGTACATAGGTGATGTCGAACTCTCCCAAGAATACTGACCACTTGGCGAGCCTCATAGAGAGAGAGGGTTTATCAAACAGATATTTGATGGGATCCATCTTTGAGACTAATAGGATGGGGTGAGATACCATGTAGTGCTTGAGATTCGTTACTACCCATACTAGCCCTATGCAGGTCTTTTTGAGTGCAGAGTAGTTGAGCTCGCTACCTTTTAACTTTCAACTGACGAAGTAGACTGCGTTTTCAATTCGAGAATCTTTGGCTTCTTGTGCTAACATGGCTCCGACGGCAGTATCTGTCACAGTTAGATATAGTAGCAATGGTTTCTCCTTATGCGGCAGGCGTAGGATTGTGGTATTCACCAAATACTGCTTGATCTTTTCGAAGGCAATTTGGCAGTCATAATCCCATTCCATATCAGCAGTCTTCTTCATTAACTTAAAGATTGGCTCACAAATGGTGGTTAGCTGATTGATGTAACGGCTAATATACTGTAGGCGCCCCATGAATCCTTTCACCTCTGTCTTAGTGCGGGGAGGTTTCATCTCCAAGATAGCTTGAATCCTTCTTGGGTCAGCTTCGATTCCACGCTCGGTGACCACGTAGCCTAACACTTTCCCTCAGCTGACTCCAAACGTACACTTGGCAGGGTTCAAACACATGGCGTGCTCCCTTAATCTGTCAAAGAACTTCCTTAGATCTGTCAAGTGCTGACTGTTGGAGCCTTTCGAATGAATAATCATGTCGTCTACATATACTTCAATCTATTTCTGGATTGTGTCATGGAAAAGAGTCGTAAGTGCGCGTTGGTAAGTAGCCCCAGCGTTCTTCAACCCATACGGCATGACAGTATAGCAGAAAGTACCCCATAGAGTGGTGAAGGCTGTCTTCTCTTGGTCTTCCTCAGCCATCTTAATATGGTTATAGCCGGCAAACCCATCTACAAATGACATGACCTCGTAGTTGGCAGTCGCATCCACCAACATGTCAATATTGGGCAAGGGAAGTTGTTGGGTTTTGATGCATCATGCGCAGCGGAATTAAACATATAAATCAAACACCCAAGAGCCCGGATCCGTGCATGTTGATTAAATTAAATACAAGATGAAAGAAACATACCCTTGAAGATCGAATCCATGAACACGGACTTTAAGGTGCTAACGCAAACACCCTCTATCAGTATCCACACGTCGAACGGATATCAAGAACACCTTCTTGATCTGGATTGCTAGACCCAAGGCTTGATGAAGAAACGATTTCTTCATAGGAATTATTTTGCTCCATTGATTATTGAGTTATGATGATTCTAAATCTCAGAACTAATAATCCCCTCTATATGTGTGTAATTGTTTCTCAAACAACATGTTATGATTTCTAAAATCAACCATTAGATTTCTCAAACCCGACTGCACACATATATAATAGGGTATAAAACTAATTCCTTTTGGGATCAGAATTCCTTGTCAAACAAGAAGTCTGAACAAACTGTTTTCGGCCGGACAAACCATCCGTACGGATTGGTTGGGTGGCTCCCAAACCATCCGTACGGATCCTTCCAACAGGATCCAGTTTTTCCCATTTTATGTGCCTTATTCAATCCGTTCTATTGTGTGTGACCCAATAGGATTATACTAAGTTGGCAACGAGTCCGAACGAATCAGAACCCGTAAGTCAGAAGCGGACTCTAGCAAGCCATTATGACTACCCAATTAGTATAACTTTGAAAGCCCAAAGTAACCTTATAGAACATATCACAATCCCTTTGTCACACGATATCATATTGGACATAAGTCATGGTCCACGTCAACTTATGTTATCCAATGCTTTCTCGATCCCGAGTAGATTGATATGAGCAAACAACATTGAACGCTTCAATTCATTTGGGTACGGCCGTACACTTTTATCAATCTCACTCATCGAGTGGCCAAGCAGATATCTCTCTTGAGAGAGAGACAAATCCCATCTTGACTTATCATTCTTCCCTACAGGAATCCGATTATGCCAATCGTAGCCTTTATAACTACCCGGTTAGGGGTAGCGTTTGAGTACGTCAAACATAATGTTCATCATGTGGAAGACTATGATAATCTCAGGTCTAAGGATAAATGATATAACTATTATGAGATTTAATTATGACATTTGACCATGACATAAATCTCATAACGGGTCTATCCAGTACTTGTTCTCCAACATGTACCCACAAGTTTAATCCGCATCTTATGCGCTATAATCATCATATGATTATCCATCAAACTCATGCTAGCCCTTCATAAGTGCTAGGGACAATGATTATTATAATAAACATGCAAAAGATATAATAATCGGGTTTGTTATCTCTATAACAATGAAGCTATGATATAACGCATAGGCCTTTCTCAAGGGCCTAGGGCATAATATCCAACAATCTCCCACTTGCACTAGGCCCAATCAACGCGTATCCAATACCCATTGAGCTTAGTTATGATCTCCATCATAATTGCAAACGAGCTTATGGAGGATAATTATCCTTGTTATTATCATAAGGTATTTTGCATATTTTGACATCTCCCATCTTTGACGATTTCTCGAGTAAGATAGAAATGTCTGAGTATATGTCTAGATAAGATATTAGCCCCTTGACTTGTGTAATAACGATTATTGACACAATGAAGGTACATTAAATTAGTGACACTAGAAACGATTTCTAGTTTACTAATTAGAATCTTAATCTTAACATTGTTCTAGTTGCATCTCATGCCACTAGATACTCAGCCTTTTGTAGAATAGTAATGGTCCATTTAGAACTCTTCTAACACCATTATTAGACGTAAACATGTATTTATACTGCAATATTTATCTTTGTTGGTTTGTAAGAATGCATCTATGTAACTATTACAAGTCATCTTTTATTCCATCAAAGATCAAGAACGCATCCTTTAGTTCCTTTTAGAGAACATAAGAGTGTTTCTTAACTAGTGACTCTCACTGGGATCCGATTGGTATTATCTCATCATACTCCAAGTATATGAGATATCCGGTCTTAGTACATTAACATGTCTTACATGATAGATCCAATTGCCGAAGCATATGGAATCCTAATCATGTACTCTTGCTTATTGGACTTTCACAAGTAACCTCTCCAAGAGTCTTGCATAGTGAACTTTTCACTATCTTGTCTTTACTAGTACTTTGACTTTAACCAAACAACGTTTTAGATTTATCTCCATAAATCTAAATTCCAATGATATAGGTGGCTTTATCCAAGTCTTTCATTTAGAAACTCTTTCAGAGTGAATTATATGTCAACCACATATATATGACTAGGAATAATATTACGCTCCCACTAAATTTATTGTAATCACAAGTCTCATTTTTAATGAATTCAAACTCTTTGAATACTTCATCAAAATGAAATTTCACTCCAAGTAGTTTGCTTCAATCCATCTCATGAATTTCTGCAACTTGCATATTTTATTAGAATCTTATGGATCAATCAAAACTTTTAGGTTGTATCAAACACATCCTAATGTAAGTTCCTGTTAAGGAATATAGTTTTGACATCCATCTGTCATATTACATATTCCAAAATATGAAGTCATGACAATAAGAATTCTAATAATATTAAGCATGACTACGGGTGATAAAGTTTCATCATAAACGACATTATGAATTAACTTTTCTCAATTAGTCTTGCTTAATCAATATACATTTTTAGATTTTATGACTCCAAGTCATTGATCTAAATCCGGAGCGGACTTTGCATCTTGATAGGTAATAGGTCAATCATTCGCAATGATATCTTCCCTATTACTTTCTATTGCGGGAAATCAATATTTCTTGTTATAGATAGTATCCTATCAGTTATGCAAATTTCTTGTGTATACTTGAACAAATTTCCACAACTCCTTGTGAAACATTATTCAACTTCTATCTTAGGTTCCATGTCATTTTCTGGGTCTCGAACCTTTCGAGATACATTTTACTCCCACTAGTTCTTTAGAGATAAACGATTTATCCGGAAAGTGCTATTCAGAGTAACAAACGATTTGTACTCTTTAAAGGGTGTAAAATTAATACCATTAAGATATCCCATAAAAAAGAGCTCGCTAGGTTGAAAACCCGCAAGGGCGGCCTAGGCAAAAAAATAGAGCACGTGCAAAAAAGAAGCCCGCTAGATTGAAAACCCGGAAGGGCGGTCTAGGCAAAAAACAGGGTGCACAAAAAAAAAAAAAAAAAGGTCTTCGTTTGTTTGAACTACGGAGACCTGAGCCTCTACACTGGAGGAACGTAGGCAACCTTCGGGTGCAGTCTAAAACATAAACAAATACCCAAATTATTCTCAAATTAACGAGATGCAATTTTTATTCATTCACTAAATCATCTTCATCATTACAACGAAAATGTTGAGCTATTAAAAGACATTAAAACATTAAATCCTAAACAATTCTAAATGCAATCTCTCGGGGGTACTAGGAAAAATCTAATTTTCTCTTGGCCTTTGAAGGACCACCCGAACGACCATCAATCCTACTCTTCTTGGGGGCCTAGGGACACTGATGCGGACCGATATCTTCTGCACAACCGAGCGCCTCCGAGCATAAAAATCATCCAAAGGGATACCGAAAGGGTCGGTCAGAATGTTGTTCACATCAGCAGCAGCTTCCTTATACCTCAAAGCACTGCTGGGCTCAAAATCCCTTCCTAGCAACTCATCCCGAAGAGAATCTACCCAGGTAATGCCACGGTAGACGGTACCAAGCAAATGATCCAAGTAACTCTCGGGAAGAAAAATACTACCCCGGTGCAATGGAGCGGAAGCCCAACGGTCACGATCATCTCCCCAAGCCAACTGAACCTCACTCGAGAAGTCCGGGCCCATATAAGAAACTGGACGAAGTACCCCATTCCTCGAAAAAGGAATTATTTGCTGACGACCGAACTGTCTCAAAACCCGTTCTGGCTGATAAAACGAAGAGTCCCTCAATCCGGGTAAAACCACATGCTGAAAACCGAAGGTCCACTCCACAAAAGGGCGAAGACCCCAAGGACACCACTCAACATCAGCTGTAAGGCGAGAAGCAAAAAATCTCCTCCAACCCTCTTCGGTCAAATCTCTAATCAGCAACCGACGCCTATGAACAGCAAAAGGAGAAAGGTAGCCATCCAACGCATAAAGCCTGAAATGCTCCCGAAGCCATATGGTCAAAAGCAAGGGGCTTCCTCGTCGCATCTCGCCTGTACGGTGCAACTCGTCCAAACCATGCAAGGTCTCTCCTACAATAAGCGGAACTATGCTAAATCGCTGTCCTTTCGCCTGCAATACTATCTCAGCCAATTGCGCATCCGCAGTACCCAGAGGAGTGACAAACAAAACCTCACTGAAAAGGCAGACAGCCATGGCATTTCTCTTAAAGGACTGAACCACGACATCTTCCGAATGCAAACTGAAAAACATCGGAAGCTCAGTTATGTCAACAACGGTCCCGTGCATCATCTTCTTCACTTCTCCGATAGAGAGATTCAGAATGTCAACCCAAGAATCAACAACACCGCGGTAATACTTGGGGACGGCAATCCGACCGGCCAAAGGCATACCCAAAATGGCCCCAAAATCATCAACAGTCGGCACTATTTCATTAGCCGAAAAGTTGAATGTATGGCTATCACAATCCCAAAAGGCTACAGCAGCCTTCAACAAGTCCCAATCCGGCCTCAATGTCCGCAAAGTGAAGAGAATTCGAAGCCCGAAATCTTTGATGAAGGCATTTTTGGGATGGGTCTTAAAAGAATACACGAAGGTCGACAAATCCTTCTCGTAACTCTTGACAACCTCGGCATCAAGACTAAAAAGGTTGGAGGCCATGGGAAAGAAGGTTACGAGCAAGATTGGGTAATAGAATGGTGTTAAAAAATGACAGAAAATGGCTGTTGGAATCGAATTGTCGACCAGAAGCTGATATAATAGCTGTTGGAGGATCTTTTGGTCAGCAAATATCAGGCCCTGAATTTCGCCTTCCAGAGGCGCGCGCCTCCCGACACCGGTATACAAGGCACGCGCGTCCCGTATCCAAGAGAGGAAGCGCCCGCGTCCCAGATGGAAGATTCTCCAGAAACAGCCTTTGTCAGTTCAAGAAGGAAGCCCAGGCACGTTCAAACGCCTTCTATCTACAGGAAAGATCAATCCCACCAATAAGAGAAGCTCAAAACGACGACAGCAAATACCCAGCTGGGCACACATTAATTTGGTCCGCCCTTAAGGCAGGTCTAAAAACTGAAATAGGATAGAAACTCACACTCAAAGTAGGGTGTCTTTCATTTTTCCCAAAAGATCAGTTTTTACAATTCATCCCCAGCATAAAGCACTCCGCAATCAACTGTGCCCGCACCCCGACAAAAGTCAAAGTCAAACAGTCAAAGTACGACTCACGACAACAACTTGGTCTGGCATGATCCACGGAATCACTGCTTCATTATCAAACAAGATCTACATCCATCCAAAGCAAACGGTCCTCCGGGTCCCGCACTTCAGCAAACGGTCCTCCGGGTCCCGCACTTCAGCAAACGGTGCCCCGGGTCCCGCACTTCAGCAAACGGTCCTCCGAGTCCCGCACTTCAGCAGACGGTCCCCCGGGTCCCGCACTTCAGCAAACGGTCCTCCGGGTCCCGCACTTCAGCAGACGGTCCCCCGGGTCCCGCACTTCAGCAAACGGTCCTCCGGGTCCCGCACTTCAGCAGACGGTCCTCCGGGTCCCGCACTTCAGCAAACGGTCCTCCGGGTCCCGCACTTCAGCCTCCGGGTCCCGCACTTCAGCAAACGGTCCCCCGGGTCCCGCACTTCAGCAAACGGTCCCCCGGGTCCCGCACTTCAGCAAATGGTACCCCGGTCCCGCACTTCAGCAAACGGTCCCCCGGGTCCCGCACTTCAGCAAACGGATCTCGCTATCAGCAAACAGATCCCGCTTCCAGCAAACAGATCCCGCCTTCAGCAAACGGATCCCGCTATTGGCAAAGCCGCTCACACAGGGAGCGCACCTCTATCCTCCGCAATTTCAAATTCCTGCTTTTATCGAGTCTTTTCCTTTTCTTGGTGATGTCCTAGGCGGATGTCTGTCTTTCGTCAGCGCGTTTGCTTCGCAATCCACGCCGCCGAGGGGCTCTGTAGACACCCCGCCTTGGACCGCTCACCCCGATTGCACACTTGATTTTGTGTTTCTCCCTCTTTTAAGTGTTTCCTGTTAGTTTCTGTTACTTTGGTTAAGTTCCAGACGGACTCCGTTAAGTCCCGGGACTAAACTGAATAACAGTTCTATTTTTCTAGTCCATTCTGTCAAAAATTGCTTCTCAGAGTCGCGCGCCTCCGCCACTTCAGGCCAGACGCGCGCGCCTTCCGCCGCCTAGGTGGGATGCGCGTGCTTCTGGGTGTGTCAGTTACAGATTCTGCCCAAGAATCTCTCCCTTACTCATTATACATGATTTTGCCCGGGAAAGATTTCTTGGAGACTCCGTTTGGCTCCAAAAAACAATCACTTTTCAACTATAAAAACCCCTCCAATCCATCATTGTAGAGGAGGACTAGGAAAATCATCATTTTAGACCTTTTACTCACTCTTTGCCTAGACCTTTCCTTTGGGATTTCTTCAACAAAAGTACTCAACCTCTTCTTCAAGGCTTGACAAGAGGTTCTCTTTTTGAGAATACTATAGGTAAATGTTTTAAGCACTTCTCTTCTTCTTCTTCTTCTTCTTCTTCTTCTTCTTCAATCAAATGTGCAATCACCCAAAACCATTTGGGACATGACACCAACGGTCCTTTCATTACATTGAATTGGCCTAGGAGTCATCTCCCTACAATTCAAACTCTAAAACCCCTTTTTATCATCATTTTAATAGGAATAACACATTTATCTTAAAAAGTGAATTATGAACAAACAAGACCGACTTTGCTCGGGCGAAATGGGTGTTTAAGTACTTCCCATTTCGTAACCTAACCCCCAAACCCCTCATCCCAAAGAATCTCTGTTTTTGTAAATCAAACTTAGGCTCATAAACATTAGGTTTTCTTACGTTCCTCAAAAACGTGGGTGGCGACTCTAAAACACAATTAGACATCCTTGGTTAACTCACGCGCTCTAGCCAAGCCGTGGTTCCCCGGGGTATCTACAGACATGGCAAGAGCTACTCCATTTCTCGGGAAGCCTTTCAACATACTGTAGGGGTACATGCTTGGAGAAGCTTGAAAACTGAGTCACACGTTGTTTCCATTTGCTGCCCAAACCAATTGACTCACTGGGGACTTTTTGTGCAACCTCGTACCCCTCAATGATGGGCTCATTCTCGAATGGATCTTGGTTACTATGGGGCTTCTTTCACATGAACCCAAAAATGAACATTGTCGGAGAAAACTCTTACCAAACAACCTTTGATTGTGGCATGCCTTATCGAGCCCTTTGTAATTCTGGAGTTGACACGGCGGGGAATTGACTTGCTGAGGAAAGTGAATGTAGAACTTGTCTTCTTTAGAGGCCGGGGATCTCCATTTCTCTTTCCCTTCTCTCTCTCACTCTCTCATCATTTTTTTTTATGATGCACCCTGTTTTTTTCCTAGACCGCCCTTTCGGGTTTTCAATCTAGCGAGCATCTCTTTTGCGTCTTCATTTTGACTCGATTAATGAGGAAGTGTGCATTGACTCTAGCTGAGGAGATAAGACATGTGATTTTGCGGTGGAGACCTTTTGTCACTAATGATGAGTGACATTGACTTGACTACGGAAGTAGTCCCTAGTATTGACTTCATGTATTTATATATTTTTTGAGTGACTCACGAAGGCAAGTAAATCATTAAGAGAGAAGAGAAAGAAAGCCCCAATTTGATTGCAAGAAACCGGGAGCCTAGCCAAAAGAGAAGAAGCCCCTAGACTCGACAAGGAACGGAAAGCGATTCCAAATCTAAGAAAGTTGTTCAATCTTGAGGTGATTAATTCATTGACAAATGACTCGTACAAAGATGTCTTGACAAGTTCGAGATGAAGGCCAATCACCATAACGCATTAGGACTAAACATATCTTCTTTCTTGTAAGAACCCACAGGTTGCCTACGATCCTCCAATATAGAGGCTCAGGTCACCGTAGTTCTTGTGAATGCTCCTTCGTCGTGATGATTGTTGATTTCGCTTCGTCCTTTGTTGGAGGAGGATGATAATGATGATCTTGATGTGAACTTCTTTGAATGAGGGGTATTTTTTTTTAATGCTCTAACTTTTGCCTAGGTTGTTTTGAAGAGTCAACCTAGCGAGCCCCCCCCCCCCTTTTTTTTTAATCCCCCTTTGAAAACTTTTCTTGATGTTGTTCCACCTTATTTTGCTTCTTGGCTTTGTCGTTGATGTTGTCGCCTTCATCACGATGTTTAGCCCCTAGGCGTTCAAGTGATGGCCTTTGTTCCAAAACATGCTTAGACATCTTTTCATCATTTTGCCAAGAATTAAATTGAACAACTTGGAAGAGTGTATGAGGACAAGAATGACTTTTTATTTGATAATTGACTCAAAATTTAACATGGGATGAGAGAAAACTTTAATGCGAACTTAAGAGGACTTTTGACTCTCTTTTTTTTTTTTAAATCCTATTTCTAGGTAGAGAAAGGGAAACGGAGATTGTTGTCGTTGTCCTTGTTTGTTGTAGTCCTCCTTGTAGCATGATCTCTTGTTGAAGCCCCATTTTAAAACCAAGCCTCTTATTTGATGAGTTGCTCTTCACCCACGGTAAATTCACCATTGTCGATCAAATCTTGGATGACGTTTTGGAGAAGGAAGCATTCCTCGGTAAGATGGCCACTGTGTTGATGATAGCCACAATATTTGTGATGGGCATGGTTGGGACGCATCGTCTTAGGTTTGTACCCTTGTAAAGACTTGATCTTTCCACTTGCCACCAAAGTTTCAAATGCTTCTGCTTGGGTTACTCCTAGGAGAGGAGTGAAAACTCGGTTGTCGGCGGTACTTTTGTGGCTTTTGAGGGACGGGCCACTTGAGCATGTTTTACCGTTGACATTTGCCTTGTTGTCGGTGAACTCTTGCAGACGGGCTTTGAGTTCGGAAACCTCTTCCTCGTGAATCTTCCTCTCGAGATCAAAACGGGCTTGCCACAAATCGTCTTTTCGGTGGGCTTCCTCGGTAAGTCTATCCATATGTTCCCTCATGGCTCTCATTATGTTGAAGAGCATTTCGTTGGACACGGAAATGTACCCACCGTTGTTGTTGTTGCCGTTGGAAGCTATTAGACCTATTGAAAGAGGACGGTTGATCTTAGGATGGCCGCACAAACACTTTTTGAATAAAATAAATTAACCCAGAAACAGGAAAAGACTCAACCACATAAGGAAAAATGACTCTTTTTTTTTTTATTTATTTACAAAAGTCGGAAGGACGTAGTCCTTTTTGGGGTTTCTAAAAAATAATGGAATCGTCACACTAGTATATAGACCTTCTCGCGGTCTCATATACTCATCGGATTCCACCACGCTTGTGATACCTATATGTGACGGGATTAAACTAAATTAATTTCATAAACCATACATGAGGGGACGGAGTTTTATTTCATCCATAATAACCACTTGGGGACGGAGTTTTATTTCGTCCATAATAACCACTTGTTTCTTTTGGAAACGGAATGTATGATTTGATGACATTAGTTTAGGAAAATCTCAACACACGAAAACCGACTTGGTCACGGAGTGTTAGACCCTAACTAGAATTGTGTTGGCTTGTGCTCGATTAAAGAGAGGCTTAAGGTCACCCCCGGTATGTAGTCATGAACTACTCCACGGGCTGAGGTTTACCGCTTCGGAAGAGTCAACGTCGGGTGGAGCTTGAAACTTCCTAGGACGGGCCTCGACGGGTTTGGGGTTATGAACTTGTGCGACTCGATTGTGAGCAATTCATAGGAATATGTGCATGTAGTGTGAGGTCAAGCCAAGTGACAATTTATTTTTATTTTATTTTTTAAATAAAATAAAAGCAAATAAGCACATATTTATAACTTTCGAATCACCCGTATGACCGATAAAATAAACAGAAAATAAAAATTATTTTGTGCATGTCCGGTGCTCACACACTGTCATTCTGTGCTTTCTGTTTTCTGTTATGTTTCTGAAAAATTGCCCAGAAGCGCACGCGTTGGGCAGTGAGAGTGGGAGGCGCGCGCCTCCGAGCGAGAGAGGCCGAGGCGCCCTATTTTAGACAGTACCTGGAAACTCGTGGGTTCAAGGGATTGCCTTGACACTAAATAACAATTATTTCCCCTGCAGAAACTTGTTAGCACAATAACATGCAATTTGAAGGACAAGTGAGAGGCGGGCGATTCTGGTGGTGAAGGTCGGAGGCGCGCGCCTTAGGCCAAGAAGGCCAGAGGCGCACGCTTCCCACCTTTTTTACCAGAATGCAGAAATAAGAACACCAAAAGCAGAAATGCAAGTTTAACCCTCTAAGTATATCCCTAACGGAGTCGCTACTGTAGATACCTCGGAAAAAACACGGCATGGCTAGAGCGGTGAATTATCTTTGGATATCTATTTGTGTTTTAATTGTTTAGAGTCACCACCTATGTTTTTAAAGGAACATAAGAAAAACCTAGAAATAGCCTAATTTATGTACAAAACCAGAGATTCAAGAGAGAAGGGTTCAGGGGTTAGGTGACGGAGTGGGAAGTACTTAAACACCCACTCCGTCCCGCTTATGCGGGTCTTGCTAAAATTGGTGTTCTAATGCTATAAAGTCCTTATTTTATTAAATAGTGTTAACAATTACAATGTAAAAAAAAGGGAAAAATAAAAGGGAAATAAAAGAGAATTATTTTATTGATTAATTTAAGCTATAGATTACATGTAGCAATTACATAATATGAAAAGGGGGAAATTAAAGTAGAGTTGGAATGTAGGAAGATAACCTTAACTAACTTCAATATGTGAAGTAGTCATGTAGGTCATGTCCCATTTGATGGGGATTGCATACATTAAAAAGACATGTAAAATAAAAGAGGAGTAAATTGTACCTTAGAAAAAGAGAACTTCAAACTTTCACTTGAGAAGAGTTTTCTGTAGAGTTATGTTGCTTAAATAGAATTCTTTGTCAAGAACTCTTGGAGAGAAATGTGTATAGTGTATTTGTGAAGAAGTTTCAAGTCCTTTTCTAAGGTAAAAAGAAAAGGTTTAAATAGGTGAAAAAGAGAGGAAAAGAAGCTTTTCTAACCAATAAAAAAATAAACAAAAATAAATAATAAAGAGAAAATCAAATAAAATAAAAAAGGATATTTTATTTTAAAGAGATGGCTAGAAGTGTGGGATTGGAGGTTACAAAACTAGGGGGGATGAATGTGGAGGTAAAAATATGTTTTTGTGATCAAGAAAAATGAGGGAAATATGGTGCCATCCGTTACTGCCATAATGGGAGGCGCGCGAGTCCGGCTTTAGGGGCGAGACACGCGCGCAGCCCACAAGCAGTGCCGGAGGCGTCCGCTGGTGGAAAAGACAGAATGACAGAAATGACTCTAAAGTTAATTCTGTTATGCAGTTTAGTCCAAAACTAACGGAATCAGTTAGGAACTTAACCGAAGTAACAAAAATCAACAAAAATAAGTTAAATAAAAATACTATGTATGCAATCGGGGTGAGAGGTCCAAGGCGGGGTGTCTACAGTACCTTAAGAAGAGGACTTCAAACTTTGACGTGAAAAGAGTAGAGTTTTGATGCTTGAGTTGTTCGTTAGGAGAATTCTTGAGAGAAATGTGTATAGTATAATTGTGAAGAATTTTTTCAGTCCTTTTCTAAGGTAAAAAGAAGAGGTTTATATAGGTGAAAAAGAAAGGAAAATATGTCTTTTCAACAATAAGAAAATAAATAAAAATAAATAATAAAGAGAAAGTCAAATAATAAATAAAAAAATATTTTATTTTGATGAAAATGCTAAGAATATGGGATTGGGAGTTATGAAATAAGGGGGGATGAACTTGGATGTAAAAAGAGGTTTTTGTGATCAAGAAAATGGAGGAAAAAGACTGCAATCCGTAACTGCCATAATGGGAGGCGCGCGCTTCCTGCTTTGGTCACGAGAGGTGCGCGCATCCCTTAGGCAATGCCAGAGGCGCCCGAGGGTGAAAATGACAGAAATGACTCCAAAGTTAACTCCGTTATGCAGTTTAGTCCAAAACTAACGGAATCGGTTAGGAACTTAACCAAAGTAACAGAAATCAACAAAAATAAGTTAAATAAATATACTATGTATGCAATCGGGGTGAGAGGTCCAAGGCGGGGTGTCTACAACATGTCCATACACTCTAAAGAGCTCATCAATAGCCTCGAACGGATAGGAAGCATGGTGTGCTTTATGCTACCATAAATGACTCTCCATAGGAACAAGGAATGGGAAATAGACTCGGACCTCAAGTTGTCTAGGTACTGCCTGGCCGAGACCAAACTGATAGGGGCAGTGCCGGTCTTCACATTACGGGCCTTGTAAGACAACCTCGCACTGTCCGGATACTGGGCCTGACCCTCCCTCTCAATCCGAAAGTCTCTCATCACAGGGATGGCAAAAGCCCACAGCTGCAAATAGAGACAAAGACATGATCACTAAGAGTCAAAAGTACAAATAGAGACAAAAGTCTGAAAAAAGACAAAGAGGTGAATATACCTGCCAAGCAAGAGAAAAGCCCGTGACCGAGATCCTAGTCGAACGGCTAGTCAGATTCATACCATGGTAACAAGCATCCAAGCCCGTTGCACCCCAGTTATACTGAGTAGCGTGGTCCAGGTCAACCAAAAGGTCCAGCAAAGATAGGGAAGCAGAACATCCCCCATTCGCGAACAAGGTGTGGGATAAAGTGAACCAAATGAAACAACGGGCCACTGCATCGACCCGGTCAGCGGTAACACCTCGGGTCTCAGCCGCAAGGATATCAAAGTAGGCCCTGATCTTCCCCCATGTAACTCGGAAGCTCTTCACTGCAAACTCGCAATCAACCAAAGCTAACAGCTGCGCTGGTGTCCAGAAAATGGCAAACTAGTCAGAGCCGTGAAGTCGGTAGGTTTCATAGTCACCTCACCCATCGGCAAGTGGAAAGTATTGGTGGTGTCCCACCACCTCTCCCTCAGAGCCTGGATCACATCGGGATCATTCTTTAAAGAGGCCATACTAGTAATGAAAGGGGCAAAGCAAGTCCCCGAAACCCAAGCCCGGACACTCTCGGGTAACCTCTTCCATATAGAGACAGGCGCCTGAGCCCCGCCTCGTATTTCAGATAAATGGGTACATTTCTGAAAATAAACAAGAGGCAAAGAAAAATTCGTCAGCATAACGGCTAGAAAGTAACCAAACCCAACATGAACAAATTCAACAACACGGCAAAATCACGATGTGCAAACATGTGTGTGAGCATGTAAATAGGTGTCCAAGCACTTGTCTCACGACGAAACAATAATAACAACAACATGCAGCCATTATCAACAATAGGGTTACAACAGCAGTATCGCAGCTAAGAATGGTACAACCCTAGAATGCGAAATTGATAAAGAAGGTGTGTAATTCTGAACAAACCCGTAGAAACAAAGTGGGAAATATGAGTATGAGCCTCATAATTGAGCATCCTTGGGTCCATGGCTTCAACCCCAATTTCAACATCCTCGCCCAATGGCATCTCGAGGGGAGGGGATTAACGAGAAGTCAACATGTTTTCGCAAAGAAATAGCCTCAAATCAACGAAGTGTTTGGGGGTGTTTTCCTAGCAAGAATTCGACTTAGAGTGTGGGGAGTTTGATAGTTTTTGAACTTGGCTCTTGCAGAATGAACAGGTTCTGTATTTGTATTCTGAACTCAAGTGCAACGCGCGCGCCTCCCGATACGCCTCTGAGATGTGGGTGCATCCCACAGCAGCACTCAGACGCGGGCGCCTCCTGTGCCTTGACAGGTCCAAATACAACTTCCCATGCAGGAATGAAAGCATCACATCATTGTCTCTCCACTCTCATCTGAGTCTTCAGCTCCGTCTTCGGCGTTTCAAACAACAAACCCTGCAACGGACATCATTAATTTGACGATTTCAAAAACACTTGGTCAAAGCCAATCACGGCATTCCCTCAGATAGGAAAAAATTGTGGTTCGTAATCAACTGTGCCCGCACCTCCGAAAGGTCAACATCAAGCTCCAAAGCTCAGTCAAGGTGAATCACACTACTCACCACCCTTTCCGCAAAGCAATCACAACATGATGAGTTCGCTCAACGGGCTCCCACTCAATTCCAGTCCTCTCAACGGACTTTAAATTGGCACACAGATTCGCTAAACGGATTCAGCTAGTCCGCTCAACGGACTTAAAACCAGCAGACGGATTCACTAAACGGATTCAGCCATTCCCGCTCAACGGACTTTGAACAGGAAAACGGATTTGCTAAACGGATTCAGCCAGTCCGCTCAATGGACTTTAAACAGGCAGACGATTTTGTTAAACGGATTCAGCCAGTCCGCACAATAGACTTTAAGCCAACAAACGGATTCGCTAAATGGATTCAGCCAGTCCGCTCAACGGACTTTAAAAAGGCAGACGGATTCGCTAAACGGATTCAGCTAGCCACTCAACGGACTTTAAACCGGCAAACGGATTCTCTAAACGGATTCATCCAGTCCGCTCAACGGACTTTAAACAGGCAGACGGATTCGCTAAACGGATTCAGCCAGTCCGCTCAACGGACTTTACACAAGCAAAAGGATTCGCCAAACGGATTCAGCCAGTCCGCTCAACGGACATTAAACAGGCATAACGGTTCCGCTAAACAGCTCCAGCCTCAGTTTGCCAACCAGACTTTAAACCTTGGCAATGGTGGGTCGTCTCATATCACCGTACCTCTTCCATCAGTAAAAGCCGCTCACACAGGGAGCGCACTTCTATCCTTTGTAATTTCAAAATCCTGCTTTTATTGAGTCTTTTCTTTTTTCTTAGTGATGTCCTTAGCGGATGTCTTTCTTTCGTCGGCGCGTTTTGCTTCGCAATCCCCGCCGCCGAGGGGCTCTGTAGACAGCCCGCCTTGGATCGGTCACCCTGATTGCACATTTGATTTTGTGTTCTACTTGTTTTAAGTGTTTTTCGTTAGTTTATTTTACTTTCGTTAAGTTCTTAATTGGCTCTGTTAAGTCCAGGGACTAAAATAAATAACAGTTCTAACTTTCTAGTCCATTCTGTCAAAATTGCTTTTTCAGAGTTGCGCACCTATGCCCCTCGAGGTTAGACGCGTGCGCTTTCCGCCCCAAAGGCCGGAGGCGCGCGCTTCTGGGCGTCAATTACAGATTCTCTCCAAGAATCTCTCCCTTGCTCAATTTACATGTTTTTGCCCAGGAATTCCCTCTTTGTGACTCTATTTTGGCACTAAAAACATATTCTTTTTACCTATAAAAACCCCTCTTCTCCACCATTTCAAAAAATGACTTTTTTTTTAACACAAGAAAACTATACCAAAAACTCTCTAGGCATTTTCAAGCAATTCTCCAAAGAAGCTCTTGAAGTACTTGAAGTTTAGGTATTCTTTCTTACTTCTCTCTTTTCTCTCTATTTATATCATCTCTATTTCTTTTATTTTTATCAAAGTGTGCAATCAACTCAAACCATTTTGGGACATGACACCAAAGGCCACTTCACTACATTGAAGTTGGCCAAGGAGTTATCTCCCCTTATTCAAAGCCCCCTTTTTAACCTCTTTTTTTTAACTCATTTTTAAAGCATAGGAACAACACATATTATCATGTAGACTGTGAACAAGCAAGACCAACTTTAGTTGGGCGGAATAGGTGTTTAAGTACTTTCCATTCCGTAACCTAACCTCCGAACCTCAAATACACGAATCTCTGGTTTTCATAAACAAAACATAGGACATTATTATGTTTTTTTTTATGTTCCTCTAAAACATAGGTGGAGACTCTAAACAAACACATTAAAAAAAGCAAGGCGGGATCGCCCCGCTCGCATCGGGGAATCTATAAGTAGAGGGAAGAGAAAGAAATAGTTGATGATCACATCCTAGAATCAATGATTAACCCTCGACATGATCAATAGGATTCATCATTGTTCATCATTGGAGAGTTGTTGATTATGAGAGTATTTACCTACAATTTAGGGTTTATATGTAGTTCCTAGATCATACGCGGGTTTGATAAAACTCTAGATTATTAAAGGCTTTAACATATGTACTTGAAGATCAATACCCTAATTATAGAAATATAATATGAGCATTGATAAAGAACATGAAGGACACATATGAACAATATGAACAAACATGTTTATAGGAAGATCGAAACCCTAAATCTGGCATTTACGTAGAATAAACCCTAGATCTAGCATGCATATTATGAAGAACATCATGAATGTATGAAGAAACATAGGCATAAAATAGATCTAGCCTAACAATAATGCAAGAACATAGTAAGAACAATTAAGAATATCACCAATTTTGGCAAGAACAAAGTCGAATCTGCTTGTAGATCCGGTGGAACTTCGGGATTTATAGAAAAGCTTAGACTTAGAGTTCTCACGTCAGTTTTGAATCTGGAACTCTGAGGAGAGAATTGTGTTGAACTAATGAGCCGAGACCACCTATTTATAGGGAACTGGGCCTGGAAACACTGGCCACCGAGCCAGGGAAGGATTAACCTGTAACACCCCGAATTTTCTTATAATATCTGAGCATTTAATGGCATTAAATAACAATAAATAACAATAATAAATACCTCAATTTAGGGTTCGCAACGGCCCCTTATTTAAACCATAAATTCATAACAATAGCGGAAGCGTAACTTAAACTTGTCTTGGTAGGTAACAACCCTAACCATCAATGTACATCAACTTACATCAAAATAAATAAACGTACTTAAAACTACTAAATTAAGAATCTTCAATCCACCGTCCTCCTACGGCTACTTTCCTTGTCTTGTCCTTCTACTTAAATCCTGAAAGCAAAATTTATAGAGAAGGGATGAGCGAACGAATGCTCAGTAAGTTCATACGTGGCCTCTCCGGTTACTAAGGAGAGACGACTAGAACAAATACTATGAAGAACTTTTACAAAGATAGGTTCAGTTACTTTTGGATTCAAGACTGCAGAACAATACAGTCGTATTACTTTTAAGATTTTACTTCCAAAGGATTATGGCACTACAATCCAAAGGGATTCATTCAAGTTCCGTCAATTCCTTGGTAACGTACATTATAACCTCAATGCCAAAGGTACAATTTATACACCTAGCTTCTCAAGCCAATAGTGTGGGTCGTAACATATATGGTATCCACACATATATGCTCGGGGTCTAGAATCATCCTTGTAATCAGACAATTCCCAACTGAGAGAAGGCATGTGATCACTCATGCAATCCCTAGTTTAAGGACGAGTCTTTTCTAACTGGACTGTCCGTCAATGTCTTTTCTAACTGGACATTGGCCACTCTAACAAGTAAGTGGTTAACTTACAAGTTAAAATGAGAACATACCAAGGTACAAGTATGTGATACAAGTTTCAAACTTCGATACTTAGTAGATCAATGGGGACATCACTAAGTACGGATTCTTTCAAAAGAACGTTCAATAACGCGGAGTTTATTCAAATACTATCATGCCATACTGATAGCTAACTTATAGAAAGAATATAGAATTCCAATAAACAGGAGTTCAAATACTGTAAGGAACGTAATCCCTTACCTGAATTGCTTTTCCTTGCAATCTTCCCTCTGTGCAAATCTACAAGGCACGGAGTAATTTACTTTAGTACTCTCAACATTATTAACTATTTCTACTTAGTTAACTGAGATATGTGTTTTAACTTCTTTACTTCGTTACTTCTTTTTTTACGTTTATGTTTCTGACTTTGATTCACGAGTCAGTCCTTTAACTTTGATATAATTGCAATTAAGTCCTCTAACTTTGGGTTAATTACAATTTGGTCCCTCAACTTTGGGTTAATTGCAATTTGGTCCTTCGACTTTAGATTAATTGCAGATTGGTCCTTCAACTTTAGTTTAATTGCAAATTAGTCCTTCAACTTTGGATTAATTTCAGATTGGTCCTTCGACTTCAAAGGTTTTCCCCTTTTTATTCCTTTTTAACTTTAACTTTTTCAGTTTAGTCCTTTTCCGTTAGGAAACTAACTGAAATCTTTTAATCTTCCTCCTTTCCGTTAACTTTCTAACTTTCAAGGTTTTCCAAGTAACTATCACATCCTTTCAAGTTAGTTTTCTAACTTTCTAACAATTCTTTTAACGATTATGTTTTCTTTTCATTATAAACTTAACGAAAATACTAACTTTCCGTCCCAATTCTTAACATTCTCAATCAAGAATCAACACCCAAATTATATAGCTTTTAGGATTTCATCAATCGCATGAAACACTATTCCCAACTCAGTTCACTATTCACAGCGTAAATTACTATTCATCGCAGATTACTATTCACAGCTTTTTAAACTCAGTTTACTATTCACAGCGTAAATTACTATTCATCGCAGATTACTATTCACAGCTTTTTAAACTCAGTTTACTATTCACAGCGTAATTTACTATTCATCACAGATTACTATTCACAGCTTTTTTAAAATATGAATTCATCCCTTTCATGATCATAAAATCAACTTAAAATAAAGCTAATCATTTAACCATTAAAATTCCCACCATTAATTGACTAGCATGCAAAAAAACCCTAACGATTATTTCCTTTAAACATGCATAGATTAAGATTTACTCATTCAAATCCAATGAAACGAATTTTAGGAGGTGGGATTTGGTATTACCTTGAAGATGATCGGATTAGACTCAACAACAATGCCGAAAATTCTCCTCCCTCCTCCTTCCTGGCCGGCGGCTTGCCTAGGGTAGTTTTAGGGTTTTTGTATTTTGTTCTTTTTGATGATTAAAGAATAACCTAATTTCACTAACCCAAGTATTTATACTTTGGATGGTTTATTAATTGGGTTGGGTTTATTAATTAAAACCTTCGGGCCAACCCATTCCTTTCGGCCCACTCATTAATTAACTTATTAATTCTAATTTTTTTATTTAACTAAATTAATGTTACCAAATAATTAAATAAATAAAAAGAAAAATTGCGGGTGTTACATAACCGCTCGGCCAGTCTTGGTGGATTTCGTGGTTATCAAGTTTGGAGCTAGATCTGTAATCTAGAAAAGATAGATTACGTTTATCTAAGTGAATAAATCTGATCAATGCGTTTATCTCAATATCAAGGCTTTTCGGGAATGACCAAATAACTCATTTTCAGACCGAGTACTAACACACTACAAGAAATTGAGTATTTAGTTACGATTTTTTAGCTACAAAAATATTTTGTAGTTAAAAGAGTATCGTTAACGACATATTTCTGAATTTGTAGAAAATTCTTTGTCATTTGGCGACAAAATTGTTTTGTAGTCAATTGCTTGCTTAAGAAAACAAAAAAAAATAAATTTGTCGTTGATTAAAATGCAATTTTTTTGATATGGTCTGAAATTTTTTGGCGCGATAAGATCCCGCGTGGTTCATAAATTTCAAAACATTTTGCTACAAAAATATACCTCATTAACAATGAAGTTTTTTGTAGCCAAAGTATATTTTTCAGCAACAAAAAAGTTATGCTAAATCACCCTGAAAATTTAATTCCATTCATTTAAGTCCATCCCTTAATGCATAAAGTACAATGTTTTAAATTAATGATATTGTTAGATTAAAAGATTAGGAGGTGCGATTAGCCGTCCTCTAACACTACCCTGTAATTAATGTTCGATCAACGACCAAAATATCCCATCAATTAACAAATCCTTTATTTGAAATACAAAATTCGTATTTGTACGCGAGTGAGCGGGTGCGTGTGAGGTGCAGGAGAGAGATGGAGAGAAATTTCCTTACAATTTCTGCCCGAGCAAGAGATCTGGATCTGCATAAACCCGTATGAATTGAAAATTGTAGCAGATACGAAGATGAACAAGCAAACGACTGTGGCAAATTTGGAGCAGCCGTTAGAGGTTGTTGCAATCGCTGCAGGATGGGGGTTTATAGCGAAACCTGTTTTTCTTAAATCTCACAAAAAACGTGTTTTCAGTGAGATTTTGAGAAATATGATTAACGAATTGTGTGAAAGTATATCAAGTTACTTATGATTAAGTTTTGGCCACCTCATCCAACATTTAACACTCAAATGACTTGATTATATTCAACAATCAGCAGTTCCACATGGTTTTTTTGTGTGAGGTGCAGGAGAGAGATGGAGAGAAATTTCCTTACAATTTCTGCCCGAGCAAGAGATCTGGATCTGCATAAACCCGTATGAATTGAAAATTGTAGCAGATACGAAGATGAACAAGCAAACGACTATGGCAAATTTGGAGCAGCCGTTAGAGGTTGTTGCAATCGCTGCAGGATGGGGGTTTATAGCGAAACCTGTTTTTCTTAAATCTCACAAAAAACGTGTTTTCAGTGAGATTTTGAGAAATATGATTAACGAATTGTGTGAAAGTATATCAAGTTACTTATGATTAAGTTTTGGCCACCTCATCCAACATTTAACACTCAAATGACTTGATTATATTCAACAATCAGCAGTTCCACATGGTTTTTTTGTGTTTCATCGTTAAATAAGCAACTCATAAAAAAAAATCGTTAAATTTTGGACGGAATTTAAGGATGGTCAAGTATACTCTCTTTTTTCTTGGGTTTAGTGATAAAAAAGTAAATTATCAATGTCACAAACATATTTTTATCCAATCTAAGATAGGGGTACTTTTTCTCTTTCATAATCTCATTGTAAACTGATTTCAAATCATAATTTTTTCAAATGTACTCGTAATAGATACAAATTAGGTTTTTAATAAAGAGACCCATTCCACTTAAAATCAAACTAAAATATCAGAGATGTTCTTCCAAATAAAGGATAGAAAAACAAAAATGTAACCACAAGCGGTGGCGATTAAATA
Source organism: Campanula takesimana (assembly GCA_026119855.1). Taxonomy (NCBI): domain Eukaryota; kingdom Viridiplantae; phylum Streptophyta; class Magnoliopsida; order Asterales; family Campanulaceae; genus Campanula; species Campanula takesimana. The sequence continues at coordinate 306,331 of JAOWBW010000690.1, forward strand.
TCATATGTACTCCAAAATATGAATCAAAAGTCAAAACCCTTGAAAATGATATTTCCAAATTATAGCATATTGGTGACTCATTTTTGTTTCATTCATCACATGTTCTATAACATACATTGATACCTTCTTTGGCTACCTTCGAAGTTATCCAAACTCCCATTTGTCTTTATTTTATCAATATAAAGTGGTTAATATATTTACAAACCCGTTGGCTGGCATATTCTCAATGTTAGGTATTCTTGGATGTGTTCCAATTCTATTTTATTTTTTACCATTTTATACACAACATAGACGCCTTGACTTTTCTTGTATACTGTACAAGGATGAAATTCAGATTTTGTAAGTCATGAGGAATAAGTTTTCGGTTTTTGTTCTTTTTGCAACAAAAAAAAAAAAAAAAAGTTTGTGGCTTTTTTTTTTTTTTTTTTATAACTTAATGAGGTTGTTATACAAATTTTACAATTGGGTCAATATTTTATTAATTATACTTTTTTGCATATGGAATGACAGAAATGAAATAGACGAAATATAAATATGCATTTGGAGATTCAACAAATAAATTTTATATTGTATTCGGACTCAGTAACATCACCTTCTTTTCTTCTATTTAGGTGTGTTGGACTAGTTTAATTCAATAGTGTAATGTGTCATTTCTAATGCCACCATAGAACCCTATAATGTCATTTTACAATGCCACCAATTATGACAACATTGTCATTTTATAATGCCACCATCCTAGCATATTAACGCCATTTTATTGTGCCATCAATCATGATAATATTGTCACTTTGAATGCCACCATAGCACTGTACTGGCATCTGGAGGTGCCACTAAAATCTGGAGGTGCCACTAAAATCATGTATTGGCATATGGAGGTGCCACTAAAATCATGTATATTGTTATGGGTAAAATTCGCACGGTGACATCTTCAAGGATAGCGACATCTTGACGATTACGGCGCTGTAAGTAAGTAATTAATTAATTTATTTACCGCATAATTAATATCTTTTTTACAGATAATTACCAGGTATTAAAAACGTGGTGAAAGCAAGATTTATAAGGACTCCTATCAACGGAAAACAAGACTGGGTCACAAAGAAGATTTAACCTGAGTTTATAGCTTAGTTAGTTAGGGTAGATTTGCTTTATCTTTTGTATTTAAGCTAAGCTAGAGGCGGCACAACACACACAACTCACATATTCCCGACTTTATTCCGCCATAGCTTCAATTGTAACCTCAAGAACTATCAATACAAGCGTTTAGGGGTGGTAGGTGTTCAGAAACACCTCCCGAGGTTTTGTGCCGGCGAGATCATTTTCTCAAGGGCTTTTCTCGTATACATCATTGTGCCATTTGTCATTCATCATCTTCATTCGAATATTTATATTCCATAGCACCCTCCTTTCAATTCAAAGACTAAACACATTTCTCTTAATTTAGTTCTTATTGTTTTTTTTTACGAAAACAGTTTGGCGCCCACCGAGGGGCCTTTGGATTTTTAATTGTTTGAATCTCTTTCAAATCACTATGTCTACTCAACCCATGACTTTCGGCATCAGCAAGGCTTCCACCACAACTATTGGCTTGAACTTATCGATTGGGGGCAACAGTCCCAACAAGACGACAGGCTGCCACTCTAGATCTCTACCGCCGCCGCCGCCTGTCGGAGCCGGCAAGAAACCATCAGCTCTATCCTCTGACCTTGAACTCAAGAGCATTCTAATCCAAATGAGGAGTCAGCTAGATAAGCAGCAGAGTAGCACTTCATTGATATTTGACACCCTGGTGAATATGCAGAAGAAACAGAAATCCTTGAGCGAAAGGGTGGATTCCGTGTCACCAATTCGCCGTAGGTTTCTTAACTTCAGCACTGGGGGCAGTCATTTTGTATTGAACGAGTGGATCCCGATGGCCAGCACAGCTGATGGTGGAACCCCGCCATCTCCTTTGGTGACGACTTCTTCAATGATGTCGTCGTCCCCGGATCCTAGCTTCTTTCAATTCTCTCCACTTGGCAACACTTCTGTCCCACCTTTCACTCATAACATTTTAGGGACATCTACAGGGCCAGCATACACCAATAGTACGACAGTGACATCTACAGCGGATGTCAACCCCTTTGGTAACTTTAATTCAAGTTTTGCATTTGATAATACTGCTCGTACTGCTAACCCTTTTGCAGGTAACTTCATAGCAAGTCAACTTCAGGAATTAAGGGATATGATCATGAATGTACCTGGTGTGACTCCCCCTATCCAGCAGGTCTCTCCAACATGCTACAGTCAATCTCGATTCACGCCAGCAATTGCACATGTCGACATCCCAAAAGGATTCAACATTCCATCCATGAAGTTCTATGATGGAAGCACAGATCCTGAAGAACATGTCGCCCTTTATTAAGAGAAGATGGAAATTGTTCGCATACCCCTTCAGTATAGAGAAGCCTGTTTGTCCAAAGGCTTTGGGTCGACCTTGGTAGGACAAGCTTTGAAATGGCTGATTCGTCAACCATCAGGATCTATCGGTTCATATGCCCAGCTCATCAACATGTTCAACAACCAGTTCTCATGCAGTCGACAATTTGAGAAGCTGACCAGTGACCTCTACCGGATCGTTCAACAACCAACCGAAGCATTGAAGGACTATGTCAACAGGTTCAACAAAGAAGTCCTAGAAATTCCAAACCTTGACATGTCAACAGCAACAGAAGCTTTCAGAATGGGCTTGAAGAAGGACTCACCATTCTATGAGGAACTGTTGGGTTTCCAAGTAACATGCGCATCAGAAAATAGCATTTAAAATTTTATGAAACCCAAAGCCCATAGATCCATTCATATGATTAAATCAAATACTTGCAATATGAATTCTAGAAGAACTAACCCTTGATGACTTTGAATTTGGTATTTGATCTTGGTGGAGAAATTGAAGCTTTAATCACGAACAAGTAAGAACACGAACTTTGAAGATGATGAGCTTCACCCTCTAGCGATATCCACACCTTTAACTAATATCAAGAACACTTGATCTTGGTTGCTAGACCAAAATTGTGAAACACGTTTTCACAATCAATATGAACTATATGGAATATTATTTTGTGTATTATTTTGTTCTTCAATCTAGGATGTCTTAGAACAAAATAAAACTCTCTCAAACTCTTTGGAGACTTGAACAAAAGCTAGGTCTTGTTCTGGCCCGAATTTGGCTGTTTATATACAAGTTAGACCTATTCCAAATAGGAAACTTGTGTCAAAACCCATCCAAAATCTTTTTCCTAATTAAATCAGGAAATCTGTCCCGACTCACTGTGCGGCCTCCCAAAATCAGGTGTGCGGTCGCCCAAACATGTGCTGCCGCCCAGCCTGGTTTTTGCGGTCGCACACCAGGATCAGAGAGCCTTAATTTTCCAATATAGTCCTTTTAGGATTCGTTCTATTGTGTGTGACCCTCTAGAATTATACTAAGTTGGCAATGAGTTCAAACATGAATCCATAAGATATGATTAGGTTCTAGCAAACCGTCATACCTACCCAAATAGCATAACTAGATACAAGTTCGCATTCCTTTAGAATATGTCACAATCCCTTTGTCCACGATCTCATTGAACACAAGTCATGGTCAAACGGTCAACTTGTTTTTGTTTAATACTTTCTCGATTCCTAATATGTTGATAATCTAAATGACATTAATCTAATCAATTCATTTGAGTCCAGCCGAACATTTTCATCAACATCATTCCTACGAGAGGCCTAAGCTTGAGATCTCTCCCAAGAGGGACAAATCCATTTAGCTTATTATTCTTTCCTACGTGAATCCGATTATGCCAATCATACACTTTATAACTACCCGGTTAAAGGTAGCGTTTGAATATGTCAAACATAATCTTCATCAAGTGGAAGACTATAATAACTTCATGTCTAAGGATTCAAATGACATAACTAACTTGAGATATATGTACGACATGGACCATGACATAAATCTCATACACCAGGTCATGTCTAGTACCTTGTTCCAAACAAGTACCCATAAATCTAACATGATCATCCCATGATCATTTAGCCTTTATACTAATACTTAACAAGTACTAGGTATGGAGATTATTATAAGTAAACATGAACAATAATAATAATCAAAACATCTCTCTATTGATATGAAATAAATGATAACAATTACAACGTTTATTAAATGTGCCTAGGGCACCACTACCAACAGGAACTAGTGATGAATCCATGCAAGAGAATGGAAGATGTGCGCAATAGAGCAACGAGGTTCATCCGGCTGGAAGAAGACAAAGCACAGCAGACGAAGGATTCTGGCAAGGAGTCGACATATGACAACCTGGACAGAAGGACAGAAACGTCTCACCAGAAGCAGAACAACAGATCCAGACTATACAATAGAATGATTCTAACAAGATTCATTCTGTGGAAGATGATGACCAAGATGAGGCTGACTGTCCTAAAATTACTGATTATTGTTTTTCTGTTGATGCTTCAGGTATCCTATGCGCAATGAGCAACCTTGGAGACAAATCAAGATGGCCAAGGAAGAGTCAAACCATCTACTTGAAAGGACAAATCAAATGGTGTGCTTACCATAAAGATTTTGGACATCTTACAGAAGACTGCATCGCCTTAAGGAAGGAGCTGAGCTACTTATTATCAAAGGGATGTCTTAAGGAAATCCTAAGTCACCGGAAGAACAAGGCAGAAATAAAAGAGAACATTCCATAGAAACCACCTTCTCCTCCACATGTAACCAAAGTAATCCAATTTATTAGTGGTGGTTTTGATATTTGTGGTACTTCTTATTCTGCAGCTAAAAGGCATGCACACGAGTCCAAGGCTGAAAAGCCCAGAAGAAAAGACATAACTTCCCAACTAACTTCTCAACATGTCATCTCCTTCGAAGAAGACGACAGGGACAACATCTTGGATCCACATCATGATGCACTGGTCATTGCCCTCAAGATAGCAAACTGCAAAGTCAGAAGAATCTTGGTAGATGGGGGCAGCTCTATGAATCTCATCACCATTGCAGCCTTGAAAGAGATGAATATTCAAATGATAGAGGTGGTCAAGAACACTTCAGTACTAGTGGGTTTTAGTGGCAAAAAAAAAGGATACGGCAGGAGAGATCAGACTCCCAGTGTATGTTAAAGGCGTCAACTCCATGGAAAAATTTTGTGTGATAGATTGTATGACCAGCTACAATGTGATCATAGGCAAGCCTTGGTTCTACTCTATAAAGGCAGTGCCATCAACCTACCATCAGTGTGTAAAGATGCCGACGCCATGGGGCGTTGTCAATATTTACAGTGACCAGCAGACGGCGAAGGATTGCTACATGACATCTATGAAGGTGTTAGTACCCGACCTGAAAATGAGTTTATTAGGGCTTTCCCAAAAATACAAGGACTTTATAGGAATTAGAAACCGTGTAAAGACTTGTCCCGGATTCCCGAAATACCTTATTTATGACAAAATCTATCAAAATAGGTAACTTATGGTTTCCTTAAAACCATGCAAAAACCCTAGCTTAAGAATCAAGTCAGCCAGCAGAATTGGCCACGCGGCCAACCATGCCACGCTTCAACCTTGGCCACGCGGCCACTCTTGCCACCGGCTTAAATCATGGTCAGGCAGCCAACCTTGCTCCGGATGATCTCAGCCGTCAGATCTTCCCATCAGTTTACTATATAAACAAATCCCATTCCATTGGTTAAGGGGCCCGATTTTGAGAGATCTAAGTCCGAATTTTGGAGTTCTTAAACACAATTTTATCCCTAATTAAGCATTCAAACACTCAAGGAGATCAAGGTTTGTTTCTTGCCAACATAGGTAAGTTTTCTAACGTTTTCTTCATGTTCTTGCATCATTTTTAATGTAGATATTTTATATTCATGTTCTTACATGTTTATTCATAGTTTCTTCATATTCTTTGCATGTTCATTCATATGTTCATAATATGTTCTTCGCATGTTCTTCGTGTTCATAGATTAAAACCTCATTTATGCTATATTTAAGGTTGCGATCTTCATAATTGCATGTTATTTCATAGCCGATGATGATCTAGGGTTCATCAACCCGAGGATGATCTAGGAACTACTTCTAAACCCTAATCTTTAGGTAATTCCCCCCTTATTATGCATGATCCCGATTCTTTTGCCTATTCTAATTCTGTGCGAACTACGCTGACCTGAGCTTCTCACATTGAGAGGAACGTAGGCAATCTTCGGATCCGGTCTCAAACACTAACACACTACTAACACATTCATCATGATAGAAAGACCGATCAATTCGGGCAATAGGAGTGATAACGTTCAATATTCTTCTCTTGTTGTAATTTGACCCCCGAACCCACTAAACATGCTTTTTCTCAATGTTTTGGCTATAACTAAAACGGCGTGGCGACTCTCATAATTTTAATGTTGCTATGAATATTCCCAAATTTAAACACACGTATTGACTCTGCTGGGGACTGCTTTGAAACTTTTTCAAACTTAGCGGGTCTAACTTTCGTCACATCATGATGCTTGCCATGTTTACATGTGCACACACTTGTCATGTTTACACATGCACACACCTGCCATGTTTACGCATGCACACACCTGCCATGTTTACGCATGCACACACCTGCCACGTTTACGCATGCACACACCTGCCACGTTTACGCATGCACACACCTGCCACGTTTACGCATGCACACACCTGCCACGTTTACGCATGCACACACCTGCCACGTTTACACATGCACACACCTGCCACGTTTACACATGCACACACCTGCCATGTTTTCACATGCACACTTGCCATGTTTTCACGTGCCCCCTACAGTTAAGCCATGTTTACACATGCACCCGCGCACTCTGCCATGTTAATACTTCTACCTTGTACCTTGTACCATGTACCCTTGTTATCTTCGCTTTAGTATTAGGGTCAAACAAAACTCTGCTCTGCTCCCTTGTACATTATTCTCTCTCTCTCTCTCTCTCTCTCATGCATTGCATTTGCATCATCCTAACATTAAAAGCTTCTCTCTTTTCTCCCTAAAAAGAATTAGTCTCTTTCCTCACACTACCACTAGTCCATGTCAGCACTGCATAGGTCCCCATTACCCGGAGTATTCGATATGCAGGAATTTGTGCGCTACTGTCGCACTCTTTTCGAGTCACTCGTCTACTCCACTCACCGTGTACATTCCACGAGCGGTGGGAACCTTTATCCTACCCGTGTCAACCCACACATAGAGATTAGGACACTCTTTGGACCAACCATTTAGGATGTAAATAAATGCAAAACTTTTCGCAAAATAAAATGTGCATTGCATCTACGCGACCTCTAAGGTCCATCGCTCACCCCTTGGATTATCTATCAAAATTCCTCATATTGGCCTATCTAGGTTACCTACCCATCATTGCGATCCATTTGGGTCTACCCTTCATCTCGACCCGTTTTGGTCAAAATCCCACCATCCTTTGGCCTCTTAGGACAACTTTATCTACCTTTGATCTCCTAGGTCAACCTTTGACCGCCTAAGTCAACCTTCCCGACCTTTGACCTCCTAGGTCAACCTTATCCGCCTTTCACCTCTTAGGTCTACCCTTGACCGCCTATGTCACGACCCGAAATCTAGGTTCTATTTTATTAGTAATAAATAATTATTATTTAATTATTTGCTTAATTATTTATTTAAATTATTATTTATTTAAATATTTATGTGTGCATTTTATGTGTTATAATAATTATGCCTAGTATTTTGTTTGGGTCATTTGGGTTAGTGTAGTATTGTTGGGTCTTAATTGTTGTAGGGAGTGCAAGCAATTGTGTGTTGTGTAGTGGAGGGGGCCTAAGTGTAAAATCTTTTAAATCATATCCCCTACTCCCTCCCTACTCCTCCTCTTCTCCCTCACTCTTCCCATCTCCCAGCTCAATCTCTCTCTCTCCATTGTGGGTAAGTTTTCTTTCTCTTTCCTTCTCTCTTCATTATCTTCCTCTTCCTCTCATAATCTCTCATTTCTTAAAACTTGAAATGTGTTTAGATCGTCGATAGGATCGCGTAGAATCAAAAATATTCGAATTCCGTCAACTTTCATTATTTTCAAGTAAGTTACTTTTCCCCCATTTTGATGTTAAAATGTTCATATCATGTTCATATAATGCTTTTGTTGTTATATTTAAAGTTTGGATGAGGTTGCAATTTATTTGGAATTTATTTGGGTTTTTGGTTAAAAATGGTGATTGTTTGAATGTTGGGATTTGATCTTGATATTGGTTGTTAAATGTTGTTGTATGAGTCTTTTTGGACTTATAAGTTGTTTTGGTACATTAGTATGCTAGTTAGAGGGTTGGATTTTGGTTGAAATGTGTTTTGGTATGAAAATGGAAGAACCCAGTTTGTTCTCCCCGATTTCCATCAGTTCAGAAGATTGGGCGACCGCCCAAAAATGTCTGGGCGACCGCACATCTATCTGAAAGCTTTTGTTCTTGTTTGAGGGCTTGTTTGGGCGACCGCACAGTCCCTGGTGGGCGGCCGCACAGACCTCTGAAAGTTTACATTTGTTAATTTGTGTGATTGAAGAATGCGTTTTGGTCTAAGTCTTGGGTGTTCTTCTAGTTGACCTTAGTGAACATTGTAGTACACTCTAGTGATAGAATTGGGTCCTTTGTGATCAAGTTTGTGTTTGAAATTAATTAATTGTTAATTGAGATTATTGGAACACTTTAATTGTGCGTTGTGGGTACATTTCACTTTCTTGGTGACTTCTTGGTATGATTCCCTACTTTGGAATCCTTTGTTGTTTATCGTGCTAATATACTATTACTTAGCATTTATTTGGAAGCCCAGCTGGCATATTTGTTGCATCGGGCGATGGGAAAGATTATAATGGCAAAGCCAAGTCCATTATAATGTTTACCATTGTTTTGCCCCCTTCTATACCCTTTTCCAGATTGGCCTTGGAAAAGACAAGTTAGCTTCCTTTGTGAATGTATCTAGCTACCGAGCATGACTTTGTGGCATGGCTCTTGTCCTTTGTGACACTCTTATGGTTATTGGTTCCGGTACCGGGGAATTCTCTTCAGCTTTCATGCTATTATGAAGATGATGATTTGTTGATTATTGAAGCTGCGCAGCGATCCTTTATTTGGATGTACCGGTTTGGAAACCTTGGCTAATATCCTTTGTTATGTGTTTATTTCCGCTGCTATCTGATATGTGATAATTGCTATGTGCTATGTGATATTATTGCTTATTGCATCATAGCATGTCATGTAGTTGCATTAGTAACTTATTGAGATTTATCTCACCCCCTTTCTTTTTATCTTTGTTTTTCCTTAACCCCACCCCCCAGGTGCTAAGGATTAGTCTCGCTGATCACGAGAAGAGGACGTCGAGTGTGGATACATTCTTTTGGGGAAAGTTGTTATAGGTTGGTTTACATTATATCAATGTGTAACCTTTTGGGGATATTTGTACCAAACATTGACGTCACTAGGATTTGTGTATTTTGTAACTTTGGTGTATAAGCTTATGGAGTTTATACTAGTTTTTACTTTGTTGTTCAAGTTGATTTACAAAACCTTGTGTTATCATCTTTTGGGTATAAAAGGAAATTTTTTTATCTCCATTATTTTAGAGTTTATTGTTTAAGTCGACGTCCAGCTCGCGGTCTCGGGCCCACGGGGTCCGGGGTCGCGACAGTTGGTATCAGAGCCATGGTTTGGCTCTAAGTATAAGTCTAGGTGGACTAGTATGACCTAGGTGGGTAGTTGTGTTCGGAGTGAGTAACGGTTGATGTCTTATGCAGGTAATTACTCGCAATGTCTGGAAGAAGAAACAGAGGAGGTACTAGTGGGGCACAGAATCAGAATGACACAAGGGAAGAAGCACGTGCCATGTTTCAAGGCATGTTCGAGGCGGCCATGAAGGCCATACATGATCAAGGTCCGAGGGTAGAACAAGCACCACCCCGCTATGGATTGGAGCAATTTCTGAAGTTGAAACCGGTTGAATTCGATGGGGAACCCGATGTTCGGAAAGCTGAGTTGTGGATTGAGTCGATGGAGAAGATTTATGATGTGTTTGGGTGCACGGATGAGGACAAGGTCCGGTTCGCGGCTTACAAACTTGTGGGAGCCGCCGAGCATTGTTGGAAGGGTGTTAAAGCTAGTTGGGATGATACTCACACGGTGTATGCGTGGGAGTTGTTCGTGCGCAAATTCAAGGAGCATTTCATTCCGGTTGTTGATCAAAACCGAACGGAGATCGAGCTACTCAACCTGGAGCAAGGTTTGTTGTCTATAGCTCAATATTCGGCTAAGTTCATAGAATTAGCCCGGTATTGTGACTATTTGGTGAGGACCGAGGAACAAAAGGCTATGAGATTCATACGGTGATTGAAGACCTCTATCCGTACTCAACTTATTGCCCAACGGATTGTGACCTTCCAAGATGCGGTAGATCGAGCCTACTTGATAGAGCAAGATATTGGGGAGCACAAAAGGAAGACCGAAGTTGTGAATACGGGTAAACCGGGAAGCCATGCTAAATCTCAACCTCAACACCGTTCCGACAACCGAGGTAACCCGGGAGCATCATCTCAGTTTAAGGGGAAAATCACACCGAGGAATCCGGGTACTACTCTGGGGATTCAGAATAGGAAGCCTTGTACCTTTTGTCAGAAGGTAGGCCATACGGAGGATAGGTATTGGAAAAAGAAAGGCAAGTGTACCAATTGTGGTGAAATGGGGCACTTTGCGAGAGATTGCACGAGGTACCGAGGTCAGTCATCCGGGTCAGGGGTTGGTACTAATCAGGGTCAGAAAAGGGATGCCGCTGGGAAGCCCAAAGTTCAAGGAAAGATATATGCCATGAATCAACAACAAGCTACCGATGATCCATCCGTTATTGGAGGTATTGTTTCTGTGTCTAATGTGAGCGCACGAGCGTTAGTAGATCCAGGATCATCTCATTCATACATTTCTGTGCAATTTGCTTCCATGTTAAATGCTGCATTCGAGTCTTTACCGTACGTGCTAGAGGTGTCGACCCCTATAGGAGAATGCTTGATTTCTGATCGAGTCTTTCGTGCTTGTGATGTGGTTATTTGTGGTCGTGTCCTTTGTGAGGATTTGGTAGTTCTTCCTATCCAAGACTTTGATGTCATATTGGGTATGGATTGGTTGAGCAAGTTTCATGCTTCCGTGGATTTCCGTAAGAAAACTGTTACTTTTTCTATTCCCGATGTGCCTAAATTTGTGTTTGAGGCTAGTCCCCTGAGTAGAAAGGTTCGCTTAATTTCTTTTATGAAAGCGAGAAAATTATTGCATAGTGGTTGTGAGGGGTATTTGGCTAGTGTTCTTGATACTAGGAAGGAATCCCCTAGTTTTGATAGTGTTCGGGTAGTCCGGGAATTTCCCGATGTTTTCTCTACCGGGTATTATATGCCTCCCGATCGTGAGATTGAGTTTTGTATAGACCTTTTGCCGGGTACGGCTCCAATTTTGAAAGCACCTTATAGGTTGGCTCCTGCAGAGTTGAAGGAACTAAAGGTTCAGTTGCAAGAGTTGCTTGATCCAGGGTTTATCCGCCCTAGTGTTTCCCCGTGGGGAGCACCGGTTTTATTTGTGCGGAAGAAAGACGGTTCCTTGAGATTGTGCATCGATTACAGAAAGTTGAATCAGGTTACGGTGAAGAACAAGTATCCTCTACCGCACATCGATGATTTATTTCATCAGCTTCAAGGGTCCGTGGTTTTCTCTAAACTTGATTTGAGGAGTGGGTACCATCAGTTGAAGATTCGATCGGAAGATGTTTCGAAGACTGCTTTTTGCACTCGGTATGGTCATTATGAATTCTTGGTTATGCCATTTGGGTTGACTAACGCGCCTGCAGTGTTTATGGATTTGATGAACCGAATTTTCCATCCTTATCTTGACTCGTTCGTGGTGGTCTTTATTGATGATATACTCGTCTACTCTAAATCTAGAGAGGAGCACAAGCAACACTTGAGGACAGTTTTATCCGTTCTTGCGAGGGAGAAATTGTTTGCGAAGTTTAGCAAATGCGAATTTTGGCTTGAGAAGGTGTCATTTCTGGGTCATGTGATTTCTAAAGACGGGATTTCTGTGGATCCTTCAAAGATTGAAGCCATAGTGGATTGGAAGAGACCCGAATCAGTGACAGAGATTAGAAGCTTTCTGGGTTTAGCCGGTTATTACAGAAGATTTATTGAGGGGTTTTCGAGGATCGCTACTCCGATGACTCAGTTGACCCGGAAGAATGTCCCGTTTGTGTGGAACGAGAAATGTGACAAGAGTTTCGAGGAATTGAAGAAGAGGTTGACTACCGCACCGATCTTGACTTTGCCTAAAGGGAGCGATGGCCTAGTGATTTACAGTGATGCTTCGAAAGAGGGTTTGGGTTGTGTGTTGATGCAGAACGGGAAAGTAATTGCTTATGCCTCAAGGAAGTTGACCCCTAGTGAACAGAATTACCCGACTCATGATATGGAGTTGGCTGCGATAGTATTTGCGTTGCACAAATGGAAGCACTACCTTTATGGGGCGAAGTTTGAGATTTTTACGGATCACAAGAGTTTGAAATACCTTTTCTCCCAGAAAGAGTTGAACAACCGACAGCGCCGATGGATGGAATTGTTGAAGGATTATGATTGTACGATTTCTTATCATCCGGGGAAGGCGAATGTGGTAGCCGATGCGATTAGTAGAAAATCTTATTTGGCTTCGATGATGGTCCGTGAATGGAAAATGCTTAAGGATGTTCGAGATTGGTCTCCTCGTGAATCGAGACATGGGGCTATTTTTGCGAATATTAGGGTGTCTCCGACCCTAATTCAGAGGATAAAGGAAGCTCAGAAAGAAGATCCCGAGTTAGTGAAGGTAATGGGTAAATTGAAGGAAAGGAACTTCGAGGATTTTTCTGTTAGCCCGATTGGAGTTTTGACTTTCCGTGGTCGTTTGTGCGTACCCGATGTTGGTGGATTAAAGAGGCAAGTTTTAGATGAGGGTCACAAATCGAGGTATACTATTCATCCGGGTAGTACGAAGATGTATCAGGATTTGAAGAAACAATTTTGGTGGATTAATATGAAGAGGGAAATAGCCGAGTACGTTTCGAAGTGTTTAACTTGTCAGCAGGTCAAAGCCGAGCATCAGAGACCCGCGGGACTACTTCAGCTGTTAGAGATTCTCGAGTGGAAATGGGAGCATGTGACTATGGATTTCGTTACGGGACTGCCTCGTACCCGTAGGAAGTATGACAGTGTTTGGGTAATAGTGGATAGATTGACCAAGAGTGCCCATTTCTTGCCTATTGACATCAGATATTTGATGGAGAAGCTTGCGACCCTTTATATTGATGAGATTGTTAGATTGCATGGGGTTCCGGTTAGCATTGTGTCAGATCGAGACCCGAGGTTTACTTCTAGATTCTGGAAGGCGTTTCAGACCGATGGTCAATCTGAGAGGACTATTCAGATTTTGGAGGATATGTTGCGAGCTTGTTCGATAGACTTCTCTGATTCTTGGGATTCGCACCTACCGTTAGTGGAGTTCTCTTACAACAACAGTTATCAGGCTAGTATCGAGATGGCACCGTTTGAGGCCTTGTATGGAAGGAAATGTAGATCGCCTATTTGTTGGGATGAGGTTGGTGAAGCGAAAGTTTTGGGTATTGATTTGCTTCGGGATTCGGTTGAGAAAGTCATAGTTATCCGGGTTAGATTGAAGACAGCCCAGAGTCGACATAAGAGCTATGCAGATAACCGAAAGCGAGATCTTAGTTTTCAGACCGGTGATTTGGTGTTCTTGAAAGTATCTCTAAAGGTGGGTATTCGTAGGTCTGGGAAGAAAGGCAAATTGGCTCCGAGGTTTATTGGCCCGTTTGAGATTTTGGGAAAGGTTGGACTTCTTGCGTATCGTCTTGCGTTACCGCCATCTTTGGACAGGTTGCACAACGTGTTCCACGTTTCTATGCTTCGGAAGTATATTCATGACCCATCTCACGTGTTACCGAGGATACCGGAGGATATTGAGCCCGATATGACTTATGAGGAACGACCGGTTCAGATTTTAGATGCCAAAGTCCAAGAGTTGAGGAACAAAAGCATTTCATTGGTTAGAGTTCTTTGGAGGAATCATCATATCGAGGAGTCGACGTGGGAGCTTCGAGATTAGATCGAGAGGAAATTTCCGTGGCTTTTTGTTTAAGGTGAGTCTCGTTAAAATTCGGGTCGAATTTTCTTTAAGGGGGAGTGAATGTCACGACCCGAAATCTAGGCTCTATTTTATTAGTAATAAATAATTATTATTTAATTATTTTCTTAATTATTTATTTAAATTATTATTTATTTAAATATTTATGTGTGCATTTTATGTGTTATAATAATTATGCCTAGCATTTTGTTTGGGTCATTTGGGTTAGTGTAGTATTGTTGGGTCTTAATTGTTGTAGGGAGTGCAAGCAATTGTGTGTTGTGTAGTGGAGGGGGCCTAATTGTAAAATCTTTTAAATCATATCCCCTACTCCCTCCCTACTCCTCCTCTTCTCCCTCACTCTTCCCATCTCCCAGCTCAATCTCTCTCTCTCCATTGTGGGTAAGTTTTCGTTCTCTTTCCTTCTCTCTTCATTATCTTCCTCTTCCTCTCATAATCTCTCATTTCTTAAAACTTGAAATGTGTTTAGATCGTCGATAGGATCGCGTAGAATCAAAAATATTCGAATTCCGTCAACTTTCATTATTTTCAAGTAAGTTACTTTTCCCCCATTTTGATGTTAAAATGTTCATATCATGTTCATATAATGCTTTTGTTGTTATATTTGAAGTTTGGATGAGGTTGCAATTTATTTGGAATTTATTTAGGTTTTGGTTAAAAATGGTGATTGTTTGAATGTTGGGATTTGATCTTGATATTGGTTGTTAAATGTTGTTGTATGAGTCTTTTTGGACTTATAAGTTGTTTTGGTACATTAGTATGCTAGTTAGAGGGTTGGATTTTGGTTGAAATGTGTTTTGGTATGAAAATGGAAGAACCCAGTTTGTTCTCCCCGATTTCCAGCAGTTCAGAAGATTGGGCGACCGCCCAAAAATGTCTGGGCGACCGCACATCTATCTGAAAGCTTTTGTTCTTGTTTGAGGGCTTGTTTGGGCGACCGCACAGTCCCTGGTGGGCGGCCGCACAGACCTCTGAAAGTTTACATTTGTTAATTTGTGTGATTGAAGAATGCGTTTTGGTCAAAGTCTTGGGTGTCCTTCTAGTTGACCTTAGTGAACATTGTAGTACACTCCAGTGATAGAATTGGGTCCTTTGTGATCAAGTTTGTGTTTGAAATTAATTAAGTGTTAATTGAGATTATTGGAACACTTTAATTGTGCGTTGTGGATACATTTCACTTTCTTGGTGACTTCTTGGTATGATTCCCTACTTTGGAATCCTTTGTTGTTTATCGTGCTAATATATTATTACTTAGCATTTATTTGGAAGCCCAGCTGGCATATTTGTTGCATCGGGCGATGGGAAAGATTATAATGGCAAAGCCAAGTCCATTATAATGTTGACCATTGTTTTGCCCCCTTCTATACCCTTTTCCAGATTGGCCTTGGAAAAGACAAGTTAGCTTCCTTTGTGAATGTATCTAGCTACCGAGCATGACTTTGTGGCATGGCTCTTGTCCTTTGTGACACTCTTATGGTTATTGGTTCCGGTACCGGGGAATTCTCTTCAGCTTTCATGCTATTATGAAGATGATGATTTGTTGATTATTGAAGCTGCGCAGCGATCCTTTATTTGGATGTACCGGTTTGGAAACCTTGGCTAATATCCTTTGTTATGTGTTTATTTCCGCTGCTATCTGATATGTGATAATTGCAATGTGCTATGTGATATTTATTATTGTTTATTGCTTATTGCATCATAGCATGTCATGTAGTTGCATTAGTAACTTATTAAGATTTATCTCACCCCCTTTCTTTTTATCTTTGTTTTTCCTTAACCCCCCCCCCCCCGGTGCTAAGGATTAGTCTCGCTGATCACGAGAAGAGGACGTCGAGTGTGGATACATTCTTTTGGGGAAAGATGTTATAGGTTGGTTTACATTATATCAATGTGTAACCTTTTGGGGATATTTGTACCAAACATTGACGTCACTAGGATTTGTGTATTTTGTAACTTTGGTGTATAAGCTTATGGAGTTTATACTAGATTTTACTTTGTTGTTCAAGTTGATTTACAAAACCTTGTGTTATCATCTTTTGGGTATAAAAGGAAATTTTTTTATCTCCATTATTTTAGAGTTTATTGTTTAAGTCGACGTCCAGCTCGCGGTCTCGGGCCCGCGGGGTCCGGGGTCGCGACAGCCTAGGTCAACTTTATCCGCCTCCGACCTCTTAGGTCAACCTTTGACCTCCTAGGTCAACCTTATCCGCCTTTCACCTCTTAGGTCTACCCTTGACCGCCTAGGTCAACTTTATCCGCCTCCGACCTCTTAGGTCAACCCTTGACCTCCTAGGTCAACCTTATCACCTTTGACCCCCTAGGTCAACTTTATCAACCTCCGACCTCTTAGGTCAACCCTTGACCACCTAGGTCGACCTTATCACCTCAGACCCCTTAGGTCAACCCTTGACCTCCTAGGTCAACCTTATCACCTCCGACCCCTTAGGTCAACCCTTGACCTCCTAGGTCAACCTTATCACCTCCGATCTCTTAGGTCAACCCTTGACTTCTTAGGTCAACCTTTGACCCCCTCGGTCAACATTATCACCCCTTGACCTCCTAGGTCAACCCAATCACCTTTGACCTCTTAGGTCAAACTTGGACTCCTAGGTCAACCTTATCCGTTTTCGACCTCTTAGGTCAATCTTTGATTCCATAGGTGAACCCAATTACCTTTGGTCTTAACCCGCTTAGGTCGAACCGTCATCTTGACCCACCTAGGTCATTATTTGACCCACCGTCGTCCAGACCAACCTAGGTCAACCCGTTTAGGTCCAACTTGTCCGTCTTAGGTTAAAACTACCCCTTCACCTTGGACCCGTCAAGGTCAACCCGTGACCCGCTTAGGTCGACTCACCTATCTTGGATCCATCTAGGTCAATCTCCAACCTTCCTTAGTCTACTAACCCGAATAGGTCAACCTTTGACCCGCTTAGGTCAAACCATGCCTATCCCGTTTAGATCATCCCATAGGCAACCCGTTACAACCCGCTATCTTGATCCATTCACCATATAGGTCAATCCAACCTTTTCTAATTTAGGTCGACCTATCCTTTACCCATCTAGGTCAACCCACCATTATCGTCGCATCCTAGCTTGAACCATTTCTTGTCTCAAACCTTAGGTCAAATTTAGGTCAAACCTTGAGTCAAACCTTACCCGATTCCTATAGGTCTTCCTCACCCATGCTTGACTAAAGACCGAGTCATCTCCCTCTTTTTGACCCCTATGGTCATCTCTCACCTCTTTTTAAAAGTCTAACTTGATTCGAACTACGGCGACCTGAGCCTCTTATTGTGTGGGACCTCTCCCTCATGGTAAGGGGAACGTAGGCAACTTCGGCCCGGTCAAACTTTCAATTTTTTACCAAAATGCATTTCAAAAATGTGGAGACCGATTCTTTTCCAAAAAATGATTTTATAACGATGCCTTATCATTAAATACGAATCTAATTTAATTCAACTAAGAGGCTTAATTCTTTCATGACTAGATCCTACATCATGTCTGTTGAAAGGAACATCGAAGTTGCAAATGAAGCTATTACCCAAGGTCTCGAGACAACTCTCCACACCAATACTGATCTCAATGAGCAAGCGCTCCATTTCGAGACCATCCTCAACGAGCAAGCAACCCTCTTCCGGACCGCTCTCGATGAACAAGAAGCCTACTTTGAGACTGTCCTCCTCAAGCAAGTCGACCGCTTTCAAAAAGAGATGTGCAAGGCTCTAAAGGACACCGAGAAGCGCCTTCACTCTGATATTTATTGCATTTATGATTACCTCGGCCGAGTTCTCCATCTTGCTCAATTTCAACACCCGTACGCTCCTCAAATGTATGGGCCATCACAGATTTCCCCCGTTGGGATGCCTCCTAAGACTACTCATCAACGACAGGTACCGGTACCTAAACCACCCTCAAAGACAGTTCGGAAGGATGAACCCGAGTATAATGACTTGGGTATGCCGTTAGCCAAACTCTTCAAAAGTCTAGTTCAAGCCGGCAAGTTGTCTCCTTTGTTCAACTATGAACCAAGTAGGGTGAAGCAAGGCTTGGATCCCTCCAAACACTGCCAATACCACCAGTACATTGGGCATGACACCGAAGATTGCCTCCAATTGAGGAGAAAGATTCAAAGCCTCATTGACAGCGGAGCCATCACCCGCCAACGGAATACATGGGCATGGGCAAAAGAGGAAATTGGGACTACCTCCTTTAAATAAAAGAAAAGAAAAGGGTCATTCAGTCTTCGTAGGTTCTAGAGTGTCCTTAGTCAAAAGTCCACCTCGGACGATTTTTGTTTCTTTAAGTAAAAGTCCACCCCGGACTAGTCAGTTTAAATCTTTTAGTTCCAATAAAAGGGTCTTTATTTCTTTTCTTTTCTCTCTAGACTTGAGACATAAGCTTGCATAAATCAATTCCATGAAAATTGTCTTATTTACCATCTTCACTTGATTGCTATATCTTTACATGATGAATTAATCTTAATCTTACTCATTAATGACGACTCATTAAAAGGTAAACGGACCCACAAACCATTCACATAACTAAATACACAATTAGTCTCAAGATAACAAATGCTTTGACCAATTGGGATGAACCAATCACTTTCTCTTCTCTCTACATTCTACCCCCATACACTCTCTCTACACACTCACCCCTTGTACACACTTCATGTACACTCTCTATATACACCTTCTCCCATACACTATCCTCATACGCCTCTCACCCCACCATTAGACCCCTTTTCCATACGGTCATGACAAAGAAATGGAATGCGGTTGCTCATCATCAAATAGACATCCATGCTGCCACAATTTAAGGGGTTGTTTGTTCCCTTCATAAGTACTACATGCCGATACACCGGGGCTGTCCGTATTCCATCGCAAATATAATGCACGAAGTTGTTCATGCCATTAATAGGTTCCACGTGATAATCCGATGGAGCTCTACCGGTATAAATCAAGGGGCTAGGATGCCCGTCGCCAGCAAAAGGCCGCTTGAACTATAAAGAAGCTACCTCGCAATCGAGAGAGGTGAAAGCAAACTAGGGGCTCGTCTTGCCCAATGTTTCATGTACAAATATAAAAAAAGGCTCGCTAGGTTGAAACCCAAAATGGCAACTTAGGCAAAAGTTAGAGCATTGCACCAAAAAGAAGCCCGCTAGGTTGAAAACCCGAAAGGGCGGCCTAGGCAAAAAAAGGGTGTGCACAAAGAGATAAAATAAAATAAAAATAAAGAAAAATAGAAGGGGATATCACCATAGAAAAGTAAAAGTCCCATTTTATTTTCACTTCAAATGTTCTATTTTTCTTTCTTTCACCACAAAGAGGATTAACACGGCAGCAGCAGCCTATGACATCTACAATGGAGCAAGCCACCGCAATGAGCTACAATGAAGCAGCCTGCCTCGACAAGGAACAACTTACCTCAGTTAAACGAACCTCACACCTCTAAACTCAACCCCAACTTCATCATCATCCGGGCCTCCCCCGAACTACGCGGACCTGAGCTCCTCACCTTGAGGAGAGCGTAGGCAACCTCCTGGTTCGGTCCAAAATATACACAACCCACCTTGAACCAATTTCCTTTCTCTTCTCTCTTCCCCATATATTTCTACTTCAGATCTCTTCACTCACAATTGATCAAAACATTTATTATTTCGAGACTACTTGCCTAAAACATAATCATAAGATGCGTAACTAATCAACGAGGTCCATTCTCGAGCAATCAAATGAGAATCTTGAATAAAACAATTTTCAAATGTCTCGACAAGTCTTCCATTCTACAATCTAGGAAAGAGCTAAACACTTACTTTCTGTCAAGCAGGGGCTTCCTCCCTTTTGTACATATATACACTCAATTGTCCAAAGAGTCAAAATGCGAGTACTATCTCTCTCTCCCTCTCACTATCACCAAAATGCCCCCGCATGTTTAAACAATTATTTTTCCTTTTTTGAGTCGACTGAATGATTTTCAAAAAAACAACAAAAAAAAAAAAAAAAAAGATGACGCAAAAGAGATGCCCGCTAGATTGAAAACCCGAAAGGGCGGTCTAGGCAGAAAAAAGGTGTGTCTTAAAGGAGGTAGGATACCCCGCTCTACACCCTTATCGAACTGGGGCTTCCCCAACAGAATGGGTCAACTATGTGTTTTCTCGGAGAATACCGAGGTCCCAACAAGAATATACTTAGAAGAAGGGCATCCCTCATCATCAAGCTTGACGTAGAGTTTCTCAAAGGAGGGAGGGTACCCGCTCACCAAATTAGATAATCCCCAACGGAATGGGTCGACTATGTGGTTTCCCAGAGAATACCGAGGCGTCAACAAGGATACACTTACAAGAAGGGCACCCCTTATCGTCAAACTCGGCACGCGACGACCTATTTGGATTGATTAGAATCATAATTAATTATAAAGCATCTGTATAAGATCATAACACTTTCATAAAGTTTTCTCCTTCCCAACAGTTTGTTTATAAACCCGCACTCTCGGTCTCCATAAAATTGTAAAAAACATCTTCGGTCCGTCCGGGACCCATCTATGTGATTCCCAGAGTTGACTCGGTACTTTACCCTATCTCCTACACTTTAGGGAACCTTTAGGACTAAACCCTCAACTCTCTAGGTCCCAAGCCTACCCGGTCAGTCTTACCTAGGTTACACCATAACTCCTTAGGTCTCGAACCTACCCAGTGAGTCTTACCTAGATTACATCATTACCCCTTAGTTCGACCTTCCGCAAGTTGGTAGCATGACCCCTTAGGCCTTAAACCGGTTCTACCCAGACCTTCAAACCTTAAACCAGTTAGCCAAAGCCAAATCCTTAGGATGAACCATTAGGTCCCAAACCTACCGGTCCCAAGCCTACCCGATCTCCTAGATCTCAAACCTACCAACACATACTCGTCCTTACCCTATCTAGGCCATAGCTCTCTTATCCTCCTAGGTCCAGCCTCTTAGATCTACCCAGTCTAACCTGTTGAACGATCCCTTAGATCCCAAGTCCATGCAAGGCCGCCAAACACCTACCTTATAGGTCTCTAGCATATCCGATTCACACCTTAGGTCTCAACTCCTAAACCCTTTAGATCACAAAACTGTCTACCCTCTAAGTCTATAACCTTAGAGCTCGTCCCTTAGAACTCTTTAGTTCCCAAGCCTTCTTGGTCTGACCAACTAAATCTATGTTATCCATACTCCTTGGGTCTAAACCCCTCTACAAACCTAGTGTCACCCATTAGCCGCGAGAGACTACCTAGCCTGACCTTCACCCCTTAGGTCTCCAACCTACTTAATCCAAGTCGAGTCCAAACCTCGAACCTACGTGATCCTCTCCTCAAACTCCATGGATCTCAAACATCACTCCCCCAATGAGCCTAAACCTCGAACCTGCTCAAGCACATAGGATCTCCTGCGTACCGCGCCATGCCATAGACCCGTCCGGTCAGAACTCGTGCGCTTAACACCTTTGGGGTCCCATCCCTAGCCTACCTTCACAATCGCCGAATGAGCTTGGTCACGCACAATGACCTCTAAGACAAACTTAGGTCCTAAGCATACCCAATCCAACTTAGGTACCTATTGTACTCGAGCAAAGTCTTGGACACTCAATCCCTTTACCTAAAGCGCCAACATGGTCACATGTCCAGACCCATTTCTCGCACATGGCTCACACCTAGCACACCTTAGAGCCCAAACCCGACATGCGTATTAGGTACTAGGATCATCCAATCCCAATCCATTGCTCCTTGGCCGACCTCAAGCCTGCTTGGTCCTAATCCATAACGCGGTTTCTCTAGGACAAAAGACTTACCCGCTTGAAAGCCTTATCTCCCAACGCTACCCTGCCTAGCCTTCGATCTCCTATATCTCACGCCTACCATTCCATTAGGCCCCGGTCTCCTTAACACATGTCTGAGTCTTACCCTAGCTAAACCCTAGAACTTTAGCCTAGGTCTAATCTATCGAGCCTATCCAGTCACGAGGTATTAAGCTCATTTGCCCCAAACCGCAACACTCTTAGACCTCAAACTTGCTCGGTCGAAACCAAGACAAACCTTCAAATGCTTTCGGTCTCCAAACCCTAGCCTTAAACCTAGGTAAACACATTCTCTAAACCCTAGCCTCAAGCCTAGGTAGTCATATCATTCTCTCTGAACCCTAGCCTCAATCCTAGGTAATTACATCCTTCCTAAACCCTAGCCCCGAGCCTAGGTAGTTACATCCCTTCCAAACCCTAGCTTAGAGCCTAGGTATTTACACCCTTCCTAAACCCTAGCCTTGATCCTAGGTAGTCATGTATCCTCTCTAAACCCTAGCCTCAAGCCTAGGTAGTCATATCATTCTCTCTGAACCCTAGCCTCAAGCCTAGGTAATTACATCCTTTCAAACCCTAGCCTAAAGCCTAGGAAGTTACATCCTTCTTAAACCCTAGCCTTGATCCTAGGTAGCTACACCCTTCCTAAACCCTAGCCTTGATCCTAGGTAGTCACATATCCTATCTAAACCCTAGCCTTAAGCCTAGGAAACCACAACATCTCCTTTAACCCTAGCCCAAATTCTAGGGAATTTCCAATGCCCCGTATGCAACATCATTTCCAATTCCCGAAACCCTAGTCTCGAAACCTAGGAAATTTACAATCTCAATCCCCCGTCTTATTGAACCCTAGTCCTAAACCTAGGATACAATGCCCTGTCCAAAACTTAATCAACCTAGCATCGAGCCTAGGTAGTCGCTGTCACGACCCGAAATATAGACTCTATTTTATTAGCATTTAATAATTATTTATTTATTTATTTGCTTATTTATTTAATTAGATTATTAATTATTTAAATAATTATGTGTGCAATTTATGTGTTATAATATTTATGCCTAGCATTTTAATCGAGATAATTGGGTCTTAGTTGTTAGTGGGGAGTATAGTGTTAGTAGATGGGGAGGGGGTCTAGTTGTAACTTTTTAAAATGATTTCCCCCTACTCCCTCACCTCCCTACTCCTCCTCCTCCTCCTCCCTCACCCTACTCCATCTCCCAGCCAAATCTCTCTCTCTCTCCAAGGTATGCATTCTTTTTCTTCTCCTTCTTCTCTCTTCATTTACTCCATCTTCCTATCATCTTCTCTCATTTCTTAAAACGTAAACATTGTTTAGATCGTCGATAGGATCGTAGGAAGCCAAAAAGAATCGAATTCCGTCAACTTTCATTATTTTCAAGTAAGTTACTTTTCCCCCATTTGATGCTAATGTGTTCATATCATGTTTATATGATGTTTGATAAGTTATAATTGAAGTTTGATTGAGTTTTGAATTTGTTTAGAATTTATTTCGAATTTATTTGAGTTTTGGGTAAAAATGGTGGATTGATGAATGTTGGTCTTGATTCTTGGTTTGGGTTGAGAAATGGTGTTGTTAAGGTCCCCTTTTGGGTTGAATTGTGTTTAGGTACCTTGGAAATCTAGTGGGGAGTGTTGATTTTGAGTGATTATGGTTTGGGTATGAATTGGTTTGGCATTTGGAAGAACCCAGCTGCAGAAATCCCTCCCACCCGTTGACCAGGCGCCCGCCTGACCCTTTCCAGCCGCCCGCCTACATGGTATTTTCGGAGGACCAGACTTACTGGAAATTCAAGCGCGCGCCTGCCCTGTCCCAGGCGCCCGCCCGCCCCCTAGTCCAGAATTTTGACCTTTTTACTGGGGTTAAGACTTAAGGCTTAACTCGTTTAGGTTAATCCTTCTAATTAACTTAAGATAACACCGTGGAACACTTTAATGTGTGGATTTGATTCTTTTGTGAATAATATGATGTGTAATTTATTTAAGTACCGTTTTGGTAATGTTGAGCATTTTGATGTGCGGTTTGGATTGGTTTACCTTTGTGGTAATTTAATTGGATTGGTTCCCTACTTTGGAACCTTAAGTTGTTTATTTAAGCTAGTATTTATTACTTAGCATTTATTGAAAGTCCAGCTGGTATTTTGTGTGTGTTTGGGCGATGGGAAAGATTATAATGGCTAAGCCAAGTCCATTATAATGTTGACCATTGTTTTTGCCCCCTTCTTTACCCCTTCTCCAGATTGGCCTTGGAAAGGATAAGTCAGCGTTCCTTTGTGAATGCATCTGGCTATCGGGTATGACTTTGTGTCATGATCCTTGTCCCTTGTGACGCTTTTATGTTATTGGTTCCGGTACCGGGGTTTTCTCTTCGGCTTTCATGCTATTATGAAGATGAT
This sequence comes from Campanula takesimana, assembly GCA_026119855.1. Classification (NCBI taxonomy): domain Eukaryota; kingdom Viridiplantae; phylum Streptophyta; class Magnoliopsida; order Asterales; family Campanulaceae; genus Campanula; species Campanula takesimana. Next base: position 330,793 of record JAOWBW010000690.1, read on the forward strand.
GATCGGTTGATTATTGAAGCTGCGCAGCGATCCTTTATTTGGATGTTCCTGTTTGGAAAACCTTGGCTATATCCTTTGTTATGTGTTTATTTCCGCTGCTATCTGTTATATGATAATTGCTATGTGTATGTGATAATAATTATTGTTTATTGCTTATTGCATCATAGCATGTCATGTAGTTGCATTAGTAACTTATTGAGATTTATCTCACCCCTTTTCTTTTATCTTTGTTTTTCCTTAACCCCCCCCCAGGTGCTAAGGATTAGTCTCGCTGATCACGAGAGCGAGGACGTCGAGTGTGGATCCGTTCTTTTGGGAAGGTTATTATAGGTTGGTTCCCATTATGTAAATGTGTAACCATTTTGGGGTATTTGTACCAAACATTGACGTCATTAGGATTTTGTACATTTGTATTTTGTTGGGCATAAACTGTGGAAGTTTATGTAAGTTATAATTGATTTTTATCAAACTTGTTCTTTTTGTAAACTTTGGATCATTACCCTTTTTGGTATCAAATGAAATTTTTAACTTCAGTATTTCTGAGTTTTGGTTTTAGAGTCGACGTCCAGATCGCGGTCCCGGGGCCCGCGGGGTCCGGGGTTGCGACAGTTGGTATCAGAGCTATGGCATTAGCTCTAAGTATAAGTCTAGGCGGATTAGTATGACCTAGGTGGGTAGTAGTGTGCGGAGTGATTAACGGTTGATGTCTTATGCAGGTAATTACTCAAAATGTCTGGAAGAAGAAACAGAGGAGGTACTAGTGGGTCACAGAATCAGAACGATACAAGGGAAGAGGCACGTGCCATGTTCCAAGGCATGTTTGAGGCGGCCATGAAGGCCATACATGATCAAGGTCCGAGGGTAGAACAAGCACCACCTCGTTATGGTTTGGAGCAATTTCTGAAACTTAAACCGGTTGAATTCAATGGGGAGCCCGATGTAAGGAAAGCTGAGTTGTGGATTGAGTCTATGGAGAAGATTTACGATGTATTTGGGTGTTCGGATGAGGACAAGGTCAGGTTCGCAGCTTACAAGCTTGTGGGAGCCGCTGAGCATTGGTGGAAAGGTGTTAAGGCTACTTGGGATGATACTCGCACGGTGTATGCGTGGGAGTTATTTGTGCGCAAATTCAAGGAGCACTTCATTCCGTGGTTGATCAAAACCGAAAGGAGATCGAGCTACTCAACTTGGAGCAAGGTGTGTTATCTATAGCACAATACTCGGCTAAGTTCATAGAATTAGCTCGGTATTGCGACTATTTGGTGAGGACCGAGGAACAAAAGGCTATGAGGTTTATCCGGGGATTGAAGACCTCCATCCGTACTCAACTCATTGCTCAACGGATTGTGACTTTCCAAGATGCGGTGGACCGAGCCTATTTGATAGAGCAAGATATTGGGGAGCACAAAAGGAAGACCGAGGTAGCTAACCCGAGTAAGCAAGGAGCTCAAGGCAAGCCACAACACCGTTCCGATAACCGAGGTAACTTTGGGGGACAATCTCAGTTCCGAGGGCAACCGACCCCAAGGAACCCGGGTACCACTTCCGGGAACCAAGGGAGCCAAGTTAGGAAGCCTTGTACATTTTGTCAGAAGGTAGGCCATGCGGAGGATAGGTGTTGGAAAAAGCAAGGAAGGTGCACCAATTGTGGTGAATGGGGCACTTTGCGAGAGAATGCACGAGGTACCGAGGTCAAGCATCCGGGTCCGGAGTTGGTTTTAATCAAGGTCAAAAAAGGGATGTTACCGGGAAGCCCAAAGTTCAAGGGAAAGTTTATGCCATGAATCAACAACAAGCTACCGATGATCCATCCGTTATTGGAGGTATTGTTTCTGTGTCTAATGTGAGCGCGCGAGCGTTAGTAGATCCAGGATCATCTCATTCATACATCTCTGTGCAATTTGCTTCCATGTTAAATGTTGCATTCGAGTCTTTACCGTACGTGCTAGAGGTGTCGACCCCTATAGGAGAATGCTTGATTTTCGATCGAGTCTTTCGTGCTTGTGAAGTGGTTATTTGTGGTCGAGTCCTTTGTGCGGATTTGGTAGTTCTTCCTATCCAAGACTTTGATGTCATTTTGGGTATGGATTGGTTGAGCAAGTTTTATGCGTCCGTTGATTGCCGTAAGAAAACTGTTACTTTTGCTATTCCCGATGTGCCTAGATTTGTGTTTGAGGCTTGTCCTCTGAGTAGAAAAGTTCGCTTGATTTCTTATTTGAAAGCGAGAAAATTATTGCATAGTGGTTGTGAGGGGTATTTGGCTAGTGTTCTTGATACTAGGAAAGAATCCCCTAGTTTTGATAGTGTTCGGGTAGTTCGGGAATTTCCCGATGTTTTCTCTACCGAGTATGATATGCCTCCCGATCGTGAGATAGAATTTTGTATAGATCTGTTGCCGGGAACGGCTCCGATTTCGAAAGCACCTTATAGGTTAGCTCCCGCAGAGTTGAAAGAATGAAGGTTCAATTGCAAGAGTTGCTTGATCGAGGGTTTATCCGCCCTAGTGTTTCCCCGTGGGGAGCACCGGTTTTATTTGTGCGGAAGAAAGATGGTTCGTTGAGACTGTGTATCGATTACCGGAAGTTGAATCAGGTTACGGTGAAGAATAAGTACCCTCTACCGCATATTGATGATTTGTTTGATCAGCTTCAAGGGTCCGTGGTTTTCTCAAAGCTTGATTTGAGGAGTGGGTACCATCAGTTGAAGGTTCGATCGGGGATATTCCGAAGACTGCTTTTCGCACTCGGTACGGTCATTATGAGTTCTTGGTGATGCCGTTTGGGTTGACGAACGCGCCGGCCGTATTTATGGATTTGATGAACCGAATTTTCCATCCCTATCTTGACTCGTTCGTGGTGGTTTTCATCGACGACATTCTTGTTTATTCGAAATCTCGAGAGGAGCACGAGCAGCACTTGAGGACAGTTTTATCCGTTCTTGCGAGGGAGAAATTATTTGCGAAGTTCAGTAAATGCGAATTTTGGCTCGAGAAGGTGTCATTTCTGGGCCATGTGATTTCTAAAGACGGGATTTCGGTGGATCCTTCAAAGATAGAGGCTATAGTGGATTGGAAGAGACCTGAATCAGTGACAGAGATTAGAAGCTTCCTTGGTTTAGCCGGTTATTACCGAAGATTTATTGAAGGGTTTTCGAGGATTGCTACTCCGATGACTCAGTGACCCGAAGAATGTTCCGTTTGTGTGGACCGAGAAATGTGACAGAGTTTCGAGGAATTGAAAAAGAGGTTGACTACCGCACCGATCTTGACTTTGCCTATGGGAGCGATGGCCTCGTGATTTATAGTGATGCTTCGAAAGAGGGTTTGGGTTGTGTGTTAATGCAGAATGGGAAAGTGATTGCCTATGCTTCGAGGAAGTTGACCCCTAGTGAACAGAATTACCCGACTCATGATATGGAGTTAGCGGCGATAGTCTTTGCGTTGCACAAATGGAAGCACTACCTTTATGGGCGAAGTTTGAGATTTTTACCGATCACAAAAGTTTGAAGTACCTTTTCTCCCAGAAAGAGTTGAACAACCGACAGCGCCGATGGATGGAATTGTTGAAGGATACGATTGCACGATTTCTTATCACCCGGGGAAGGCGAATGTGGTAGCCGATGCGATTAGTAGAAAGTCTTATGTGGCTTTCGATGATGTCCGTGAATGGAAAATGCTTGAGGATGTTCGAGATTGGTCTCCTCGTGAATCGAGACATGGGGCTATTTTTGCGAATATTTAGGGTATCTCCTCCCTAATTCAGAGAATAAAGGAAGCTCAGAAAGAAGATCCCGAGTTGGTGAAAATAATGGGTAAACTGAAAGAAAAGAAGTTTGAGGATTTTTCTTTGAGCTCGAGTGGAGTTTTGGACTTTCCGTGGTCGTTTGTGTGTTCCGGATGTTGATGGAATTAAACAGAGAGTTCTTGATGAGGGTCACAGGTCGAGATATACTATTCATCCGGGTAGTACGAAGATGTATCAGGATTTGAAGCAACAATTTTTGGTGGATTAATATGAAAAGGGAAATAGCCGAGTATGTATCGAGGTGTTTAACGTGTCAGCAGGTCAAAGCCGAGCATCAGAGACCCGCGGGATTACTTCAGCCGTTAGAGATTCCCGAGTGGAAATGGGAGCATGACTATGGATTTCGTTACGGGATTGCCTCGTACCCGTAGGAAGTATGACAGTGTTTGGGTAATAGTGGATAGATTGACCAAGAGTGCCCATTTCTTGCTATTGATATCATATATTCGATGGAGAAGCTTGCGACCCTTTATGTTGATGAGATCGTTAGATTGCATGGAGTTCCGGTTAGTATTGTGTCAGATCGAGACCCGAGGTTTACTTCTAGATTCTGGAAGGCGTTTCAGGAAGCTTTGGGTACAGATTTGCGATTCAGTACGGCTTTTCATCCCAGACCGACGGTCAATCCGAGAGGACTATTCAGATTTTGGAGGATATGTTACGAGCTTGTGCGATAGGACTTCTCCGATTCTTGGGATTCGCACCTACCGTTAGTGGAGTTCTCTTACAACAACA
>JAOWBW010000690.1:335430-446957 GCA_026119855.1 Campanula takesimana
AAGGACCAATGGGCGATGCTATACTGGACTTGGCTCGTGCCATTATAGCATTATCCTTTGCCTGACTCGATACACAATTTAACCAGCTGGACTTTCAATCATGCTAAGTAATGAATACTAGCTTTAAAAACATCAAAAGGGTTCCAAAGTAGGGAACCGTAACAAACAATCACTATAATGATACAATGATTACTCATGAAGAGTTTTAACAACAACGATAGTAAGAAGTTTCTCATAAAAGAGTTCAACAACAATAACGGAATTGCTCATAAAGGGCCCAACAACATTGATCATTAAAACAAGATGATACTAAAAACAAGGACCCATACCAAACACATCCTAAAGATGATACACGCGAGTTACTCATAAAGAGTACTACCCAAACGGTCGCTCACAAATAGCACAATGCTTATCACCAAAATGACCCTAAACGTCTACTCATTACGAAAGTGTCCCAACATTTCCAAATAATCAATAACCAACTTCTATAACACATTTGTTCAAAAGGAATCATTTTCAACACTAGAGTATTCCACAATGACCATTTAAGTCTACCAGAGTAATACCCAAAGCCTAGGCTAAGGATACAACCTAGTCCATAACAAACAAAAAGGGAGTTCTTGGACACAACGGACCGATCATAAACGTTTTGTTTTATAGAACACCTACTGAAAACTCAACACAATCTAAACCTGAATCCCAACCGAAAAAACCACCTCATCTCGTAGTACTCTAAAAGGGCTTTAAAACGATAGTTTACACGCCTAAAACGGGGTCCGGATAAGAAAGTTACGGACTATCGAAGATTGAACGTAAAAAGAATGATTATCACAACAGGGGATGGGGGTGCGCGCGCCTCTGAAATCAGAAGGAATTGCGCCAAAGAAAATATGAGGGTGCGCGCGCCTCATAGAAAAGGATGCGTGCGCCTCCCTTCTACAGTTGGAAAATCAAGGTTGGAGGAGAGGAGGGTGCGCGCGCTTCATACCACGGGGTGCGCGCGCCTCCAAGAAAATTCAGCAAACCCAGATCTTCTTCCCTGGGTTCTTCAACCCGAAAATGAACACCAAAAATCACCATTACACCCCAAATGAACACCAACACTCCCAACTAATTTACCCAAGTGCCAAAACAACTTCTAAGCCTAAAATAACTCATCTAGCAACATTTAAACAACCCCAAACCAAAGGATGATTCAAATACCCAAATTTCACAAAAATATGAATAAATTGCAAATAGGTTCCAAATCAACCAACGAAGCCATATATATCAACTAGAGCATCAATGGAGTTAAAGATGAACATTTTTAGCATAAATGGGGGAAAAGTAACTTACCTGGATTTTCTCAAAGGTGACGGAACTCGAAATTTCTTGGCTTCCTACGATCCTATCGACGATCTAAACAAGTTTCATGTTTTAAGAAATGAGAGATAACAAGAGGAAGATGATGGAAATGTAGAGAGAAGGTAGAGAGAAACTCACCCTTTCTTGAGCTAGGGAGAGAGAGAAATGAGCTGGGAATGAGGGAGAGGTGAGGGAGAAGAGAGGGAGTAGGGAGGGAGTAGTTAAAATGATTTTAAAAAATTTACACTTAAGCCCCCTCCTCCACACTACACAACTCTAATACTCCCTACTAGCCACTAAGACTCCAAAACTCTACACTAGCACAAAAGACCAATTAAAATGCTAGACATAATTTATTATAACACATAAAATGCACACATAAATATTTAAATAAATAATAATTTAAATAAATAAATAAGCAAATAAATAAATAATAATTATTTATTACTAATAAAATAGAGCCTAGTTTTCGGGTCGTGACATTCACTCCCCCTTAAAGAAAATTCGACCCGAATTTTAACGAGACTTACCCGAAAGACCAAATAGCTACGGATACGATAGTTCCGCCATTACTCAAATTCCTCAATTGTCCAATCTAACCCACTACAAGGGTAACATTAAATGATGCTTACTATAACACTACCTCATGAACCGAATCATTTCATCATTATCTTCATACTAATCAAAATCCGTACTCAAAATCGAAGAATCCAAATTATTTCCACACATCATTCTCGAGATATCTCAAGCTCGCCTTAATCATAACCTTAACTACACTGCAAAGGTGCTTCCATTTGTAAATCGCATACTTAGTATTATTCCCCTGAAATTCAAAACATTACCATCTCCAGCTTAATTAGCTTTTAAACATGAAAGGCTAAAGAATTTTTTTTCATCCCCATAATATTCACCAAAGGCTATATCTCTAAGGATTCCCATTATAGTGCTCTCGCTCTAGGTAGCACCTTAAACCAGTGGTGTAATATAAACCCAAATTTTTAATACAAAATGTCCACTTAAATCTACGCCATATATCATCGTCATAACACTCCAATCCTTGAAAGCCTAAAATAATTACGAATATTCAATAGTCCGAAAATGATCTAAATTTTATCTTCAAGGGATTTCCTCTAACTCCGTTTTTAGTTAATAATCTGTGCTCATATACCCAAAGAAATCAACAAACCTCAAATCTTCAGTAGCTAACCCAAGTTAGTCTTTCACGCATACATTTATTAACCTAATGATACTTAGGCTCAATAGTACTACCATCATGATAAGCCAATTAGCTAGCACGTTCCGACTGACCCAATACCAAATCATGATATTCCTTAATTATGCCCAAGTATTGATAATCAACTTTCTTCACATACCCTTGATCCAATTCGGGAAACGCCACCAATAAGGGATTTAGGACCATAGAACCACTATCTAACCAAAATTCAAAATGCCTTTAACATAGATCGAGAAATTGTTACTCCCCAAAATGTACTTATTAGTCCTTTCTAACTTAACACGCTTACCACCAAAATCGATTATAAATTCTAGCATACACCTCATTACCATACAACATTACGAACCCATAACTCACATCCCTCCATAATCAATCCCGATGCATTCACGGAGATGTACCAAAAGTGACCAAAATTTTCCTCAAGAGATTCTCATTGAATCCTCAACTCCTATAAACCCAACCGAAACAATATGGATATTGATCTAAATATTAGCATTACAACCTTGTACCACAACAACCCAATTTAACCCAAGCTCCTCCTCAAACACTAGGTACTATTCAGAAAAAAAATGGAAATCTTACAAATGATAATTACACCCAACAATTTGACCGAAGCTAAATACTCGGTTTTAAAAAAAAAATAAAATTGGTATAACTCTACGCAAAGGAACGGTCTCAAACAATTTTAAGAAATCAGGAATGGGGAATATAACAATCTTCCTACAACAATCGACTAAAGCAAGAGTAACATCAAAATCTTGTAATAGCAATCTGACCAATTTAGCAGGTAAGGCATAACCATACTTAAGCACATCATAAGCACATAAGACTTCATCAGATACCCTAAACTCCTCCATAGGAGTAGACACCTACAACACATAAGTCAAAGACTCAGAAGAAATAAATGCAACTAAATGCACAGAAACACATAAATGCGATGATCCTAAAATGCACGCGCTCGCTCTCACGACGCAAAATAATACCTCCTGAAATTTATCCGTTACCTGGTGAGTGCTGATTGATCACAATTACTCTACCCTATACCTTAGGGTTCCCCGAAGCATCTCTCTTCTGACCCGGTGAAGTACTGGTTCCTGTTCCTGATGATTGAACCTTAAACCTCGGACAATCCTTTATGAAGTGACCCAGTTGACCACAATTGATACATTTTCCCTGCTTCTTCCAACACTTATCCTCCAAATGGCCTTCCCTCTAACAGTAAGTGCAAAGCCACCTACCTTGTTCCCTTGTTTCCCCGGAGTAGTACCGGTTTCCCTAGCGCGGTTTGTTCTTTGAACTGAGATGGTGCTCCCAAATTACCTCGGTTATCTGAACGGTGTTGTGGTTGAGATTTAGCATGGCTTACTTGTTTACCCGTATTTGCAACCTCGGTCTTCCTCTTATGCTCCCCAATATCTTGCTCGATCAAGTATGCCCGGTCTACCGCATCCTGGAAGGTCACAATCTTCTGGGCAATAAGCTGAGTACGGATGGATGTCTTTAAACCGCGGATGAATCTCATGGCTTTCTGTTCCTCAGTCCTCACGAGATAGTCACAGTACCTGGCTAATTCTGTGAACTTAGCCGAGTACTGAGCTATAGACAACAAACCTTGCTCCAGGTTGAGCAGCTCGATCTCCTTTCGGTTTTGATCCACTACCGGAATGAAATGCTCCTTGAATTTTCGCACAAACAATTCCCAAGCATACACTGTGTGAGTATCATCCCAACTCGCTTTAACACCCTTCCACCAATGCTCGGCGGCACCCACAAGTTTATAAGCCGCAAACCGGACCTTGTCTTCATCGGTGCAACCAAAGACATCATAAATTTTCTCCATCGACTCAATCCATAGCTCGGCCTTCCTTACATCGGGTTCCCCATTGAACTCAACCGGTTTCAATTTCAGAAATTGTTCCAATCCGTAGCGGGTGGTGGTGCTTGTTCTACCCTCGGACCTTGATCATGTATGGCCTTCATGGCCGCCTCAAACATGCCCTGAAACATTGCACGGGCTTCATCCCTTGTTTCATTCTGATTTGCATTACCGGTATTACTTTCACCACTTCTCCTTCGAGCCATTTCAAACAAGTACCTGCATAAAACAACAATTGTTACTCACTCCGAACACACTACCCTCCTAGGTCATACTAATCCACCTATACATATACTTAGAGCTAATGCCATAGCTCTGATACCAACTGTCGCGACCCCGAACCGCGGGTCCGGAATACGCGAGCTGGACGTCGACTTAAAACCAAGACTCTAAAATATAGAAGTTAAAAATTCCATTTTGAACCAAAAGATGATAACACAAGGTTTTACGAATCCAAGTTTAAATCAACAAAGTACATCTAACATAAGCTCCACAGCTTATACCCAAAAGAATAAAATACACAATTCTTAATGACGTCAATAATGGTAAAATATCCCCAAAAGGTTATACATTTAAATAATGTAAACCGATCCATAACAACCTGCCCCAAAATCTCAATCCTCTCGACGTCCTTCTCGATCCGCGAATCCTAATCATTTTCTCCTGGGGGGGTTAAGGAAAAAAAGATGGAAATAAACAGGGTGAGATAAAATCTCAGTAAGTTACTAATGCAACTACATGACATGCTATAATGCAATAAGCAATAAACAATGATAAATATCACATAGCATGTAACAAATAACAGTCAACAGATAGCAGCGGAAAGTAAACACATAACAAAGGATATTATCCAAGGTTTCCCAACTGATAGAACCAATTAAAGGATCACTGCGCAGCTTCAACAATCAACCAATCCCATATCTTCACAGTCGCATAAAAGCCGAAGAGAAAACCCCGGTCAGAAGCGACCAATCAACCCATAAATCAAACAAACCATCTTCATAGTAGCATAAAAGCTGAAGAGAAACCCGGTACCGAAACCAATAACAATGTAAAGTGCCACAAGGGGCGGGAGTCATGCCACAAAGTCATGCTCCAAAACGATTAGCTAGAATACCCACAACGGAGCTAGCTCATCCCAACCAAGGCCAATCTGGATGAGGACAGAAGGACCAATGGGCGATGCTATACTGGACTTGGCTCGTGCCATTATAGCATTATCCATTGCCTGACTCGATACACAATTTAACCAGCTGGACTTTCAATCATGCTAAGTAATGAATACTAGCTTTAAAAACATCAAAAGGGTTCCAAAGTAGGGAACCGTAACAAACAATCACTATAATGATACAACGATTACTCATGAAGAGTTTTAACAACAACGATAGTAAGAAGTTTCTCATAAAAGAGTTCAACAACAATAACGGAATTGCTCATAAAGGGCCCAACAACATTGATCATTAAAATAAGATGATACTAAAAACAAGGACCCATACCAAACACATCCTAAAGATGATACACGCGAGTTACTCATAAAGAGTACTACCCAAACGGTCGCTCACAAATAGCACAATGCTTATCACCAAAATGACCCTAAACGTCTACTCATTACGAAAGTGTCCCAACATTTCCAAATAATCAATAACCAACTTCCATAACACATTTGTTCATAAAGGAATCATTTTCAACACTAGAGTATTCTACAATGACCATTTAAGTCTACCAGAGTAATACCCAAAACCTAGGCTAAGGATACAACCTAGTCCATAAAACAAACAAAAAAGGGAGTTCTTGGACACAACGGACCGATCATAAACGTTTTGTTTTATAGAACAACTACTGAAAACTCAACACAATCTAAACCTGAATCCCAACCGAAAAAACCACCTCATCTCGTAGTACTCTAAAAGGGCTTTAAAACGATAGTTTACACGCCTAAAACGGGGTCCGAATAAGAAAGTTACGGACTATCGAAGATTGAACGTAAAAAGATGATTATCACAACAGGGGATGGGGGTGCGCGCGCTCCTGAAATCAGAAGGAATTGCGCCAAAAGAAAATATGAGGGTGCGCGCGCCTCATAGAAAAGGATGCGTGCGCCTCCCTTCTACAGTTGGAAAATCAAGGTTGGAGGAGAGGAGGGTGCGCGCGCTTCATACCACGGGGTGCGCGCGCCTCCAAGAAAATTCAGCAAATCCAGATTCTTCCTGGTTCTTCAACCGAAAATGAACACCAAAAATCACCATTACACCCCAAATGAACACCAACACTCCAAACTAATTTACCCAAGTGCCAAAACACAACTTCTAAGCCTAAAATAACTCATCTAGCAACATTTAAACAACCCCAAACCAAAGGATGATTCAAATACCCAAATTTCACAAAAATATGAATAAATTGTAAATAGGTTCCAAATCAACCAACGAAGCCATATATATCAACTAGAGCATCAATGGAGTTAAAGATGAACATTTTTAGCATAAATGGGGGAAAAGTAACTTACCCGGATTTTCTCAAAGGTGACGAAACTCGAAATTTCTTGGCTTCCTACGATCCTATCGACGATCTAAACAAGTTCATGTTTTAAGAAATGAGAGATAACAAGAGGAAGATGATGGAATGTAGAGAGAAGGTAGAGAGAAACTCACCCTTTCTTGAGCTAGGGAGAGAGAGAAATGAGCTGGGAATGAGGGAGAGGTGAGGGAGAAGAGAGGGAGTAGGGAGGGAGTAGTTAAAATGATTTAAAAGAATTTACACTTAGGCCCCTCCTCCACACTACACAACTCTAATACTCCCTACTAGCCACTAAGACCCCAAAACTCTACACTAGCACAAAAGACCAATTAAAATGCTAGACATAATTTATTATAACACATAAATGCACACATAAATATTTAAATAAATAATAATTTAAATAAATAAATAAGTAAGTAAATAAATAAATAATAATTATTTATTACTAATAAAATAGAGCCTAGTTTTCAGGTCGTGACATTAAGCTTTTTAGGGTTTAAGAAGGGTTAAAAAACAGGACTTTTTATAACTTATGAGGAACTAGTTTCCCCCAAAACAAACTCATTATGTTTTGGGTTTTTTTTTTTAACCCAAAAAATTTGAGGACTCCATAAGTTATACTGTACTGTCCTTAAATGAGGATTTTTTTTTCAAATAATTCCCTTTTGAATCCATATGTACCATAATGACACTAGGGAAAATTTATGTACCAAAATGACCACTTTGTGAGAAGTCTGCATTGGTAGTGCCGTTTTTGGTTTGAAGTCGTCGTTGGCAATGCCGACTTTAGGTTTAAAGTGAAGTCGGCATTGGCAACGCCGACTTTAGCAATTTTTTTTTTTTTTGCCTATGCTGGAGTGCAAATTAGTGGTTTTCGTTAGACCTTTTTTTTTAATTTTATTCCCGAAAGATGACTTTTACTTGTTGTTAGGAACAGTTTGTTTCATTGTTTGCACTACTTTTTTTTACTCCCTCCGTTCCAGAAAGTTAATCCCAATTTTTAATTGTCTACTTTTTCTTTTTCTTTTTTTCTCTAATTACTTGTTTCCATTTTTAATGATTTCCTATTTCCATTCTCAATGAGATGAATTACCAAATTTAATCAACTGTGGTCCTTACTCATAGCAACAAAATTACAGCAAAACAATGAAAGATTTGAACTTAAGTTGCAGCCGCCATCTCTTCATCCCATGCACTTCCAGCGCTGCACCAACCACCACTACACCACCCAGTTGCTTCACCTGTCACCACGCCACCACCTTGCTGCCGCCGCCATGCTGCCTCGTGTCACACCACTACAATGACGTTGCTGCCATAACAATTTCTACACTTTGCTTCAAGTTCAAATCTTTCATTGGTTTGCTGTAATTTTGTTGCTATGAGTAAGGACCACAGTTGATTAAATATGGTAATTCATCTCATTGAAAATGGAAATAGGAAATCATTAAAAATGGAAACAAGTAATTAGAGAAAAAAAGAAGGCAAAAACTTGTGTGAGACGGTCTCACGTGTGAGACGGGTTTTAATGAGAGAGTAAATGGCCATTTACTCTCTCATTAAAACCCGTCTCACGTGTGAGACCGTCTCACACAAGACTTCCTCCACAAAAAGAAAAAGTAGACAATTAAAAATTGGGATTAACTTTCTGGAACGGATGGAGTAAAAAAAGTAGTGCAAACAATGAAACAAACTATTCGTAACAACAAGAAAACGTCATCTTTCGGGAATAAAAAAAAAAAAAAAAAAGAAGCTAAAGTCGGCGTTGCCAATGCCGACTTCACTTTAAACCTAAGGTCGGCATTGCCAACGACGACTTCAAACCAAAAACGGTAAATGCCGACTTCTCACAAAATGGTCATTTTGGTACATAAATTTTCCCTAATGTCATTCTGGTACATATGGATTCAAAAGGGAATTATTTGAAGAAAAAAAAAAATCCTAAATGAGTGTCCAAATTTAATTTTAAGGGACATAAATTTTTGTATAATTTGGTGGCAAAATTCATATATATTCTTGTAATTCTCTTTACAAACATTTAGAAAAACATTTAGGGACAAAGTTATTATCAAATCACGCACTCATTTTTGGACAAAAATTTCCAAAAAATAGACACCTATTTAGAGACAAAGGGAGTAAAAGATACTGTTTTTACAAAATTTAGGGTAAAGTTTAGGGTTGTAGAGTACACTAATATTAAAAAGTATAATTTTATAACTTATAGAAAAACTAGTTTCTTCCAAAACCCACTCTTTTTACGCATTTTTGTATAGCTTAAAAAAACACTTTTGTTATACAATAGTATGTTTAACGCAGATAATTCAACAATTATGTATTATTAAAGTTAATTAACGTTAGATTAACATAGTCCTGAAATATGCATGATAAATAGATCAGTAATAATACACATGTAATGCATAAAAGTGATAATTTTTGAATCGTTATAAGCATATTTACTAGGGGTGTGCACGGGCCGGTTTGGTTCGGTTTTAGGCCAAAACCGACACCAAACCAATAGTTATAGGTTTATGTAATTCAAAACCATTAAGCTTCGGTTTCTTAATGGTTCGGTTTGTTCGGTTTCGGTGTGATTTCGGTTTGGTTCGGTGTCAAACCAATGGAATGGACTGTTGGGTTGTGGGTTTGTTGGGCCGCCTTAATGGGCTACATTCAAATGAGGCCCAATTTGCACATAATAAATAATAAGGTCAAATAAGGTACATTTTATGGTTGAAGTATGAATTGGGCCGATGTGCCATACTACTTGGGCCAAAAACTACAAATTAAAGTTTACAACTATCAATTCAAATAATAAGCTAGGAATAAAACGACATAGTTTTAGGTTATCGGTTCGGTTTGGTTTCTTATCGGTTCTAACAAGCTGGAAACCTAAACCAAACCAATAATTTCGGTTTTCTAATTTTTAGAAACCGGTCGTAACCAATAGCTTATTAGACCGGTTTTTCGGTCCGATTTTTTCGGTTTTATTAGTTTTTTCGGGTTTTTTTTTCCGGTTTTTTTGCTCACCCCTAATATTTACTTTATTATTTCATAATATTCCGTATATTATTTTCCCATAAATTCAATGTACCACAAATATAACCTTGATAACCATTAACGTTAACAATATTACATTTAAGTTAATGAAATTAATGACATAATTATCCACATAAATAAAATTATTAAATTTAAAATCTTATATATATATATACTCCTCCGTCCCATCTTAAACTTCAAAAAAAAGTGGGCACAAGAATTAAGATGAGAATCTTTATATTATAAAATATAGATAGTGGGGTAGAGTGTTGTGAGTATAGAAAGTGAGTAGGAGAGAGAAAGTGGGTATGGAATAGTTAGTGGATAGTTGTTGTATGTATGACATGTAGGTCCCACTAAATAAAAAAGTATAAATAACTTTCCTTTTTTGGATTTTGATGTTTAAAATGGGACACCCCAAAGGGAAATTTTTGAAGTTTAAAATGAGACGGATGGAGTATATATTAAAGTTGGTAAGGAGAGCTATGGTTTTGATATATAGACAAACATATGTTAAAGCTTCATTTGTGTGAAGCCACATCATCACCATCCTAAATGTGTGTGACTTTTGATATTCTCGTCATTAGTTAATATTATTAGCTAATAATAATAGTTATGATAAAAGTTAACTATTATTATTAATTGTATTAATTAACTATAATAGTTATTATACAAGTTAACTATTACTATTAATAGTAGGGTTACTGACAGATTAGGGCCTGAACTCCAGGGGGGTGCGTCTAAACGGGGCCTGAGTTCTTTTTCGCTAGATCAGGGCTCAATATCTAAATTTTCGGCAGTTAAGGGCTTTTTGACGGAAATCGTTAGAAAAGTCAGTTAAGTGCCATGTGCGTGGCACGTGATCGTCAAAATGGATGGTTTTGTAATGATATTAGTTAGTAAGGGCTTTAGTGAAATTTTTGAAACTCAAAAGGTTTAAAAATGAAAATGTTAAACCAGTTAAAATCCCTACCCTATCCCATTATCATCTCTGCGTTTACATTTTCCGTCCCTTCAATTTTACCCCCTCCGACCCAAGCCGCCGGCGCGCCTCTGCCCTCCGACAATCCCCACGCATAACCACCCATACACTGCCTACCCATAAGCCGCCCTCAAGACCTCTCCCGTCTCTGCCCTAAATTCTGTATCTCTCGTAGTCTATGCCGTCGAGTACCGCCGTCGAGTACCGTCGTCTTCAACTTCGCCATCATCACCAAAATCGGTTCAATCAGTGTTTCAAAATCCTGCAATGGAGTTTTACAGTAGGAGGGAATACTATTCTGGTAACATGAATCTTGATTTGAAAGAAGGGATATCAATTGAAATGTCTAAACAAAAAATGATAAAAATTTTCCCTTGTTATTAGTGTGGATATCTGGGTTTGTGGGTATTGTGTGTGTTTATTCATGGTTTTGTTTGAAATAATCTTTTTTGGTAACTTTATTCTTGGATTCGACAGTGATTAGGTAATTTTCTATGGGTGATGATTTGGGGCTATTGTTCTGGGATGAGGATGGTGCCGGCGTTGTTGGGATTTAAATGACTTCGCCGGCGTTGGTGGTGGAGTATTTGAGCTGGGTTCTGACACTTCAGCAGCCGCCGTCGTCGCCGGTGGTGGTTGTGTTGGTAGTGGTGCCCTAGGCACGTTTAATAAACGTTGTAATTGTTATCATTTATTTTATATCAATAAAGAGATGTTTTGATTATTATTGTTGTTCATGTTTACTTATAATAATCCCCGTCCCTAGTACTTGTTAAGCACTAGTATAAAGGATAAATGATCATGGGATGATCATGTTAGATTTATGGGTACTTGTTTGGAACAAGGTACTGGACATGACCCGCTGTATGAGATTTATGTCATGGTCTATGTCGTACATATATCTCATATTAGTTATGTCATTTGAATCCTTAGACATGAATTTATTATAGTCTTCCACTTGATGAACATTGTGTTTGACATATTCAAACGCTACCTTAACACGGTAGTTATAAAGGGTATGATTGGCATAATCGGATTCCCGTTGGGAAGAATAATAAGCTAAATGGATTTGTCCCTCCACGGAGAGATGTCAAGCTTGGGCCCCTCGAAGGAATGATGTTGATGAAATGTTCGGCCGGACTCAAATGGATTGATTGGATCAACAGCATTTGAATTATCAACATATTCGGAATCGAGAAAGTATTGAACAAGACAAGTTGACTGTTTGACCATGACTTGTGTTCAATGACATCGTGGACAAAGGGATTGTGACATATTCTAAAGGAATGCGAACTTGTATCTAGTTATGCTATTTGGGTAGGTATGACGGTTTGCTAGAACCTAATCATATCTTATGGGATCATGTTTGAGCCCATTGCCAACTTAGTATAATCCTAGAGGGTCACACACAATAAAACGAATCTTAAATAAAAGGACTGTATTGGAATTTAGGGTCGAAGGACCTCAAGGGAATTTCTGGAATTATTCTGGGCCTCCTGGTCAACCAAGCGGGCGCTTGGGTTGAACCAGGCGGGCGCCTGAATAAGCCGGAAAAGGCCTTGACCTTCTTCCCAAATGAGCGGGCGCTCGGGTGGTACCGGGCGGGCGCCTGGTCTTGCCGACAGAAAAATTCCTAATTTGATTAGGAAAGGTTTTTGGCACAAGTTACCTATTTGGAATAGGTCTTAATTGTGTATAAAAACCCCAATTCGGCCAGACCATATTTACTAGTGCTTTTGTGAGTCTCAAAGAGTTTGAGAGAGATTTTATTTTGTTCCAATATATCATTGATTGAGAAACAAAATAATTCACAAATAAATTCCATATAGTTCTTTATTAAATTGTGAAAGCGTGTTTTACAATTATTGGTCTAGCAACCAAGATCGAAGAAGTTCCTTTGATATTCGTTCGAAGTGTGGATACCGCTAGAGGGTGAATTTTATCATCTTACAAAGTTCGTGATTTGTTCATGATAAAGCTTCAAGATCTCCACCAAGACCAAAGAGAAAAAAAAATTCATAGCCATCAAGGGTTAGTTATTCCTCTATTCATCTTGTTGTATTTGATTTAATCATATGAACGGATCTATGGCTTTGGGTTTCTTAAAAATTTAATTGCTATATTCCGCTGCGCATGTCACTTGGAAACCCAACAGTGGTATCAGAGCCCCGTTCATGTTGATTAATTCAATACTTGGATCATGTTATGTGTATATAAGTTGTTTATGTGCCAAGCATGATATGAATATTGGATTATATGATGTTTATGTGTTTTGTGATTTTATGTGGTTTATTGTTTTGCAACTTTAATCGCACGATTCAATCGCAATAAAAATTATGGTGGATTCTGAATTATTTCGATTATTGATTTTTTATTAGATCAAAGTTTTAATAATCGGGGAAAAATAATTTTGAGACAAAAATTTTGAACTTTAAAATTCTATACTATTCTGGCCATTCAAGCGGGCGCCTGGTCCTTTGCAGGCGGGCGCTCGGTGGTCAAAATTTGTTCTGATTTTGGTTAAAATCTGAATATGGAATTTTCGATAAATTCGACAAAACCAGTAACAGAACCAGTCCAGACTTGTTGATCTGGAATGAGTTTTGGGTAGTTGGTTTGTGTGTGGATTTTGGGGTTTGATTTTCCTATTTGTTTTAGTCTTGTGATTCCTAGATTGGTTCAAGTTTTGGATGGCTAATCTACGTTCATCGAGATTGTGTTTCCCAAAATTGATCGCAATCAAAGTTTCAAAGATAAAACGAAGTTAGAATTATGAAGAGTTCATAATTGCTAAAATTGAGAAACAAAATTCTTGATTCAAAGTTTGGAGATCCATGTGGAATTGTGAATGCAATTGGCCTACGTTCATCGAGACCATCTATTGCTTAGTTTCGGCCACATGGACTACTTTCTTGGTTTCTTGAATTAGTGCGGGATTGTGGTTGCCTAATGGCTTAGTTCGACCGCACTTCTTGTTGTCTTGATTTGGAGATAATAACCAAAGTTGAATTAGTCTCATCCTCATAATTATAGAGAAACTAATGACACATAAATATCATGCTTAAATTAATGGGATTAATTTAGTGGCTAAACTTGATGTGTAACATGTTTATATTATGTGCTCATAAATGTGTTATATGCTATATGTGATGAACCTTCAAAGAAAGTTTTAAGTCCTTCTTTGCCATGCCATGATTAAAACACTTGTTTATATATGGGTGATTTTAATGTGGGTTCGCCTCCGCGAAGTGAATTGATTTTATTCATGTATGAGAAAGATGAGGTTCATTAATTTAATGTAGGCTTGCCTCCGCAAGGTACATTAAATTGAATGGTTCCTATGCGTTTAAAATGGTCGGACTTAATTAGGCGTCAAAACAGTTTTGGGCCTAGGCAAAAGATGAGATTAAACATGCTTTTTGAAATTGGATTTCTCAAAGAATCTCATAAAAGGATCTAAGAATCACATGTGATATGATTGACATGATTGTCTACCTAATTAATTTAGTTTTTGAGCGGTCCGCCTCCGTGGACTCAAAAGTTAAATTAAAGTTGGATCTTAGCCCAATTAAATTATATTATACATTGGATGCATAAGAAGGTTATATAATTTACTGGGAGTATTTGTTTGAAAAAATACATTGTTTATTTATCTCTTTAATGAAAACCGGTACTTATTAAATTTTGGAAATTTTGCATATTTGTAGATAATGACTAATAACACTCAATCAATGTCGTTGCGATCGATCCTTGAGAAGGATAAGCTCGAAGAGAATGGTACAAACTTTATGGATTGGATCCGTAGCATAAGAATCGTTCTTAGGCAAGAAGATAAGTTGTACATTCTCGATGGGCCTCTCCCTGCTGAACCACCGCCTACTGCCCCTAGGGTAGAAAGGGACAATTACAAGAAACATCGTAATGATTTTAGAGATGTAAGTTATCTCATGCTTGCTGCTATGTGTTCAAAACTCCAACAAAGTTTGGAACATTTGGAAGCCTATGAGATAGGCGTGGAGTTGAGAACCATGTTTCAAGAGCAAGCTAGGCAAGAGAGGTACAAGACCATTGTTGCATTCACTACTAGTAAAATGAATGAAGGGCAACAAGTGAGTCCTCACTTTCTTAAAATGAAAGGTTATGTAGAGCACCTTGAGAAACTTGGCTATCCAATCCCATTGGAGCTAGCCACGGATCTCATTCTTAATTCATTGCCTAAAAGTTATAATCAGTTTGTGATGAATTATAACATGCATGGAATGGATAAGAATCTCTCTGAGTTGCATGGGATGCTCAAAACTGCAGAGATGAAAATTGTGGAGAAAGGTTCTCCCGTGCTCTTGGTTCATGATGGGAAGAAGGCTAGTGCCAAAGGAAAGGGTAAGAAAATTGTCAAACCCAAAATAAGCAAGGCAAAGGTTGCCAAGGCTTCTGAGGTAAAACCCGATTCACAAAAGGATGCAATCTGTTTCCATTGTCAAGAAATTTGTCATTGGAAACGTAATTGCAAGGCTTTCTTGGAAGAGCAAAAGAAGAAGAAGGGCAGCAACGCTGCGTCAACTTCAGGTATCTATATGATAGATATTCTCCTTTCTACCACTGATTCTTGGGTATTGGATACCGGATGTGGTTCTCACATTTGTCTAAATGTGCAGGGACTAAAGAATAGGAGACTGCTTAAAGAAGGTGAAGTAGATCTACGCGTGGGGAATGGAGCAAGAGTTGCTGCATTAGCCGTTGGGACTTATGAAGTCACTTTACCTTCCGGATTAATTCTTGTTTTGAAAAATTGTTATTATGTTCCGGATTTAAGCAGAAATATTATTTCAATTTCTTGTTTGGATAATGAAGGTTTTAAGTTTCTTATTGAGAATAAGAAATTTTCTATTTATTTAAATGATGTGCTTTATGGTATTGCTAATTCATTTAATGGCCTTTATATCTTGGATGTCAAGAATGAAAATAATGACAATTTCTATCATGTAAATAAGAAATCTAAACCTAATGATGTAAATCATACTTATTTGTGGCATTGCCGTCTTGGTCATATTAATGAGAAGTGTATCTCAAAGCTCCATGGGGACGGACTTTTAGGTTCATGTGACCTCGAGTCATATGACACTTGTGAGTCGTGTCTTCTTGGAAAAATGACTAAGACACCTTTTACAAAGCTAGGTGAAAGGGAAAGCGACTTATTGGGGTTGATACATTCCGATGTATGCGGACCATTAAGTAGCAATGCTAGGGGAGGATTTCAATACTTCATAACCTTCACTGATGATTATAGTAGATTTGGGTATGTTTACCTAATGAAACATAAAAATGAAGCATTTGAGATATTTAGAATATTTCAAAATGAAGTAGAAAAGCAACTTGGCAAAAGTATTAAGGCACTTCGATCAGATCGTGGTGGAGAATACTTGAGTCAAGAATTTGATGATCATCTAAAGAATTGTGGAATAGTTTCACAATTGACTCCACCCGGAACACAACAATGGAATGGTGTGTCCGAGAGGAGGAATCGGACCTTGTTAGACATGGTTCGATCAATGATGAGTCAAGTTGATCTTCCAATATCCTTTTGGGGTTACGCCCTAGAAACCGCTGCTTTCACACTAAATCGTGTTCCAACTAAATCGGTTCAAAAGACTCCATATGAGATGTGGAGCGGAAAGAAGCCTTGTCTGTCTTTCATGAAGATTTGGGGTTGCGAAGCTTTTGTCAAAAGACTTATCTCAGACAAACTTGCACACAAATCTGATAAATGTATTTTCGTGGGATATCCTAAGGAAACTAGAGGATATTACTTTTACAACCGTGAGGACAACAAAGTGTTTGTTGCCCGAACTGGTGTCTTTCTAGAGAAAGAGTTTATCTCCAAAGAAATCAGTGGGAGTAAAATAAATCTTGAAGAAATTCGAGACCCAGAAAATAACATTGAACCAATAGTGGAACAAGAACAAGAATTACAAGGAGTTGTGGAACCTGTTCAAAATACACAAGCAACTCGCAGATCTAGTAGGTTACGATCTGAGCCCGAGAGATATGGATTTCTCGTAACGGATAGTAATGAGGTAAAAATCATTGAGAATGATGAACCGTCAACCTATCAAGAGGCGATGTCTTCTCCTGATTCGGACAAGTGGCTTGGAGCCATGGAATCCGAATTGCAATCCATGCAAGACAATCAAGTTTGGAATTTGATTGATGCGCCCGAAGGTGTAAAAACCATAGGATGCAAATGGGTCTTCAAGAAGAAGACTGACATGGATGGGAAGGTGCATACTTACAAAGCTAGGCTTGTAGCGAAAGGTTATAGGCAAGTTCATGGTATTAACTATGATGAGACCTTTTCACCCGTAGCAATGATCAAGTCTATAAGAATTTTGCTTGCCATTGCCGCATATCATGACTATGAAATATGGCAGATGGACGTCAAAACCGCTTTCCTGAATGGAAAACTTCAAGAGGATGTGTATATGACACAACCAGAAGGTTTTGAACAAGATTCTAAGGTATGCAAATTGCAAAGATCCATCTATGGATTGAAGCAAGCTTCTAATAGTTGGAATCTCCGTTTTGATGAATCGGTCAAAGAGTTTGGTTTCATCAAGAACGAAGATGAGCCTTGTGTATACAAGAAGATTAGTGGGAGCATAGTGTTATTCCTTATTTTATATGTGGATGACATATTGCTCAGTGGAAACGACATTCCTACACTTCAGTCTGTGAAGACTTGGTTAGGAAAGTGCTTCGCAATGAAAGATATGGGTGAAGCCGCATATATTCTTGGCATTAAGATCTATAGAGATAGATCAAGGAGGCTACTTGGTTTAAGCCAAAGTACATACATTGACAAGGTCATTAGAAGATTCCGTATGGAAAATTCTAAGAGAGGCACCTTGCCCGTGTTACATGGAGTTTCTCTAAGCAAGATTCAATGTCCTAAGACAAACGATGAGCGTGAGAAAATGAATGATGTTCCATATGCTTCGGCAATTGGGTCCATCATGTATGCCATGATTTGTACTAGGCCGGATGTATCTTATGCTTTGAGCATGACAAGTAGATATCAATCCGACCCTGGCGAAAATCACTGGATAGCTGTAAAAGCGATTCTTAAGTACTTGAGAAGAACTAAAGACTCGTTTTTAGTCTATGGAGGAATGGAAGATGATCTCGTTGTAAATGCCTACACGGATGCAAGCTTCCAAACCGACAAAGATGATAGCCGATCGCAATCGGGTTTTGTGTTTATGTTAAATGGTGGAGCTGTAAGCTGGAAGAGTTCCAAGCAAAGTACAACCGCTGATTCTACAACAGAAGCTGAGTATATTGCTGCATCGGATGCTGCAAAGGAAGCTGTTTGGATTAAGAAGTTCATAACTGAACTTGAAGTGGTTCCTAGTATTACTAATCCAATAGACCTTTATTACGATAATAATGGTGCTATTGCTCAAGCAAAGGAACCAAGAGCACATCAAAAATCCAAACACATACTTAGGCGTTTTCATATCATTCGAGAGATCGTTGATAGGGGAGACGTAAATATATGCAGAGTACCTACTGATGACAATGTTGCGGACCCGCTAACAAAGGGACTTCCACAAGCTAAACATGATGGTCATGTTAGGTTCATGGGTATTAGATACATGGGAGATTGGGCCTAGGGCAAGTGAGAGATTGTTGGTAGTGGTGCCCTAGGCACGTTTAATAAACGTTGTAATTGTTATCATTTATTTCATATCAATAAAGAGATGTTTTGATTATTATTGTTGTTCATGTTTACTTATAATAATCCCCGTCCCTAGTACTTGTTAAGCACTAGTATAAAGGATAAATGATCATGGGATGATCATGTTAGATTTATGAGTACTTGTTTGGAACAAGGTACTGGACATGACCCGCTGTATGAGATTTATGTCATGGTCTATGTCGTACATATATCTCATATTAGTTATGTCATTTGAATCCTTAGACATGAATTTATTATAGTCTTCCACTTGATGAACATTGTGTTTGACATATTCAAACGCTACCTTAACACGATAGTTATAAAGGGTATGATTGGCATAATCGGATTCCCGTTGGGAAGAATAATAAGCTAAATGGATTTGTCCCTCCACGGAGAGATGTCAAGCTTGGGCCCCTCGAAGGAATGATGTTGATGAAATGTTCGGCCGGACTCAAATGGATTGATTGGATCAACAGCATTTGAATTATCAACATATTCGGAATCGAGAAAGTATTGAACAAGACAAGTTGACTGTTTGACCATGACTTGTGTTCAATGACATCGTGGACAAAGGGATTGTGACATATTCTAAAGGAATGCGAACTTGTATCTAGTTATGCTATTTGGGTAGGTATGACGGTTTGCTAGAACCTAATCATATCTTATGGGATCATGTTTGAGCCCATTGCCAACTTAGTATAATCCTAGAGGGTCACACACAATAGAACGAATCTTAAATAAAAGGACTGTATTGGAATTTAGGGTCGAAGGACCTCAAGGGAATTTCTGGAATTATTCTGGGCCTCCTGGTCAACCAAGCGGGCGCTTGGGTTGAACCAGGCGGGCGCCTGAATAAGCCGGAAAAGGCCTTGACCTTCTGTCCAAATGAGCGGGCGCTCGGGTGGCACCGTGCGGGCGCCTGGTCTTGCCGACAGAAAAATTCCTAATTTGATTAGGAAAGGTTTTTGGCACAAGTTACCTATTTGGAATAGGTCTTAATTGTGTATAAAAACCCCAATTCGGTCAGACCATATTTACTAGTGCTTTGTGAGTCTCAAAGAGTTTGAGAGAGATTTTATTTTGTTCCAAGATATCATTGATTGAGAAACAAAATAATTCACAAATAAATTCCATATAGTTCTTTATTAAATTGTGAAAGCGTGTTTTACAATTATTGGTCTAGCAACCAAGATCGAAGAAGTTCCTTTGATATTCGTTCGAAGTGTGGATACCGCTAGAGGGTGAATTTTATCATCTTACAAAGTTCGTGATTTGTTCGTGATAAAGCTTCAAGATCTCCACCAAGACCAAAGAGAAAAAAAAATTCATAGCCATCAAGGGTTAGTTATTCCTCTATTCATCTTGTTGTATTTGATTTAATCATATGAACGGATCTATGGCTTTGGGTTTCTTAAAAGTTTAATTGCTATATTCCGCTGCGCATGTCACTTGGAAACCCAACAGGTTGTGGGAGAATGAAGGTGGTGGCGGTGGGTTTGGTGTGTTGACGATGGGGTGGTGGCGGTGGTGGTTTTGGTGTGTTGACGATTTGTTTGAAACCCAGATTTGGGAATTTTGATTTTTTCCTCTAAGATTGAGTTGGAAATTTGATTGTAGTTCTAAAGATGTGGTTGTGGGAGAATGAAGGTGGTGGCGGTGGTTTTGGTGTATTGACGGTGGTGTTCATAGATGGCGGTGTCAATGGTGGTGGTGGTGGCGGTGGCGGCGGTGATGTTAGTAGGAATATTATAATCCCTCCGTCCCAAAATGACTTTCATACTTTTTTCTAAGAATATTATACTCCCTCCGTCCCAAAATGATTTTCATAGTCCCAAAATGACTTTCATATTTTTTTCTAGGAATATTATACTCCCCCTCTGTCCCAAAATGACTTTCATACTTTTTTCGACGTTACTACGAAGCAACTTTGACCAATGATTTTAGGTTAATATAATTATTCTAATGAAAATCTAAAACATGTTATTGATAGTATTGTTGATGCTGTGTCAATACTTAATAGCAAGTTTTAGATTTTCATTAGTGCAATTTATTTAACCTAAAAAGTAATTTATTATGTTCATAGAATAAAATTTAAAATTATTTATAATTTTCTTTATTTTAAATTTATTATTTAGAAAATAATCTAAATCATTTTATATTTAATATAGCTATTCGATTAATTTGTTTAATAAATTTGATTTTTTTAATAAATTTATTTTATATATGATAATTACTTATTTTATTATATACTTGATTATTTAGAAAAATATTTATTTCATTTTAAAACCTTTTGAGTTTCAAAAATTTCACTAAAGCCCTTACTAACTAATATCATTACAAAACCATCCATTTTGACGATCACGTGCCACGCACATGACACTTAACTGACTTTTCTAACGATTTCCGTAAAAAAGCCCTTAACTGCCGAAAAATTTAGATATTGAGCCCTGATCTAGCGAAAAAAAAAACCCTGGCCCCGTTTAGACGCACCCCCTGGAGTTCAGGCCATAATCTGTCATTAACCCTTAATAGTATTACTTAACTATAATAATTACTATATTAGTTAACTATTACTAATTACTATTAATAGTATTATTCAACTATAATAGTTACTATAATATATAACTATTACTATTAATAGTATTATTTAAAAAATAATAGTTACTATACAAGTTAACTATAATAGTTACTTTGTAAGTTAACTATTACTATTAATAGTATTAGTTAATCATACTAATAATTATAAAATATGTTAATTCTTACTATTAATAGTAATCCCTCTGTCCCAGACTAAGATTCTTACTTTTCTTTTTGGTTTGTCCCAAACTAAGGTTCTTAGTTGCTTTATTACCTAAAATGGACTATGGGACCCACTTGTCATTCTCACAATAAAAACTCCCTACCCACTTTATCTCTCATACTTTCTCTTACTTACTTTTTCATACTTACATCATTTACTTTTTCTTAATCTCTGTATAAAGTCAAACTAAGAACCTTAGTCCGGGACGGAGGGAGTATTAGTTAATCATAATAGTTACTATATAAGTTAATATTATTATTAAAACTATTAATTAATTATAATAGTTACTATAATTATTCATAAGTACTATTAATAGTTTTAGTTAAGATGATAGTTACTATTTTAGTTAACTATATATAGAAAATTATTTTTCATATAAATATATTTATATTACAAAAAACAATTTTATGCTACTTTATTAAATAAAAACATAAAAAGAGTAAAATAATAATAAAAATAGTAAAATTAGTTACCCGTGCAGAGCACGAGTTACCCCACTAGTCTGATTAAATATTTAATACTCCCTCCGTCTCTAGTTAGTGTGGCCAAAATTTTTGGGCACACAAATTAAGAAAAAATAAGAGAGATAAATAATGGAAAGAAGTGTTTGTGAGTATGAAAAAATAAATAGGAGAGAGAATGAGTGGGAGGAATAGTAAATTGATTGGTGTTTGTGAGTGTAAAAGTAAAGTAGGAGAGATAATGAGTGGGGAAAATAGTAAAGATTCTTTGCTATTTTGGGGTAGTCCACACTAACATGAGACAGACAAAAAATGAAAGAAGATCACACTAATCTGAGACGGAGGATGAGTGGGAGGAATAGTAAAGATTCTTTGCCATTTAAGGAAGTGAACATATACTATGGGACGGACTAAAAAGGAAAGGTGGACATATACTTTAGACATAGGGAGATAACAATGCATTTTACTCTAGTATCATTCCAAACATGTCACATTCGCGCAACCTGAAACACTTTCAACCGAAAAAGTATATTTGCTCAAGCCGCCTCGGTTAAATCCAACATACTACATCAACGGGGGCAATTTCACCACAACGTAAGGTATTTTAGCTTGACGGTGGGAGTGAGACTTACAATTTATCAAATGTGCCATTTGCCCCATTTTAACGGAAAATTTAATACCCATTAGTAGCTAGGAAGTTTTGTTAGCCAAAAAATTCAAGGGGCGTGTTACTGAAATGGTGGTGTAGTTAGAAATCTACAAATAGCGCCGCTCAAAACCTAAACCCCTCACTCGCAAAGAGTTGTTTTCAGGCCTTCCGACTGTATTTATAAAACTAAAAGGATGGCTTGCAGCATCTCTCATGCCATCGGAAATTCAATTAAGTTCCTTCACCGTCGTTCATCAAATCCCCTCTCACCCAGTCACCGCCGATGCAGCGTCGGCAAGTTTCCGTCAATCTCCAATGCTGCCGCCGTCAATTGGGAATTTCGCTGTCGTCGGAATTCTCGTCGCTTGAGTGACTACCAGTCATTCGTTGTTTCTTCCGATACTGCAGTTTCAGGTAATGGTTGACAATGTTCTCTCATTTTATTGTTTTTCTTGTTCATAATTCCACTAGAAAAACTTGTTATGCTCGGAAATTCTCTCCAACTTTTATGCCTGCATTCTTAATTCATACTCCCTCGGTCCATAAGAAATATCGTATGTTTGAATTTTTTTGTCAACTTGATTTAATTGTGAAAATTGTTAATGCTAGTAAAATAGAGAATCAAATAATTTTTTTGGAATTTCATGTAGTTTATTAATCATCATTAACTTATAGTCAAACTTCAACCAAGTTGACAAAGAAGTCAAACATGCGACATTTATTCCGGGACAGTGGGAGTATTTACCTACTTTGAAAATGTGAATGTATCACCAACAACCAACTAGTGCTAGTCTAATCCGGGAGAAGGACAACTGATCGTATAAGTCAGTAATATAAACATATATGAATGACTGTGGTGTCTGTGATAACTGATAACCTATTATGGATGTCCCTGAATGGTAGAAAGACTCGTGTAACTGTTCCCGATTGATATTAATGATGATTTGATTTACGTTTCGTATTTTTATCACCATCAAATTGCACAAAAATTAGAGAAATAATGCTGTCAAAAAGAAAGAAAACGTAAAGTATTGTAATTTTATACCTGAAATTTGAAATGCACCTCTTTTCTCTCTTTGTGCAAAATAATAAAGTATTACTGACAAAGGGAGTAATTAAATATGAGTTATCTAAATGCTATTAGTGAAAGAGAAAATTACTCGTGGAACCAGACTGAGGATTTCTCTGTGATCATATTTACTGATGCTCAACGGGTTAAGATTTAACTCTCTTTTGAGCTTTTGCTTTCCCCAGTTACGATCTAAACTTTTCCAAGAAATTTATTTGATTGCATTCATTTCACTATTGGAGGTCTCACAGCTGTGATGTTACGCAATCTTGTCATAGTGGAATTTGTACTATTCCCTGTGTCCCAAAATGATTGACCAAAATTCTTCAAATTTTCTCTTCATCGAGAGTAAATTTGAAATTTTGTTGGTCATTCATTTTGGGACAGAGGTATTAATATTATGTGAACAACATGGATATAATACTCAACCGCAGGAGTCCACAAATCGTTTTTTTACTCCCATTTTTTGGACTTCTGAAGAGTCAAACACAGTAGATGTCAATTAGCCCCTTACACACCTTCAACTTGGTATCTTACATGAAAATTCTTTTTAACTCATTGATGTGTAGGTAAATCTGAGAGTAAGCAAATTGGTCGTGAAGCTTGAAATCCCCTTTAACATTATATAATTCATGTTGCACAAAATTTAGCTGTAAATTACTTGTAGTTTTGTATCTTATAGAGGGCGTGTCTCTTTGTAGCATCTATAATTGCTATATTTATCATTTGTTGATTGCCGCTTCTTAATTTTTGTAGAAGAACGTGTTTCCGTGTTGGTCATTGGCGGCGGAGGAAGGGAACATGCACTTTGTTATGCCTTGCAGCGATCTCCATCGTGTGATGCAGTCTTTTGTGCGCCTGGAAATGCTGGAATTTCCAACTCAGGGGATGCCACTTGTATACCTAACCTTGATGTTCTTGACAGCTCAGCTGTGATCGCTTTTTGTCGGAGGTGGAATGTGGGACTTGTTGTGGTTGGTCCAGAGGCTCCTCTAGTTGCTGGTCTTGCAAATGATCTCGGGAAGGCGGGAATTCCAACTTTTGGCCCTTCATCAGAGGCTGCTGCTTTGGAAGGTTCTAAGAACTTCATGAAGAGTTTATGCGATAAATACAAAATTCCGACTGCAAAGGTGGGTTTTTAAGGTTATTATCATTTGCTGCATAGGAGTGAGTGTTCTTCACTCTTTTCATATCCCTAATTCCCTATTTATTTAGTATATTTGTGTTTGAATGATTTTTTTTTTTTTACTTTCTGACTCTAAACTCGTAACATAACCAATCATCACATGCAAATCTTTGGCTACAAAATTGTAAAAGCATTTGCGGTGACAGTTGAGATGAGTATTATTTTTAGAACTATAATTTTGAACTCATGTTCCTTCTTTTTGGTTAGAACATGGTCAAAGGTTCACTATCTTGGCACGTGGGTCAATTGTGGAAAGAGAACTTTATTTAGAATTTAAAAAAAATAAAAAAAATAAGAATAAGCTCCCTCGGTCACAAATTGAGTCTCTCCTTTTGAATATGTTTTGGTTTTAGAAAGAGTGTCTGTAGGTGTTACGTAGTTACTAAATTCTCCTTTGCCATCTTATCATGTCCCATTGTGCATATGCACTGATATCGTGCTAATGCTAAGGCACTCGTGTACATGAGTTACCTGTGTTTGGTAAAGTTGCTAAAACAATGTTTACTGTTTTAGGGTTTAGTCAATTATTTCCGTCATACTCCCTCCGTCCCACCTCACTTGAAGCTTATTTCCATTTTGGTCCGTCTCACTTTACTTGAGACTCCCCAAAATGGTAATCTTTTTATAATTTTTTATTCAATCTACACCACCCACTCATTCTCTCTCTTCATTTTCCACCACACAATTCATTCAACCAACCTACTATTAACCCCACTCATTATCTCTCTTCATTTTCTACCACATATTTTCCTTATTTTATTCTTTTTCCTTAGTTATTGTGCCCACCTCTTAGGTCTCAAGTGAGGTGGGAGGAGGGAGTATTTGTTATTTTTATCATTGATTTCCGAAGGTAACAAATATTGTTTGTGAAAGTCCTCGCCTTCTAATGTCAATATACATGTATAATTAATAAGCCATAATCTCTTGTCTATCTCGTACTTCAATATGTTATCATTATAGAAGAAAATAACTCCAAGCATTTCATTATTTGTTGTAGTATCAAACATTTACAGACCCGTCAGCAGCAAAGACGTATATTAAAGAGCAAGGGGCACCAATTGTCGTTAAAGCAGATGGATTAGCTGCTGGAAAAGGAGTTATTGTTGCATTGAGTCTGGAGGAGGCATACGAAGCTGTGGACTCGATGCTTGTAGAAGGTCTATTTGGCTCTGCAGGTTGTCGGGTCATTGTTGAGGAATTCTTAGAAGGTGAAGAAGCATCATTTTTCGCATTAGTAGATGGAGAAAATGCAATACCTTTAGAATCTGCGCAGGACCATAAACGAGTAGGTGATGGGGATACGGGTCCCAATACGGGTGGAATGGGGGCATACTCACCAGCTCATGTCTTGACTAAAGAACTTGAATCTTTGGTCATGGAGTCTATTATTCTTCCTACAGTTAGAGGGATGGCTGAAGAGGGGTGACAGTTTGTTGGAGTTCTTTATGCTGGACTCATGATCGAAAAGAAATCTGGCTTACCAAAATTAATCGAGTACAATGCGCGGTTTGGAGATCCAGAGTGTCAGGTGAGTTTACCGATATTTCATTTTTGATCAGATTTTATGAATGATGCCTACATAATTTCTGTAGTGGTAGACGCACTTCATTCAAGTGAGACCTATGACCAGATTTTACCCTGTTGATAGCTGTTATTATGGTCTGGGGTTATCATGATATCCTAGAGTTATGTTTTCGTAATAAGTCAAGCGATACGGTGTAGTACTCATTCCGTCCCATAAAAAATGTCGCACTTTCCTTTGAAGTCCGTCTCAAATAAATGGGGAAACATTCCTAGTATAATTTTACTATGGTAAAATCTTTATAGAAACTAGTAAAGCACACTTCTTGAGTTCAAATTTTGGGAATGTGGAAGCCAACCTGGTTTGTTGTGAACATATTGTTGATCTTAATATGCATTAGCAAAATGTGTTGTGATGTCTTATAACAAGAATTCAATTGCCTCTTGTAACATTTGACATGCATTAATAAGAAATCTTCTCCCCCACCCTTCCTGTCGAGATTCCATTGTTTAGGTTTGCATGTAGTATCTACCTATTCTGATTTTTTTTATATTTTTTTTTTCGTGTGTGTGTGTGTGTTATTCAATAAACCAGGTGCTTATGGTAAGATTGGAGTCTGATCTGGCACAAGTCCTGCTTGCAGCTTGTAAAGGTGAGCTAAGCAGTGTATCTCTTGATTGGTCCCCGGGGTCAGCCATGGTGGTGGTCATGGCTAGTAATGGCTACCCCGGAAATTATGAGAAAGGGTCCGTCATTAAAAATCTTGAAGAAGCAGAGAGTATTTCCCCTTCCATGAAAATATTTCACGCTGGAACAGCTCTAAACTCAGATGGTGAGTACATAGCCACTGGAGGTCGTGTTCTTGGGATCACCGCAAAAGGAAAAGATCTCAAAGAGGCGAGGGATAGAGCTTATCGAGCAACTGAGGAGGTCAACTGGGACGGAGGGTTTTATAGGAGAGATATTGGTTGGAGAGCACTTCCCCTGAAACAAAGTATCTAAGGAGGGGTAAAAAGGTAATATCACTAACTTATCTGCCTGAGATCAAGAGTTTTTTCCGGTTATAACTTGTTCCTATCTAACAATATAGAACATTCAAACTGAAAAAGATCAGACAATATAGAGCATTCTAACTGAAATTTAAATTGTGACAAGAAGGAGCCATGTTCATTTACTATATACTCCCTCACTCCGTCCAATAATAATAGTTGCATTTTAATTTTTGGTCGGTCTAAAAAATAAGTCTTGTGTTTTGACAAGTTTGACAAGCCACTGGCGACACTTATTAGGGTCACTTTTTGGTGACATATCAAGAATATGTTTGACCAAATCACGGCCAGCTATTATCAGTTATCAATGGCGAAGCAAGTAATTCTATAGAGAGAGGTCAAGATTATGATATAGCGAATTTTTTTTCCTAATTCAAATCAAAGGGAGTGAAAAATGGTAGTAAAATTTTTAGTGGTAAAAATGTTACATATTCTTAAATTTAAAGTAGTAGAAATGACACAACACTAAAAATCAAGGAGGTAATTTGATTGGTCATAACACATGACATGAGATTCTTCTTCTATGTTGAGTAAAAGAAAAGATGGACTCGTCAGTAAACTCGTTACAAGTGGACTCAAATCGCTTGTGTAGGGCTTTCGGGTAGCACTATATAGTCGTGATTAAGATTTTGTCACATTTTCCTTCTTTTTATATTTATGGTTAAGAAAAATGGTACCATATGGACTTTATGTGAACTAAATTAATCTTAATCGTTGATAACAGTACATTCGATTACATAAATGGCATAAATTGTGAACCAACTTTTACAATTTTCAAGGCAGGTAAATTGTTTGTACTAATGGGGATGGCACACACAATAGGATGGTGGGAGTGATTAGTGGGCACTATGTACTACCCACTTGACATGCCCTCCAGCACCATGATTATATGTTTCTAATTTTGGTAAAATTGACCTCCATGCTTAAAAGTTTATAAAGCCTTTTAGCTTGTTATTAGAAATATGGATTTGACGGTAGTGACATTTGATTTCTGGGTTAATTGCAATTTTGTTACCTGAGTTTTACAAAATTTTGCAATTGGTTATTAAATTTGTCGAAGTTGCGATTGGGTTCTTAAGTTTGCTGAACTGGAGCAACCACGTGTAAAATTTGTTACTCAGTTAAGAAACTAACAAAATGAACATCATGTGCGAAACACGTGACCTTTAATGAGGGCAAATATGTCACAATGGTGTAAAAGTCTCTTCAACATTTTCTCACCTCCATTATTGTTTCCACCATTTACGCCACCACCATCACCCTCACAGCCACCACCACTACCACCATCCTTACCGCCACCACCACCACCAGCTCCACCGCCATCCTCTCACAACCAAATTATCAAATCTGTCAGCCCAAAAACCAAATCTGGAAAACCAAAATCAAATACCAAAATGTATCCAAATTGGGAATTAAAATTACCAGATTTGATTCCAGCGAAGAAGCAAAGTAAGCCATGTTCGGCTCCCTTGGGAATCTCTTCGTATCCAACAATGTGAACCCTAAAGACATCGGAATTCTAGTTGTGAATTGCAGCTTCTTCAACCCAACTCCTTCTTTCTCCGCCATGATCGTCAACAAATACAAGCTTCGTAGCAACATATGGACATTCAAAAGCAACAATAACAATTGTAGAGAGAGGATGCTTCTCGAATCTCAGATCTGGTGGTGCTTTCAAAAATATCAATTTGAAACCACCACCGGATAGAAGAGGGAGAAGGAACTGGTGGCGGTATGCAAAGTGGAGTTACTGAGTGGCGTCCATGGAGGAAAGGAAGGAAGGAGAAGGGGATCTGGGTAGGAACGGTAATGGTGGAAACGGAATTAGAAATCGAGAGAAAGAGAGAGAGAGAGAGAGAGAGAAACGACAGACTGTTAGGTTAGTGAAGTAGTTTCGTGTTTTCCTTTCTTTTCTTTTCTTTTTTTCTTTTTTTTTTTAAAATATGTAATGTGCCTCTTTTACCCACTCAATTCTTGGCGAAGTGACGTATATGCCCCTTAAGATATCACGTGTGTGGCACATGATGTCCATTTTGTTAGTTTCTTAACTAACTAACAAATTTTACACATGATTGCTCCGGTTCAGCAAACAGGAACCCAATCGTAACTTTGACAAATTTAATAACTAATTGCAAAATTTTGTAAAACTCAGGTAACCAAATTGCAATTAACCCTTGATTTCATGACAGTTACACCGTAGGATGAGTTTTAAATTTAAAGGGTTTGATCATTTTTTAATCACTCAACCCTACTTAAAAAAAAAACGATTTTTTTGATTGTTCTCTAGTCTGATGCTAAAACTATTACTACCCCTGTCCCTAAATGAGTGTCCAAATTTCATTGAAGGGATATCTGAAAATTTCAACTCTTTGTACAATTTGGTGGCAAAGATTCATATATAATCTTGTAATCTCATTTCTAAACATTTAGTTTTGCACGTATATATAAAGAGACCGGTGAAAAAAATTTCGAAAAAAAACATTTAGGGACAAAGTTATGTTAAAAAAAGACACTCATTTTGGGACACAGATTTTTTGAAAATGGACACTCATTCATTTAGGGTCATTCATTTAGGGACAGAGAGAGTACTTCTTACGTTTGCAAATAAAAAAAGGTGAAGTTTTTCAGGAAATGTTATTCATTTTCTTTAAGTTAAGTGTTTATCTTATTTCTATTTTTTCTTACACATAGGAAGGAATTTGATATTTTAGTGTTAAATGTAACGCATACTATACTACATGAATAGTCTTAATATTAGTATTCTACCATTTTCTTAAAATAAAGTAAAATAATAATACTCATAATTTCTCATTATATGTGCAAAGTTTGGCATGATGTGCATACCTGTTTGGCATGATATGTGCATACCTTATATTCTATCCCCAGGATATAATATAGTTTCACTTTTATTTTAGTTGTCAACTTGATTGAATATTAAACAAGATTTTAAAATAAATTAATTATTATAATAAAAAATTAAAACTATTATAAATACACTGTCAGCAACAGTTTTCGAGATTATTTTTTTGAAATAATTGGATTATAATAAAATTTTAACCAAAGTTTAAACAAATTAATGGTTAAATTAAAGTGTGACAATTTTTTGTAAATTTGCATTAGCCTACAGCTTGGATTTAAGTATAGACTGACTAAGCTGTCAAAAAAAGGTGCAATTTTAATTTAATTTTACATAAAAGCTCATCATTTTCTTTTTATAGACAATTGTAATGTGATACTAATGATTCCAGAATAACTTTACAAGATTACATTCACAATTAAATTGAAAGAAAAAAAAAAGATTCTGATAGATTTAAAAATACAAACGTCTTATGTACGTACGGTATATTCTTCTTTTTCTTTTTAATTATATATACCACTTGCACATTTGTTTTAAATTATCTAAAATAAAGTAAAACAGTAGGGTCCTTTCATTTTTTTATTTTTACCCCCACCGTTCAAAATGATAGTCTCTTTAACATTTATATTTGTCCTAAAAAGATGTAAAAAGATGTGGAAGTCTCTTCTGAGACCGTCTCGTTCATATATGAGTGAGTTTCAATGAGGAAATGAGTTTGCACCGCCTGTTCATAAAAGGCAAACCATTTACTCTCTCAACAAAACTCGTCTCATATGTGAGACCGTCTCGCACATTTTTGTTTAAAAAGATAATCTCATATTCAACATTGTTAGATTAAAATAATTAAAACTCCAAAATTGCCGATAAAAAAGAGAGAATTATTTACAACTTTTGTCTCAGTTTAAAGTTTTTAGCTTGTTTGTTCTTTTCTTTTTTTTTTTTAAATATATTTTCCGGAGTGAATTTTGAGTAATAATTAGTGGTTAATTTAGTTATTCTAATGAAAGTCTAAAACTTGTAATCGGTAAACTGTTAGAAATACTATCAATAACAAATTTTAGATTTTCATTAAGATAGTTAAATTAAAATATAATTATTGTTCAAAATTCTTTCAGACAAACACCACTTTAATTTAGGCTCACATTTTTTTTTTGTTTTTGTCAAAACGATTTTAAGTTCACATTCATACTAACAATAACTACCAAACTCGCATGTTCTCTCCTACTTTATCACATTTTTACTGTACTTTTCGTACTCACAATAGCAACTTTACAACATTATTAAACACAATTTTCTTAAAACTCATGAACACCTCAATGTGTGAACCTTAATAAAAGACGGAAAGACGGAGAGAATATTGAGTATGTAATTATTCAAATTGAACTCGTTAAATTAGAAAATCAAATGTCTAGCGAACTCTTACGTGGAGAGTATTTCGAAAATTTGAGTCGACGTTTTTTTTTTTTTTTTTTTTTGATCAAACAAGAGAATCAATGCATGCATTAATGTATGAAACGGAGATGGTCCTCCACAAATGCCGGAGACTCATTCTATACACTAAGATTATTAAATAACCATGAAACTCTTGAAACACAATCAATCACATTATTTGTGATTCGATTAACACAAACTACATAAAAGCTAGAGTTCAAGACTAATAAAATCTTACAAATGAAAATGACATCTCCGAACTCGTTCGTAGCCTGTGATGATGAGGACAAAGACCCTTGTCCACCAATGAATCCTTGGATTAAACTCGAACTCTTAGTAATAAGCACTCCATGATCAAATCGAACAATATCTTAGTCGACGTTATTAATAAGTAAAACAAAAGGAAAGCCATTAATTTCCGTCATTCACGGAAAACAAATTACAATGGACCAAATGTTATTGTGTTCGATTGAGTCTACCACTTTCTGTCGATTTTCTCACTCGAAATAACTATTTTTTCGAAAGTATTTTTGAGCAAAAATGTTTTGTTAAATTACTTCTTTAACAAATATTTAAAAATTATTATTAATAATAATTGTAATGATGTATTAATTAACAATTTTTTTTTATTAAACTAATTAAATTAACTAAACTTTCTTTCTCAAAGTACCAAAGATCATTTCAGAATGGATTAAATACTCATATTTGTGGCTGAAAAAAAGGACTAGTTGACATATGAATTATAATTATAATAACTGCTCCACTAATTTTGCAACAACAATATCCATATGAAACATAATCATATCTTGTTTACTTCAAGAAGTAAGAAGTAAGAAGTAAGAAGTAAGAAGTAAGAAGAGTCCTTTACATTACATTGCTTTTGCATGTTTATTAAAAATAAAAAAACATTAATATTTTAAATAGGTTGAAAATATAATTTTTTTTTAAAACACTATTTACATCGTGGATAAAAGTAAATTAGTAAAGTGTTAATTTTTCGTAACTATACAACTATTAGAATCATTAAAATGAAAAAAAATTGTCCATTGTCATTTTAGGAATGAAGATGTTGTTTTGAGATGTATGAAAACGAAAAGTATGATTCTTACTTGAGACTGAGACGGAGTTTTTTTTTTTTAAATCAACCAAACAAACAAAGAGCAATTGCTGTAACAGTATCCTATAAGAATCTTTTCTTTAAAATTGGTACAATGTTCAATCTTGTCTCAATTTTTAAAAATAAATGTATGATCAAAAGATTAATTGTACTTGAGTCCCACTGCACTTCTTATTCATTTTGTTTTTAAAGTATGAGGTGGGGGTGCATACTACTTATTCATTTAAGCTATGGTCAAATTTCTCACTTTTGAGGTGTATCATAAAAAGTAAAATGAATAATACTCCCTCCGGTCCAAAATAACTGTTGTTTTTTGACTTTTCACAAAGATTAAGAAATGCAATTATTACGGCATATTAATGGTGAAAGTTCCATGCTTACCCTTATTTATTGTCCATTTGTCTTACATTATTACACTCACTAAGTCAATTAATAAAGTAAATCGACTTCCAATGTAAGGGTAAATTAGGAATTTTAATTGTTTTGACCCAAAAGTGACAGTTATTTTGGACCAAAAAAATTGCTCAAAAGCGACATATATTTTGGACCGGAGGGAGTAGTAGGTAAATTTTTCTGAGAATTTTATTTATTTTAATTGTCCCTCACGCAATATAAAAAAATATGAGGCGGACTCCTGTGAGACCGTCTCACGGTGTGAGACGGCTCACAGCCAAGCCAAGCCGAGCCGAGCCATGCCAAGACAATTTTTTATTTTTTTGCCATCCAATTTTTTTCCCTGCCATTTTTTGCTCGCCATCAAAAGTAACACTTTTTATAAAGAAATGTAACATTTTTTTTCTTTAAAAAATGTACCACAATTTTGCTGAAATAGATTAAAGATAACATAAGATTGACAACTAAACTAATGTTACATTTTATAATAAACGAATGTAACTTTTTTTTTTCTCAATTATAACACTTTTCTAGGGTTTTACATTTAATAGAAATGCAAACCCGATTATATACATGGATTTTTACTCTTTTTTTTTAAGAATAAAAGTGACATTTACAAAAAAAAAATGTTACATTCATTTATATAGAAAATTATAATAATATATGCGCTCTGTTACACTTCAAATATTACTTGTTCTAACCACGAAAACTATCAAACTATTTAATTTTTCTTGCAAAACTGCTGTTACATTTAAGAATATAAAGTATTACTTTTTGTAGATGAAACTGTCACTTTTATCAGAACATAGTGTTACATCTCAGGATACGAGCAACACAATTTTTTTTTGTGTATTAAAAATATGTTTTTTTTTTTAAAAAAAAAAAAAATAAACCATATCATGATCTATCTAGTTTTGTTCGTCTCGTTGAGATGAACACAATCGTATTTTTAAAATTTATTTTTGACTTCAAAATCTCAAGATATAACATTTTAAAGTTATTTTTATTTTTATTTTTTTAAGGAAGAACATGTGCCGCAAGCTGGAAGGAGGGGATGGTTGGCTGGCGAACGGACCACTAGAGCAAGCGTGGACGGGCGGGTTTTGACCCATGGATCTTTGTAAAAAAAAAATACTATTGTAACGCCGGAAAACTCGCAATGGTTCAATAAGCGGGGAAAATATAAAACTAAACACCATATTTCACTGTTGGAGTAGAAGACCATGAGGATGTTGTTTTGACTTTTGACATTGCGTTTGACTTCTTGGGCATCATCGATATTCGAACTCTAAATAAAATTGTTATTTCTTAGTAATATGTTAAGTGATTGGGTGAAGCTAGGTTGGTTTAATTAGCTTAGTTATGTTATGACCTTTATAGTAGCTTACTAGCTTTGGACTAATGTCATTAAGCATATTTATTACTATCAAGTTTCAAATTATTTATTCAATAATGATATTCCAAAATTATCAAACTTCCCCACATTTTATTATGGAAACTAATTGATATTCTTTGGTATAATAGTTTAATATTGTTAGAGCAATATTAAAACGATGACAAAGACAAGAAAATAATCAAACACAATAACACCAGATTTACGTGGTTTATTAACTTGACTACGTCTATGGGCGAGAGAGAGAGAGAGAGACAATACAAGATCACACTAATCTAATGCATGAATTTTGATCACAAAATTCTCGACTGCGCATACCTTACATCAAGAATTACAGATTTCTTTTTCTTGAGCACACACAAAGTTATGATTATGTTAGGAGAAAGGTTATTTATACTTTCCTAATCCTTAACCCTAATCACAATAGGAAATATATTTTTTGTTCCAAAAGCATTCCTTGAATCAGTCGCCCGCTTCTGGCCGACACGCCAGCCATATACACCTGCACGGTCATGCGTAAAAACTTGCATCGTCGTGCTGCCAGTCTTGAAACCCTGCAGGCACAGTCAGCACCTACCTAGCACGCCCGTGTCTTATTTCTTTCTAAGAACTGACTGTTACCTCCTGCACGCACGGTCGTGCCACCTCAAGTGCACGACCGTGTAACTCCACCCTTCTCGGAGTTACGAAATATCCGTTGTATAATCCTCTAATAAGACGTCTCAACTTCAAAGGCATCATTATCCCAACAAATATGTTAAGGTGTTGTATTATACTTCAACTAAATATTTTATCCATCTCCAAACGTTTCACTCTGTTTTATATTTAGGCTGAAAAGATGGAGGAGTTCATTTTAAAAAAACAAATTCATGGTAAAATAATAATAATAAAAAAGAAATTCCTTAAACAGGTCACTACATTTGATGTCGATTAATTCAGTTTGAACAAGGTATAATGATATGGAGGCAAAGCTCTAATGGTACAATAAGAAAAAAACTTGTGTGAGACGGATGAATGTTTGCCCCCTTTATGGGCGGGCGGGCGGGCCGGGCAAGCCCATTTTCTCTCTCGTGATCCGTCTCATGTGTGAGACCACCTCACACAACACTTCCTTATACAATAAAACCCTACAATTTAGCTACACAAACCCTTCCAAATTACTTTATAGACAAAAAGATGGAACTATACATTTATTTTGCTCAAAACAAGGAGAAAGAGCAAATAGTTCGCTTTTGAATGGCACTTATATTTTGACCAAATGAGTATTAGGTAGGAAAAAGAAAAAGAGGATTGATGGAGAAGAAAACATAACACAAAGACCAAAAGAAAAAGTTAGAGGAAGAGAAAAAGAAGTAAATTTCAAACTTATACCCCCAAAAGAAAATACAAGGGGGAAAAAAAAGAACAGAAAACAAAATCAAGGAAACAAAAGAATTTAACGAGATGGTATGGGAAAGAAAAGAATCAAATTCGCTAAATATAATGAATGAAACAATTTCTATTTTTTTGTGGTTGCTATTGTTCCATAAGTTGTGAAAAAATTGGTCATGACAGTTAAAAGAGCCCCATCCACGAGAAGCAAGAAAATATGTACTATCATACATACTCCGTCGTATAATAAATATTACTACCTCTATCTTTAAATAAATATCCAAATTTTATTTTAAAGGACATTTTTTTTTTTGTAAAATTTGGTGGCCAATTTCATATATAATCTTGTAATCCTCTTTACAAACATTTAATTTTTGTTAGTATAAAGAGACCGGTGAAAATAAATTCCAAAAAAAAAAAAACATTTAAGGACAAAGTTATGATCACAATGAACACTCATTTTGGGATAAATTTCCTGAAAATAGAAACTCATTCATTTATGGACAGAGGGAGTATATCTTTATTTTTGTTTGGCACAATAAAAAATGCATTTTTTTTTTTTAACAAAAACGAATTTAAGGATTAATTCATATACATACAAAACACAAACAAATAAAATACAATTTTTGATTTTCTTTTTGATAAACCAACTGCAAATTTATTATAGAAGGGAGCAATTAATATTCTCTTCTAATGCTTTCACCGAAAGAGCATAATTCCTGTCCAATTTGGTTGGTCACTTCATTATGAGATTCAACATACTGTACTCATTATCCATACTTCTTTCGCATGTACTCTCTCAATATACCATTATAATTATGGAGCACGAGATCAGTAAAATAAAATTAAAATGATTATGATATACTCCCTCCGTCCCAAAATGATCTTCTCATTTGACATTTTTCATTGTCCCAAAAAGTTCTTCCCATTTCTACAATTTGGGCTTAAAAGTGGATGAACAAAACATGGCTAGTGAAACAAGTGTTCATATCCTTAAAAAGTTTGAATAGTCAAATGTGAAGATCATTTTGGGACGGAGGGAGTAGTATACAGTAGTATAAATTAATGACACCAAGTAAGAAAATTCCAATCATATTATTTCCTTAATTGCTTTTCACATTTTATTTCTTAATTATGGCATTTTACATAATTATATGTGCTATTTGGTACAAGTAAAATAAAGCAGATTAAAAGTGAAGCTTAGTGTAGTAACAATTATGCATTAATAAAAAGATAATATGCATAGTCATGTACAAATTATTTCATTATTCACCCCTCACATACAAAATCATAATCTTAAACTTCCATTCAAGGCCAAAAATATAAAAAAAAATAAAAATGATAGCACACATAAATAAATCTGAAGTATGCTTTGAGCTTTTCCACTAATTAAAACATAATTTAACATTTTAAAACACAATTAATTATAAATAACAACCCACTTCACATATTGCTGAATTTTTAATTAATTTCTAGAAATTAAAAAAAAAAAAAAAAGACCTCATCAAGGCTTCATGTACTGCTGTCCTTGATTCTCCTGGAACTCTTCTTGGTTCTGGTAGTGGTATCCATTATTCTGCTCATAATTGGAATTTTCATTGTTGTTGTTGTACTGATTCATCGAGTTTACATTGTTAAGGTCATAGTAGTACTTTCCATTCTCCAAGTACCTTGTATCGCTCATGCCCATCTTCTGGTTATTGTTATTGTTGTTGTTGTCGTTGTACAAACTAGCACCCGTGTCAAAATTGTTGCTCGCCCCCTGCTTGTTGTTGTTGTATGCACTGACACCAGTGTCGTACGTGTTGCTCGCCCCCTGCTTGTTGTTGTTGTACAAACTGGCACCAGTGTCATAATTGTTGCTCGCCCGCTGCTTGTTGTTGTTGTTGTTGTACATGTTGGCGCCATTATTATAATTGTTGTTGTTGTTGTTGTTGTATAAACTGGCATCAGTATCATAATTGTTGCTCGCCCCCTGCTTGTTATTGTTGTTGTTGTTGTACATGTTGGCCTCGTTGTCATAATTGTTGTTGTCGTCGTTATACAAACTGGCCTCACTTTCAAAATTGTTGCTCGCCCCCAGCTTTTGGTCGCTGTACAAGTAGGCACCATCGTCGTAATTGTTGCTCGCGCCCTGGTTCTGATCCTGGTTGTTGTTGTTGTTGTTGTTGTTGTAGTTGTTTGCGCCATTGTTGTTGTTTAGGCCGTGAGAGTTGTACGTGCTTTCATCATGGTACAAGTCATTGTTATTGTTGCTACTATGGATGGGTGTGGTGTACCCTTTGTCCATCAAACTTGTCTCATCAACATCCTCAGAGTTGTACATGCTGCTTTCATCATTGTACATGTTGTTGTTGGTGTATCTCCTGGTGTCACTCATGCCTTGTGTCTCCACATTGCTCTGCTCATAATTACCAACTTGGGTATTGTCAAAGTTGTTGTTCTGGCCATTGGGGTTGGAATTTTGACTATTGTAAGGGACATTGTTGTCATTAGCCAAGTTGTAGGCGGCCACACCAGGGGTAATGGTGGTGGTGGCGGCGGCGGTTGACGGTGGGAGTTGGCCGGATTCATGGCCGTAGAGGCCGTAGGCGGCGTTGTCTTGTGTTTGTGGGATGAAATTAGGCTCTTGGTTTTGATTGGTATCATCTAAAGGGACTTGATTGGTATTTGTCAATTTGGGGACTTTGCTAAAGAATTGGCTCTCTCTTGCTTGGACATGGAGAGAAATTGAGAGGGTGAGGAAGAGGAAGAGGAAGAGGAAGAAAAGCTTGGTCATGGAAGCCATGGAAATGGATATTGTAAATGGATGGTGGCTAACTAGTGGGAAAAATACTATCTTGATCTTAAACTTATATAGATGGCTCTCCTATTGTGATTTTGTTCTCTCTCTCTCTCTCTCTCTCTCTCACACACACACACACAAATAAAATAAAAAATAAATTTTGAAAAAATAATCTACCATTAGGTGTAAATGGGGCATGAAATTAGGTGATGATTGTGGACCAAATGTATAATGGCACTTTAACAAAAGAGGCCTTTTTCTTTTTCATGTAGATGTTTTCATATGATTTTTTTCACCCTTTTTTTATTCTGAATAAATGTCCAAATTTCATTTTAAACGGCATTCTAAAAATCTCTACTTTTATACAGTTTAGTGGCAAAGATTCAAATATCTCCTCTCGTGATCCTCTTTCTAAACATTTATTTTTACTAGTATAAAGAGACTAGTAAAAAAATTCGGTAAAAAGTTTCTTAAAAATAGACATTCGTTCGTTTAGAGACAGAGGGAGTAGTTATTTTACTTTTAATTATCTTTGCCATTTGTGTACTAATTTGATGAACAATGTTTTATATGGAATGAGCTTATGGTAAAATGGGGACAGAGATATGTTGTAGCAACAATTATGCAAGTGATTGCGTTTGTTATGCAATCAAATTTTCAAATTTCAGTTTTTGGTGGACAATGTGCAATATGCCAAGCAGAATTTGGGGGAGTGTGTTTTAATTACTCCATCCACACGAGTTAGTCTTATAAAAAACTTGTTTTACAATCACGTCGTTTTTGCCATCCAGACGGGTTATATGTTTTGTGTTTTCATTTTTTTAATCTCAAAATAAATGAGACGTTTTTGACTCTTTTAGTGTAATAATTTATTATTGTGAAAGCAAAAGGTACAAACAGTACTCCTTCTAGCCGTAAATATAAGCAAAAAAGTTAGAATTTTTTACTCTAAATATAAGCAATTTTTCTTAGTTTCAATACAAAACTCATTAAATGTAACTGTATTTAATACTCTTTTACTAAAAATACCCTTAATTAATTACACATTTTAAATACAAGTGCACATTTATTACACATTCAATACGAGTATATATTACTGTATTTTTTTTTGGCTAAAAAATTAAGATAATTAACTAACTTTAACTACTTTTTTAATAAGTGTTTTCCCCCCCCCTAAAATTTGTGGTCGGAGGGAGTAAATCAATTGTTTAATCAATTTCATAAGTCATTGCGACATTTATTATGAAAAAGAGTGCGTACTATTTAAAGTTTATAATTTTCATACCCTTTGTAAGCCTTG
Source organism: Campanula takesimana (assembly GCA_026119855.1). Lineage (NCBI taxonomy): Eukaryota > Viridiplantae > Streptophyta > Magnoliopsida > Asterales > Campanulaceae > Campanula > Campanula takesimana. Next base: position 375,532 of record JAOWBW010000690.1, read on the forward strand.
GCAAAGCCCGGCTACACGTGAGGGGGCGTGTAAGAGACAATTATCCCACATCTTCTAAAGAGAGAAACATGGACCTAATCTGGTGGCACGGGGTAGAATCGTGGGCCCAAAACCAATTGGTGATAAGAGAGTAACTCCTCAAGTCTATATACCGGTCTATGTTTTCCTCTCTCTTTAAAAGATGTGGGATAATTGTCTCTTATACCCTGACTCATTTTTTTCATGTCTCAAAATAAGTATGGGAGGAGGAGTAGTTTAAATCTTCTTCTTTTTTTCCTTTTTTAAGCACTGGGTCCAAAGTACAATGTCGGTGGTAGATAATTTCTAGGATTTTATGGCGGGTAAAGTAATTCCCTCAATGATCATCGACGTTTGTTGTAATTTTCTCAAAATATCTAAATACATGGGTGCTTATGTAGTAAATAATCTTCAAAGATGACACATTTACTTAAAAAAACAAAGGTAACACTAAACCGAACACTAAGTTGAATGTTTTTATTTTATTTTAAATAGCTCTTGTTTGCATTGACACTCAAGATTTGACCTTTTTAATTTATTTTTATGCTCGACTGATGAGATGCTTTAAAGCTCAGTAAGACTCATAATATAGAAAAATCAATAGAAAAGCGACGTAAAGAACAAAAGACCGTACGTTGTTGTACGGTAGCAGCAGTCGCCTCACTCACCGATGGGGAAATTTAAAAAGGAAGGGGTATTTGTGGAATTAGGTTGATAAAGGTAGGAGGCGGGTAATGAGGATTTTTTTTTCAAATAATTCCGTTTGGAGTTAGTATGTACCCAAACGACACTATAGAAATTTTATGTACCAAAATGACCATTTTTTGGGAAGTCGGCATTGGCAATGCCGTTTTTGGCTTGAAGTTGGCATTACCAATGCCGACTTTAGCTTAGGCAAATTTCTGTGATTAGGGTTAGTGTTAATCACTAACGGTTGCATGGTTTTTAGTGTCAAGTGAAGTCAGCATTGCCAACGCCGACTTCAACTAGGGTTTTTGACAAAATCGGCATTGCCAATGCCGACTTCATCATGTTATAACAGCACCTCTTCTTCCTCATTTTTTCATAGCCATTTTCTGTTCCCTTCCCCCTTAATCCCCTTAATCTCCCAACTTTATTAACCCTAAAGTTTGCCTAAGCTAAAGTCGGCATTGGTAATGCCGACTTCAATGCAAAAAACGGCATTGCCAATGCCGACTTCCCAAGAAGTGGTCATTTTGGTACATAAAATTTTCATAATGTCATTTGGGTACATACTAATTCCAAACGGAATTATTTAAAAAAAAATCGGTAATGAGGAGAGTGGTAGGGAGGAAATAATGGGAAATTAAGTACACAAGACCCATGTGCCCTTCTAAAATACTCCTCCTCCACGTACTAATGTTTAATGTATGGCGCACTGCTAACCTTAGACCTAGGGATGGCAACGGGTCGGGTTCGGCTCGGATCAGGCCTGATCCGAACTATAAAATCCTATTACCGAACCCGATCCGATCCGAAACTCTATGATCCGAGCCCTGATCTGTGCTCCGATCCGATCCGAGGTTGTCACCCTTTTTTTTAAAAAAAAAAAAAAAACGCATCACAAAAAAAAAAACCACTTCTTCAGACTTCAGGGAACAAAACCACCCGCTCAACTACGATTACAAAAGTAAAAATCTATTCTTTCATTATCAAAGGAGTAATCTTGCTTCAAATTTCAAAAGAACCCACTTTTGGTCAATCAATCAAACAAAAGCAAGAGAGAGACGAGAAGACCAAAATCAAAATTAAAACACAGAGACGGAGGGATTAATCTTGATAAATTACCTCATTAGAGCTTGGTGTCGCCGCCGATGTAAGCGAGTTGGTGGCCGGCCGCCCTAGGGTGAATTTTACCACCGTAACTGCACATCAATTTTACCTTGTAATTGGAGCCTCCATCTCCGCCGCCGTAGGAATTATGGACGTCTTTGAAGAAGGAGAGCCAAGGAGGAGTCGAGCACTCGAACGGTCAGTCGGTCACCGGGCAAGTGGAAGTGGCGACCGACGACGTAAAGAGAGAGAGAGAGAGAGAGATGAGAAGAACGCAGGGAGAGGCGGCGTTTATTTTAAGAAATCTGAGATATTGAAATTTAAACCCTAGATCTTTTCTTATATATACAGGGCTATGTGTATATTTTAAAAACATGAGGGGCTATAATAAAAATTCTAAGGTTAATGAGATCGGATCGGGTCGGGTCGGGTTCGGATCGGATCAGGGGTGCTGCCGAACCCGATCCGAACCCGATCGGATTTTTAAAATTTCAAACCAAACCCGAAATTTACGGATCGGAACGCCTTCAGTTCAGATCGGATTCGGTCAAATTGTCATCCCTACTTAGACCCTTCACGATTTCTCATATCGCCGATTGCGCAATTGGCCTTTTCAGTTTGAATCTCAATCCTATTTTATTGACAACCCCCCTCCCCCTTTTTTAGTTTTATTTTAAGAGTTTATAGATGGGATCATTTGATTAATGATGTCTTTTTTAAAAGAAATTTCTCTGCTTCAAAAATGATTTTTTCTATTTTTTTCATTACAATTGACTTTTGAACGATAATTTTATATTGATTTAATTATTCTAATAAAAATCTGACATTTGTTATTGATACACTACTAACATTATTATTAAGCCACAATCTTGCGTAAAATGCGTTTTACGTAAGCAGGGACAGATTTACTGTTGTGCCTGCCGTTGCCTGGGCAATGGTATTTTTTTTTTTTTTTTGCAAAACGACGTTGTTTTGAGTGTTTAAGATTAATATTTTTATTTTATTTTTTGCAAAACGACGTCGTTTCGATTGTTAAGAATAAAAAAAAAAGATCAGATTACAGTAGCATAGCATTATGCATAAAGGTAAAAAAAAAACCAATTCTCGCCTCTCTCGTTCTCGCTCTGCGATCTCTGGTAGTCGCAATCTCCGGTCCACCGCCGCCCACAGCCAAGCCACCGCTCCCTCACCGCCGCCCACAACCACCGCCACCATCACCGGAATGGACGGAAATACTCTCCCTCCGCAGCCCCCTCAAGAAAACAAGAAGAGATTGTCCAATCAAAGGTATACCCTAAAATCTAAAATTGATTTCACTTCTTTCCTAATTTTGTTCTTATTTCGGTCCCAAATTCTTTATTGTTAATCTTCTCATTTGATAACATTGGTAATAGGTTGTTGGATCGGTTCATTACGGTGACTCTGAGAAATAAAGCAAGACCTAGTGTTCCAATTGCTCAAGATGAGCCGGAGATAGTTTTTTCAAGAAACGCAAGGACCACAACCTACTAATGCTTCAATTAAATCCCAAGCTACAATACGATTAAGAGGCGGATATGTGACCCTACAAAGTGATCCCGGGAAAAAAGGGAGCCAATTTCAGTTTTTTCATCCGGATGATGTTGAAAGAGTTAGAAGAACGTACCTCCTCAAAGGTCCGGAACAACCAAATCTACCGGAATATCCGACCACTCTCATCTCAGGTAAAAAGCGTAAATTTCATCATGGATGGTTTAGTGAATATAAAGATTGGTTGGAATATAGTGAATCGAAAGATGCCTTGTTTTGTTTGCCATGCTATTTGTTTAAAGATGTGAGTAAGTATGGTGGTGAATCTATTTGTATTTGATGGTTGATGTTCTAGGGGTTACTCATGATTTGAATTTGGCTTTACAAAGACGTGAGCAAGATCTCTTGAATGCTTTGAATCTTGTAACAATTTCCTAACGGCGACTTCAACAAAAGAGGGATAGTGGATGGGAAGTCCTCTTGAATAGTGTTGTTGAAATTTGTAAGAGACATGACATTGATGTGCCGGACATGGATGGACCCTATTACTTGTTGAAGAAATACCGTCGTCAAAATTCATTTGTTACTAATCTACATCATTACAAGAATGATTGTTTTTTTAGTATTTTGGATGTGTAATTGAAAAAACTTGATGAAATATTTAATGTGGAAAGCACTGAACTATTACAATGTTTAGCATGCTTGAGTCCTTCTTCGTTGTTTGCTTCTTTTGATGAAGACAAATTGATGAGGATGACGCAATTGTATTCTAATGATTTTTTGGAGTAATGTGAATCATCTATCCGCAATCGATTGGCTAATTATATTATGGATATGCGCTTAGACTCTCGTTTTTAGATTTGAAAGGTCTTGTTGATCTTTCAACGACACTTGTGGCAACCAAAAAGAATGAGACTTACCGTGTGGTTTATAAGATTGTGAAGCTTGCTTTGCTTTTGCCGGTAGCAACCGCAAGTGTTGCACGGGTCTTTTCACCTATGAACCATGTAAATAGCGATTTGGGGTCTAAGATGGGGGATGAATGGTTAAATGACCGATTGGTAACTTTTGTAGAAAGAGATGTATTCATGAATATTAGTGAGGATGAGATTTTAACTTATTTTCAAAAGATGAATCCTAGGAAACATCAATTGTAAATTGCGTTTGTTTAATATGATGTTGACATATTGAAGCCTATTATATTTATAATTGTAAACATATTGAATTTTAGTTTCGCGTCCTTTTTTTTTTTGGAAAAGAATAGGCAACACCAAACTTTTTTGTGTAGATCCGCCACTGTACGCAGGTCATAGGAAAAGGTGACATTTTTGAAAATATGTTGAACTTCTTTAAAAAATGCACGGTGGAATTTTGTAAATAATCAGAACTTCTAAAACGGTTCTAGATATCAATATAAAGTCTTCTCGATATGATTTTCAAGCACATAAACTTTTTGGATATCAAGTTCAAGAGGTTCTTGATATGAATAACAAGGTCTTTTGGATATAATTTAACAAGCATCGTCTGTGAGAAAAAAAAAACTTTTTTAATGCTGAAAAGAACTTTTGAGACTGATAGACAGAACCTTTGAGATTGATAGCCAGAACCTTTGAAAGTGATGGTCAGAAGGTTTTTTTGAAAGGAAATTTGAAGAGCAGTTGATGTGTTAATAGATAGCCAGAAACAATGTTTAGGATGACCAGTTGCTGTGTTACGAATGTCCAGCGAGTGTGTTGAGGAGCGCCAGATGATTAGAAAAAACACGTTTTTCCAACTCATTAGAAAAACACGTTTTACAAGAGACTAACCCTATTATTAATAATAAGTTTTAGATTTTCAATTAAGATGAATCAATCTAAAGTTAATGCTCGAAGTTCATTCGTAATATATATGGCAAAAAAAAGTAAATAAATATTTTGGTACTGAGAGTAATTTATTAATGCCATTTGATAATTATGATTTCAAATAATTTAATGAGATTACAATTAATGTGTTGTTTTCAATTTCTTTTGATTTGTAGAATTTTTTATATAACATTTAATAGTTTTATTCGTATAATAAATTTCTCTCTTTGGGAGCCGTTGCTTTCTCTTATATGTTCAGAGTTGGATGAAACCAGTGTCCAAGTTATACTTGGAGGAGTGAAATCTGAAATCTCAAAATTTTAATCGAAAATATACTGATTAAGAGATGAAATATTTAATATTATTATTATTATGATGATAGTGAGATGTGTAGTACACAATACAAATATTTAATTGCCTAATAATTGGATTATTTTAAGACTAACTCTGTTTTTCATGTAATAATTTTTTTAATGTGTAAACAACTTTAAATTATAAGTATAGGACGGATATAGTACTTAGAAAAACTAATTTTAAGCTTTAAAACCCCCTTCATTTACAATTACAAGCTAAAAAATCGGTTCTATTACAATAAAAACCAGTTCTAATGACATAAAAACTAGTTTTTCCACTATATTAATAAACTAAAGTTTCATTAAACTACAGTATCAATCCAAACCCTCCCCTACACAGAAACCGTCCTCCAACTTCTCTCTCTCTCTCTCAGCCTTTCTTCTCCATTTTCCTTTCTCTTCCTATTCTTCAATTTTTTTCTTCTATTTTTAATTAGTTTAATCTTAATCTTCTTCATTTTGTCAATCTTTCAACAACACAATTGTTTATAATTTCAATATTGAAATTATAAATAATTGTGTTGTTTTTTATATAATATAATGAATAATATGATTCTCTCCTAAGTGAGAGCCGTTGTATTCTCTCCTTGTGAGAGCCTATGTTTATCTTCTTGCTTGTTTGTTGTTGTTTTATTTATTTTGTAATTGGGACGACTATTGCATTCTTGCACAATGAAGAGGTTGCCATTTTTCTTGCTACAAAGGGATGTTTCACGGATTTTGGGATGTTTAGCGGGTGTTTCTTCGTCAACCCGGATTCTCAAATTTATCTAGTGCTCAACGCAATATATTATCAATGGTGGGATTTTTTGAATGCCAAAGTAAGGCAATGTCCAAGTTTTTCTTGGAGTTGAATCCGTACATTTCAAAATTTTGTTTGGAAAGATCATTGTTGTATGTTAAGAGATTGTATTATTATTAATATTTTGGTGAGCCTCCGACATCTGTGGAATGCCATCATTGTTTCATTATGAATGCAAGTGATTTACTCGTATCAAAAAAAAAAAAAAGTTTCATTAAACTTCCTCATAACTTAAAAGACGGGACTATGATTGTCTTCCCTGCCCCCCGAGTTTGCATGATTTTACTTGATAAACACAAAATTAACTGGTTGATATTGCCAAAATGTGGGGTCCGGATTGCCAAATCACTTTGACCAAAATTAACCGGTTGTTATTGTCTCAAAACGAACGTTTTTCTTTTAAAAAATACTTTATCTCTGAATAATTTTTTTACTAATCTCTTTATACTTGCAAAAATAAATATTTAAAAAAATGATGACAATAGTATATATAAATATTTGCAACTAAATTTTATAAAAAAAAATACTATTTTTTTTAAATAATTATTAAAATAAAATTTAGATATTCATTTAAAGGCATGGAGACTAATTATTATTTGTACATTGTTTATTGTAAAGAAAATTTTATGAAAAATAGACCCAACATATCACAATTCATTAGTATTTTTTTCCTAAAAAAAGACTTTTAAAAAAAAAAATAATACTCCCTCCTTCCCAAAATAATTGTAGTTTTAGGATTTTAACAACATATTAAGAAAATCAATCAATGCATGTCTAATGGACTAAACTACTCTTGAAACATTTCAAATACCTAGGTAATTAAATGTTTTGTTAGTCACAACTACATAGTCATTAATAAGGGTATATTTGGTAAACAATGCTAAAGATGCTTAGGTAATAGTAAAACTACAAACTTTTTGGGACAAACTTCAACTCCTAAAACTATACTCCCTCCGTCCCACCTCACTTGACACCCATGAGGTGGGCACAATAATTAAGGAGAATGAATAAAATAAAAAAAATGTGTGGTAGAAAATGAAGAGAGAGAATGAGTGGAGTAAATAGTAATGTTGGTTGAATAAATTGAATGATGGAAAATAAAGAGAGGGAATGAGTGGTGGGGTAGAGTGAATATAAAATTATAAAAAGTATGCTATTTTGGGAAGTGTTAAGTGAGCTGGGACAACCCAAAATGAAAATAAGTGTCAAGTGAGCTGGGACAGAGGGAGTATGTATTTTGAGACGGAATGAGTAATAAATAATCCCGGAAACGATTAAGCCTTAAATTCAATCCTAGGGTACAAGGATGATGGATTGGATCATTATTGCACACTGAATACCAAAACCAAATACATTTATTAGTCCACTCGGTAAAAAAGTTTCCCATGGCAAAAATAAAAATAAAAAATTAACTGAGCTAGGGCAAGCCTTGACATCACCACTGTAGGGACCGCGACCACCACCACCATTCTCCACATTAGTATGGTATTGTCCGCTTTAGGCCTAGCCCGCACGGATTCGTCAATTTATTTCCTCCCATTTAATTGTATAATGTATGAATACGTATATATTTGTTGTTCCATTTTAGGTGGAGCCAATTGAAGATGGTAATAATGGTATATTTTTCTATGGGGCTTGTCGTTGTTGTTGTTGGTTGTACTATTTATAGTGAGGCTGGTAAAAAATCTAGCTGACGATAAGTGTTGCAATTGATTTTATTAAAAAAATAAAAAATATATATATTTGTTTGTCTATTGCTTGTAACTTGAAAACACATTAAAGTTATTTTCTTATTTATTAACGTGATAATTTTTATGAGATGGACCAAAAAGAACAAAAACGCAATAAGTACTTTTAATGAGCCTCGAGTATGGGTTTGGATGCACCTACAATTTGCAAGGGTTAGATAAATAAATTGTAATTTTAGGTACAAATTTAGTGAACATATCAAGTTTTCCAAAAGCTACCTAGGTATAGACCTCAAATAGTTCAGCCATAAAAACAACCCATTTTATTGAAACCAACTTGGGTTGGCAACTTGGCATTGTATTTATTTCTCTCATGTGTAAATTTCATTTTCTTCTACCATTTGCTTGTATTTAAATGAATAAAGACTTCCCCATCCCATAACAAACATGTTTTATTAATATTTATATGAATTTTAAGAACATTTCTGACTCATTACACTTGATCTTCAACACCCTTAGATTTTCCTTAAATGTTGTATAATAAGTGTGATTGATTTAATTATTTTTCTGCCACACATTAGAAGGGCATTATGGACATTTGGATAGTCAAAAAGTCCGTATAGTTCAGCGGTTCAGCCTATTTAATTGAGAATTACCTTACATAACTGTGACAACAGGGGCGGATTTAGGCCCTTTAAAGAGGGTACTTGGACCCCCTGACTTTTGTAATTTATATAAATTTACCTTTTACAATTTTTGAATTTACTATATTGACACCCCTGAAAATAATAATTCAGGGTCTAGATCCGCCACTAGACTTGACAATCAAATTCAAAAGGACAACAATAATTTAAAAAGTAAATCATGTTACCACTCTTAATACAAAGTAAATAAGTCCGTCAATCTCTCATGTCCACAAATGAGAACTTAAAAAAGAAATTAAAAACAAAATAAAAAGTAAAAGTAAAGTTTAAAAGGAAATAAAGGGAGATCAAAGCAATGCTTATTATAGTCCCCGCAACTAGTACTCAATAAATGGGACCTTAAGAAGCATAATTGCAAAAGTAAAGTAGAGTCAAGAAAATGGGGTTGCTCTTATGATGATGAAAGTGAATGAATTTTCATCATTTGCAAGATATTAATTGGAGGTTTATTACTTCTTAATCTTAATCACAAACCACGTTTCCAACATAACTCTATACTATATTATAAATACCTTTTTTTCCCTCATTGCGATCCATGGTGTAAATGTTGTAAAGTAGTAACAACTTAAATTACTACAATGCATTGCCCATATGGAAAATGAAAAGCTTAATCCAACTGGCAACTACAAAGTTCTAATACATATTATATACTCTGTCCGTACCAGAATGATTGTTAGAGACAATTATCCCATATCGGGAATTAACAAGCTATGCTTTGGCTATATAATGATCCTGGGCTATTCCTCCCATTGCCAATTGGTTTTGGGATGGAATCTCAGACTTTATCAATGATCTTCACACCTTTTTCGACGTTACGACGAGAAAACTTTGAGAAACTATGTTGCATCATAGTTTCCTCCCATTGCATCATTTGTGACAAATGAGAAACTATGTTGCATCATACGGGCATTCGCCCAAAAATGAGAAACTATGTTGTAACATCTCAATCAATAGGCAAGACCCCGTTGTGAGACCAACAAAATATACAAATTTCTTCGTATATCTACAGCAGTAAGATATTAAAATGATTACAAGAGACAACCTAAGACTACTCACAATGGTTTCAACCCACCTCCCCATTTCATACAACTATTTTAACACTTTATCCTATCCACCTCATCTTTCATACACCCATTTCATACAACCCCCTACAATGGTAAGTTGAAATTAAATTTTATATCCCTCCCACTCATCATTCTATACCCCACTACTTTTATATCATTTTTATTTTTTTATATATTCTCTATTTTTATGATTAGTAAAATAATAATAATAATTATTATTTATAATTAAAATAATATTTTACACAAATTTTTTTTTTTTGCAATTAAATAATTAGATAAATGACGATAATTATTATTCAAAATAAAAAATTGAGAAAATGATTATTATTGGCATCCATTTGACTCAAAAGATGATGAGTTTTTTTAAATGTAGGCTAAAATGGAGAGGGATAATTGAGAAAAGAGATTTTTTTTGTGTGTCCAAATCTAATGAAACTTGCATCATTTTATAGGGAAAAAAATGTTGAATTTTGGCGGAAAAAAATTTACTAGGTGATAATATTACGAAAATACCAATCTCAGTAACTGTGAGCCACTAGATCTCTTGTGGCACATGAAGTGGTACACAATCATTACCAAATCTATGGCATGATTACTTGTATTACTATGTCTCTTTACCAAAATAACAGTAGAAATACATTAAGATGTGTTTCTTTTCCTTCAACTCCATCATTTATTCATATGTAATTCTCTCATAGTTATGAATTATTATAATTTATACTCCTATGTCCTAAAATACTTGTAGTCTTTGGACTTTGCACACATACTAACTGTGTCTTGATTCTTTTATGGAAAACTGCAAAACTGCAAATACTTTGGAACAAAAAATCTATCCTAAAACTGCAAATATTTTGGGTCGGAGGGAGTATTTATATATGTGTATATATACTTATAGGTGCAAAGTACTTTTTCAAGTATGCCTATGATATACCTTTATATAGTGTGGGATAAGACTCAGTAATGTTAACTCAACACAAATATTACAATAATAGGCTATCATTTTATGAATAAAATTGCTACCATTTTATGAATAAAATTACTATCAAATTTTATTAATGTAATTTGATTTTATTTTTATAATTTTTCAAATTATTTTTTACCGTGCGTTAAAAACCCAATATTTATTTTAAGACGAATAAAAGATACAACATTTATAATGGGGCGGAAGATATAAATTTCAATCAATATGCATTCCTTATGCATTGGGTTTTAAGGAAGACCATGGGAGCTAAATAGGTTTATTTCAGCAGACAAACAAAAACAAAAACAAAAACCACACTCAAAAACCAACTTTTCCCGAACGTATGGCTTCCTATAAAACTAACTTCCGTAACGGTCATCTAAAGTCTTCCCCTCAGCTAAATTTAGCCACCCTTTTTTAACTTTCCATAACCAACTTGAAAAAAAGAACCAAAAATAAATCCTGGAAAAAATAAATAAAACAATGCTTTTCATTTGGTTTTCTGTTTCTTGTAAGCCATTCGCAACCCATTTCTTCCCTTATATTCCGGGCAATGTTAGGCTTACAAAAGAAGTTTACAAAATAAAGGATACAAGATGTGGTGGCGATATTTTATTGGCTACATCGATAGTGAACCCGGCACACTCCATTTAAAAAACACCAACACAATTATGACACCTCATTTTGTAAGCCACATTTTTGTAACTTTATTATTTCCCTTATATTCCACTCAATTCATTAATGTTTTCCCCTTATAAACACCAAGTTATAAATTCAACAAAATAATCAAGAACTAAGAAAAAGAATTTCAAGAAAAATGGAGATTGGGGTGGCGAATCGAAATCTAGACGAAGAAAACGCCCCTCTTCTTGCAAATACGCTTCTTTGTGAAACGGTGGAGAAAACCCCAATACATAAAGCCCTTAGCCAAACGTTCCAAAGCACGGCCCATTTAGCAAACCTTTTACCCACGGGTTCTGTTCTCGCTTTTCAACTTCTATCACCAATATTCAAGAACGAGGGAGAATTCCACCTGAACTTGAAGAAAAATACAGGCTAAGATTCATGGATTTCGTCCACGCCTTTATGTCGATACTGGTTTTTGCAGCGATTACGCTTTTTGATCATAATGTAGTGACTTGTTTCACCATCTGATCAAGCCAAAGAAATGCTCATGAAATTGCCTGTTGCGATTGGGGTCGTTTTTAGTATGTTGTTTGTTGCATTCCCTACACAAAGACATGGAATTGGCTTCCCCATCACTGCCAATTAGCATATCCAGTTGTATAATCAAATATGTATTCCAAATTTATTGGTTTTCGATGTCCAGATTCTTCTTCCACTTTAATCTAAATAAGAAGAATTGTCTCTGGAAATAGATAACAATATGTCTTCAGTAATCTTACACTCTTCTTCATCCTATCAAGCAAATCCTCAGCAGACCTAAACTCGCTTGCAGATAATAACTAGAAATTATGACACCAAAGGTGTTGTGATCATGTCGGAAGCCATTACCATATAATACTCCGCTGCAGGTGAATCAAATACGGTAAGAGCTTTATTTATGTCCTTTTCAGATCGAATAAGCTGCTCAACTAGGGAAGTCGTCCCTTGTATTGGCCATTTAACTATTCTCAGGCAAATCAACTTCCATGGAAGTGTCTGCCTCCAACTGAAATTTTGGCAAGCTTTTAATCCAAATATAAGTGTCTGCCTCCAACTGAAATTTGGCAAGCTTTTCATAAAGTCCTGTTTTTTTTTATAGGGATTAAGGTTTAGGGTTTAGGGCTTAAAGATTAAGGTTTAAGGGTTAAAAACATGACTTTTTATAATTTATGGAGGAACTAGTTTTCTCCAAAACACACTCCAGTAAGAATTATTGTCATCCAACTGATTTTCAGAGTAAACTGATCCGGGGGAATTGCTGGATGGTGGGGCCGGGCCTTGATGACCAAAAAAAATTTACTCGGCTAGCTCAAAATTGAGAAAAGAAATATCCCCAAACCCAAAAGTGGAAAGACTACCAGTGCAGATGCCTGTGTTTATGCAATTATAAATCAAATTATAGTATACTTCAACATGAAAACATTGTAAGTGTAATTCTACACTATGCATATCAAATATGAGTACGCATGAAAATGAGCCAAGATCTTAGAACTACATGATTTTCACTATTGAAACAAAGTGGCAGTACATACCTTGTTCCATGGCTGTTTGCAGTTGCACAAGAAACCTTCTTGTGAAAGAACCGTGCTTCTCTCTCTTGACCCCTTTAGTTCTTGTTGGACTATTCTGATGGAGAGAGTAGTAACGTGTTATTGGGTTGAGAGAGGACCGGTTCTAATTTTGTTCTTTATAGGCGGACGGTCCGTCAACGTGCCATAATTAGAAGATATCCCCATATCAATCAAGAAAATTTGACAGATAATATTATTAAACCCATAATTATCTCTTGACATAATTAAAAGATTAATGCATTTAAATAGAGAGATCATCACACCATAATTAGCTCTTACCGAAAATAAAAGGTAGTGTCCTTAATTCAGCACATGGGGCATATAATTTCTTACATTCTCCCACTTGGCCCATGCAGTGTGATCTTAAATGGTTTAACAATGAACATAATGCGCAATATAAATTTGTCAAATCATAAATTTATAATTAAGCAAAACCAATATGAATCATAGCGGTTGTATGTCATTTAGTTGACATAGTCCCTTCCATGTATTACAATACCAGTTGTACTTAGGATCACTTTCTTGGAGATAATCATAATGGTCCGATAATGTCTTGTTAAAGACAACTCATAAATCCATTCATGCATATGCAAATAATATAATGTAATAAGTTTGTCAGAAACGTAAAATTGAGCTCAAGGTGTCAAAAACATAAAGAACATAAACATCATCATAAACGTCAATAGTGGTTGTCACTAATGCCCATTCTCTCGACATGGTCATTAAAAATCTTTGGTGGCAACCCTTTAGTCAACGGATCCGCAATCATAAGCTTGGTGCTAATGTGTTCGATTGACACCCTTTGTTTCTGAACTTCTTCTTTAACGGCAAAGTATTTTAACTCCATGTGTTTAGCACCTTTGGAATACTTATCGTTTTTAGAGAAGAAAAATGCTGCGGAATTATCACAATAAATTTTCAGCGGCTTGGCAATAGTGTCGACGATTCCAAGTCCTGAAATAAAGTTCCGTAGCCATAACCCGTGAACAGTGGCCTCAAAGCATGCCACAAACTCGGCTTCCATAGTGGATGCAGCAATGACGGATTGCTTTGCACTCTTCCATGATATTGCTCCCCCAGCTAAAAGGAACAAATATCCAAATGTGGATTTTCTTGTATCCAAACATCTGGCATAATCAGAATCAGAATATCCTATCACCTCAAGATCATTAGATCTTCTATAAGTGAGCATGTGATCCTTTGTTCCTTGCAAATATCTTAATACTTTCTTTGCAGCCTTCCAATGCTCCATTCCAGGATTGGTTTGATATCTGCCTAACATGCCAACAGCAAAACTGATATCTGGCCTTGTGCAAGTTTGAGCATACATCAAGCTCCCAACGATAGATGCATAAGGAATTCTATCCATTTCTTTACGTTCCAATTCATTCTTTGGGCATTGCATAAGGCTAAATTTATCTCCTTTCTGAATTGGAACAATGGATGAAGAACAATTTTCCATTTTGAATCTTTCAAGAACTTTGTTAATATATGCTTTCTGAGACAATCCTAATAATCCTTGTGATCTATCACGGAATATTTCGATTCCAATCACATAGGATGCCTCACCCATGTCCTTCATTTCAAAGTTCTTAGAAAGAAACCTTTTGGTCTCGTGTAATAAGCCAAGGTCATTAGTAGCGAGCAAGATATCATCAACATACAGAATCAAAAATATGAACTTACTCCCACTGACCTTTAGATATATACACCGATCAACGGTGTTCTCTTTGAATCCAAAGGAAGTAATAGTATCATTAAACTTGAGGTACCATTGTCGGGAAGCTTGCTTGAGTCCGTATATTGATTTCTTAAGTTTACACACCATGTGTTCCTTTCCTTCAACAGAAAAACCCTCAGGTTGTTCCATGTAAACCTCTTCCTCTAAGTTTCCATTTAAAAAGGCGGTTTTCACATCCATTTGGTGAAGCTCTAAATCATAATGAGCCACCATTGCCATGATAATTCTCAACGAGTCTTTCTTTGAAACCGGAGAGAAGGTTTCTTTGTAGTCAATGCCATCTTTTTTAGTAAAACCATTGGCCACAAGTCTGGATTTAAGTCGTTCGATATTACCATTTGAGTCGCGTTTGGTCTTAAAGACCCATTTACACCCAACTCTTTTACATCCTTCTGGCAATTCGACGATTTCCCAGACATTATTATGAGCCATAGATTTCATCTCTTCTTTTATGGCATTTAACCACTTAGCAGAATTTTCATTTTTTTATGGCTTGTGAAAAGGAAACTGGATCATTTTCAATTCCGACATCATATTCTGATTCTTGTAGATAAACCACATAATCATCAGAAATAGCTGGCCTCCTTTGTCTTTCAGACCTTCTTAATGCTACTTGATGTGGTTCACCCACAATAGGTTCATTAGCAATAATATCATTATTAGGAGCTTGATCATTTATTTGTTGATCCTCAGAGTTGTCTATTGGTTCAACAACTGCAGGGATAACAACTTGAGAAGAAGTTTTAGGTAAAGGAAACTCTACTCTAACTTCTTGAATTTCCACCTTTCGTGGTTCAAAACTCCCACTAAAATCACCATTTTCAATGAACCTAGCATTCCCCGTTTCAATGATCCTTGTACTATGATTAGGACAATAAAATCGATACCCTTTCGATTTTTCTGGATAGCCAATGAAAAATCCACTGGTTGTTCTTGAGTCTAATTTCTTTTCATGTGGATTATAGATTCTTATTTCCGCCGGGCAACCCCAAACATGTAGGTGCCGTAAGCTAGGTTTTCTTCCCGTCCATAGTTCAAAAGGTGTCTTTGGAACTGCCTTACTGGGAACCCTATTCAAAACGTACATGGCGGTTTTTAAAGCATGCATCCACAACGATAAGGGTAAAGATGAGTGACTTAACATACTCCTAACCATATCCATTAAGGTACGGTTACGCCTTTCTGCAACACCATTTTGTTGCGGCTTCCCTGGCATTGTGTATTGAGCACAAATGCCACGTTTTTCTAGAAACTTAGCAAAAGGTCCTGGACACTGTCCACATTCATTATATTTTCCATAATACTCACCACCTCTATCAGACCTAACAATTTTCACCCTTTTCTCTAATTGTCTTTCAACTTCATCAATAAACACCTCTAAGGCATCTACTGATTGAGATTTTTCATTCAACAAATAGAGATAACCATAACGTGAAAAATCATCAATGAAGGTGATAAAGTATTTTTCTCCACCAAAAGATGGGGTATCAAAAGGCCCACATATATCAGTGTGTATAATTTCAAGGAGCTGTGTGCTTCTTGTGGCAGCTTTCTTAACTGTGTGATTTGTATGTTTTCCCTTAATACAATCGACACAAATACCAAGATCAGTAAAATCTAAATCACGAAGGATTTCATCCTTTACCAATCTTTGTATCCGTTCTTTGGATATATGACCCAAACGTTTATGCCACAAGTAAGCAGAACTTTCATTGACCATCCCACGTTTTATACCAACATTATGATGCAGGGTCATTAGAGTCTCAGCAAAAACATTATCAAGATTTAATTTGTATAAACAATCATGAAGAACACCAGAACCAATAATACGATTATTTTTAAACAAACTGAAACATCCATTACCAAACTCAAAAGAATATCCAACTTTATCAAGTTTCGACAAAGAAATTAAATTGCGAGAAACAGAAGGAACATAAAGAGTTTGAAAAGATCTAAATGATGTCCAGTGTCTAAAATCAAACGATACGTTCCAATGGCTTCAACTGGAGCTTTGACTCTGTTCCCCATAAACACAAAGTTTTTATTTGGGTTTATGGTTTGGGTCGTAAGGAATCCCTGCATTGTATTTGAAACATGAGTGGTGCAACCAGAATCAATCCACCAAGTATTAGAAGGAACTTCAGTTAAATTTGATTCGAAACATACAAAAGCACTAGGCATACCTTTACTTTCGAACCATGCCTTACGTTTCATGCAATCTTTCTGGAAGTGTCCCTCCTTTCCGCAGAAACGACAATTATTATCCTTATCCTTCTTGTGGTTTTTTAAAGGAGCCCCTTTAGCCTTCAATGGCTCTTTATTGCCCTTTCCTTTATTTCCTGGCTTCCTTTTAGCTCCCGAGTGACCCACGAGAATAATTGAGTGCGCACCTTGTTTCTTAAGCCTTGCCTCCTCTTGAATAAGCATACTTTGTAATTCAGTCACATTCCACTTATCCTTTATAGTGTTGTAATTAATTTGGAATTGACCGTATGCAGGAGGCAAAGAGTTAATGATGAACTGAACAAGGAAATTGTCACTCACTTGCAGTCCCATGGATCCCAATCTTGCTGCCATATTCGTCATTTCAGTAATATGATCATGCATGGAACGAGAACCATCAAACTTCATGGTGGTCAACGTGCCCATTAATGTCGCAGCAATGGACTTATCAGCAAGATCAGATTGGGATTGTTTCTCCACAAACGTCATATATTCCTTTGCATTACCACTTTTGGGAATCGTAAGCTTGATGTTATCAGATATTGTCAATCGCATCAGCAAAAGGCTTAGTTTGTTAGATCTTTCCCATGCCCGATAGAAAGACTTTTGTTCAGTGCTGCTAGTATCAGTAATAGCAGCGGGCTTGTCAACCGTAAGTGCCAAATCAAGGTCCAGAACACCAAGGTGAAACTGAACCTGTTCGGACCATTCTGAAAAATTCAGCCCATTAAACTTCATAATAGACGAGGCCTGCGATTGAAGAGATGCGAAAATATGTGCTGCAAGGTACATGGAATACTCATATATCAATGCTTTGAGTTATCAGTTTATAAAGCTTAAAACATATTCTGTTTAGGAACTATGCATTCAGGTTCTCCTTTGGGAGATCCCTGAATGTACTTGCATAAACATAATTGATGCTAATACTGACTCCATGTAATTGTCAAATCAATATACTCTTAACTGGATATGCTTGTCATCTTTGGATGCACTAAGCAAGTCTAATTAATTGTATCAATCAACTAGGATCAGTTTCTTGATCATAAAATAATAACTCATGAAAATGACATTCATATGTTTTATGACCAGTAGACTTCATTATACCCATTACAAAAGTGTCATTTTATTTCAATTAATAGCATCACATAATCATGGGTAATTATAAAAAATCAAGTCTGACATCTGTTAACAGCTTTCTAACTTGGCCACTTTGGTGACAAACAAATTTCTTACAACAACAGATTTCAGATTAACATAAATAAGCTTTAAAGTTTGGCCACTTTGATGACTAACAAACAATAAAACTTTATTATACTTCAGTCCACCTTGGGTTTGATTAGTGAAAACACATCATTTATTTAAGGTGTACCAAGGCAGATAGAACATACCTTACATGATACTCATTAGCCTTGTTCTTTTGGTAATATTATACTACGTATAAAATATGCCTATTGGAAGCATGTATAACAGGTAATGTGCAGCATCATATCTCCTTAATAATTTCGAAACAATCAATAAATCCCAATATCATTTAAGTTCCTAAATCATCATCATCAGTGCAGCGGAATAATCGTAATGTAATAGATTCATAACTAGTAAGACATTAACGATCATAATCGGAAAATCATGTGTTCTTAAACCGTGGCTCTGATACCACATGTAAGTGTAATTCTACACTATGCATATCAAATATGAGTACGCATGAAAATGAGCCAAGATCTTAGAACTACATGATTTTCACTATTGAAACAAAGTGGCAGTACATACCTTGCTCCATGGCTGTTTGCAATTGCACAAGAAACCTTCTTGTGAAAGAACCGTGCTTCTCTCTCTTGACCCCTTTAGTTCTTGTTGGACTATTCTGATGGAGAGAGTAGTAACGTGTTATTGGGTTGAGATAGGACCGGTTCTAATTTTGTTCTTTATAGGCGGACGGTCCATCAACGTGCCATAATTAGAAGATATCCCCATATCAATCAAGAAAATTTGACAGACAATATTATTAAACCCATAATTATCTCTTGACATAATTAAAAGATTAATGCATTTAAATAGAGAGATCATCACACCATAATTAGCTCTTACCGAAAATAAAAGGTAGTGTCCTTAATTCAGCACATGGGTCATATAATTTCTTACAAACATAGTTTATAATTAGGTCAATTTTCTAAAATGTGTTATGAATCAGGAGCAAATTAAATGACTTACCAGGACGAAAGCAACTTCCTCGTTAATTATAGTAGTGAGATATCTTGCACAGTTTCACCAGTACTGACATTGCCTCCATTAATGCTTATTGTTTACAGCAAATTAAATGACTTACCAGGACGAAAGCAACTTCCTCGTTAATTATCTTGCACAGTTTCACCAGTACGAAAGCAACTTCCTCGTTAATTATAGTAGTGAGATATCTTGCACACTTTTTCACAATCAAAAGAACTATATGAAATTTATTTTGTGTATTATTTTGTTCATCAACCAAGAATGTCTTGGAACAAAATAAACCTTCTCTCAAACTCTTTGAGACTCACAAAATCACTAGCCTAGAGTGCTGGCCGAATTTGGTCTTT
Source organism: Campanula takesimana (assembly GCA_026119855.1). NCBI lineage: Eukaryota > Viridiplantae > Streptophyta > Magnoliopsida > Asterales > Campanulaceae > Campanula > Campanula takesimana. Next base: position 395,040 of record JAOWBW010000690.1, read on the forward strand.
TATACACAAGTATGACCTATTCCAAATAGGAAACTTGTGTCAAAATCCTTCCAAAATTCGTTTCCTAATCAAATTAGGAATCTGCCACCCGACAGTACTGTGCGGCCGCCCAGAATTCACTGTGCGGTCGCACAACTATCTGAAACAAAACTGGTACAAAACTGAGATAAGTGTGCGGCCGCCCAGTCCATACTGTGCGGTCGCCCACTTTTCAGAAAGTCCAGAATTTCCAAAATTCCAATGTAGTCCTTTTTAAAGATTCGTTCTATTGTGTGTGACCATCTAGGATTATACTAAGTTGGCAATGGGTTCAAACATAAAACCATAAGATATGATTAGGTTCTAGCAAACCGTCATACCTACCCAATTAGTATAACTAGATACAAGTTCGCATTCCTCTTAGAATATGTCACAATCCTTTTGTCCACGATGTCATTGAACACAAGTCATGGTCAAACAGTCAACTTGTTTTGTTCAATACTTTCTCGATTCCGAATATGTTGATAATTCAAATGCTATTGATCCAATCAATCCATTTGAGTCCGGCCGAACATTTCATCAACATCATTCCTACGAGAGGCCCAAGCTTGACATCTCTCCGAGGAGGGACAAATCCATTTAGCTTATTATTCTTCCCTACGTGAATCTGAATATGCCAATCATACCCTTTATAACTACTCGGTTAAAAGTAGCGTTTGAATATGTCAAACATAATGTTCATCAAGTGGAAGACTATAATAACTTCATGTCTAAGGATTCAAATGACATAACTAATATGAGATATATGTATGACATAGACCATGACATAAATCTCATAAAGCGGGTCATGTCCAGTACCTTGTTCCAAACAAGTACCCATAAATCTAACATGATCATCCCATGATCATTTAGCCTTTATACTAGTGCTTAACAAGTACTAGGGACGGAGATTATTATAAGTAAACATGAACGACAATAATAATCAAAACATCTCTTTATTGATATGAAATAAATGATAACAATTACAACGTTTATTAAACGTGCCTAGGGCACCACTACCAACAATCTCCCACTTGCCCTAGGCCCAATCTCCCATGTATCTAATACCCATGGACCTAACATGACCATCATGTTTAGCTTGTGGAAGTCCCTTTGTTAGCGGGTCCGCAACATTGTCATCAGTAGGTACTCTGCATATATTTACGTCTCCCCTATCAACGATCTCTCGAATGATATGAAAACGCCTAAGTATGTGTTTGGATTTCTGATGTGCTCTTGGTTCCTTTGCTTGAGCAATAGCACCATTATTATCACAATAAAGGTCTATTGGATTAGCAATACTAGGAACCACTTCAAGTTCAGTTATGAACTTCTTAATCCAAACAGCTTCCTTTGCAGCATCCGATGCAGCAATATACTTAGCTTCTGTTGTAGAATCAGCGGTTGTACTTTGCTTGGAACTCTTCCAGCTTACAGCTCCACCATTTAACATAAACACAAAACCCGATTGCGATCGGCTATCATCTTTGTCGGTTTGGAAGCTTGCATCTGTGTAAGCATTTACAACGAGATCATCTTCCATTCCTCCATAGACCAAAAACGAGTCTTTAGTCCTTCTCAAGTACTTAAGAATCACTTTTACAGCTATCCAGTGATTTTCGCCAGGGTCGGATTGGTATCTACTTGTCATGCTCAAAGCATAAGACACATCCGGCCTAGTACAAATCATGGCATACATGATGGACCCAATTGCCGAAGCATATGGAACATCATTCATTTTCTCACGCTCATCTTTTGTCTTAGGACATTGAGTCTTGCTTAGAGAAACTCCATGTAACACGGGCAAGGTGCCTCTCTTAGAATTTTCCATACAGAATCTTCTAATGACCTTGTCAATGTATGTACTTTGGCTTAAACCAAGTAGCCTCCTTGATCTATCTCTATAGATCTTAATGCCAAGAAATGCGGCTTCACCCATATCTTTCATTGCGAAGCACTTTCCTAACCAAGTCTTCACAGACTGAAGTGTAGGAATGTCGTTTCCAATGAGCAATATGTCATCCACGTATAAAATAAGGAATAGCACTATGCTCCCACTAATCTTCTTGTATACACAAGGCTCATCTTCGTTCTTGATGAAACCAAACTCTTTGACCGATTCATCAAAACGGAGATTCCAACTCCTTGAAGATTGCTTCAACCCATAGATGGATCTTTGCAATTTGCATACCTTAGAATCTTGTTCAAAACCTTCTGGTTGTGTCATATACACATCCTCTTGGATTTTTCCATTCAGGAAAGCGGTTTTGACGTCCATCTGCCATATTTCATAGTCATGATATGCGGCAATGGCAAGCAAAATTCTTATAGACTTGATCATCGCTACGGGTGAAAAGGTCTCATCATAGTCAATACCATGAACTTGCCTATAACCCTTCGCTACAAGCCTAGCTTTGTAAGTATGCACCTTCCCATCCATGTCAGTCTTCTTCTTGAAGACCCATTTGCATCCTATGGTTTTTACACCTTCGGGCGCATCAATCAAATTCCAAACTTGATTGTCTTGCATGGATTGCAATTCGGATTCCATGGCTCCAAGCCACTTGTCCGAATCAGGAGAAGACATCGCCTCTTGGTTGGTTGACGGTTCATCATTCTCAATGATTTCTACCTCATTACTATTCGTTACGAGAAATCCATATCTCTCGGGCTCGGATCGTAACCTACTAGATCTGCGAGATGCTTGTGTATTTTGAACAGGTTCCACAACTCCTTGTGGTTCTTGTTCTTGTTCCACTATTGGTTCAATGTTATTTTCTGGGTCTCGAATTTTTTCAAGATTTATTTTACTCCCACTGATTTCTTTGAAGAGAAACTCTTTCTCTAGAAAGACACCAGTTCGGGCAACAAACACTTTGTTGTCCTCACGGTTGTAAAAGTAATATCCTTTAGTTTCCTTAGGATATCCCACGAAAATACATTTATCAGATTTGTGTGCTAGTTTGTCAGAGATAAGTCTCTTGACATAAACTTCGCAACCCCAAATCCTCATGAAAGATAAACTAGGTTTCTTTCCACTCCACATCTCATATGGAGTCTTTGGAACCGATTTAGTTGGAACTTGATTTAGTGTGAAAGCAGCGGTTTCTAGGGCGTAACCCCAAAAGGATATTGGAAGATCAACTTGACTCATCATTGATCGAACCATGTCTAACAAAGTCCGATTTCTCCACTCAGACACACCATTCCATTGTGGTGTTCCAGGTGGAGTCAATTGTGAAACTATTCCACAATTTTTTAGATGATCATCAAATTCTTGACTCAAGTATTCTCCACCACGATCTGATCGAAGTGCCTTTATACTTTTGCCAAGTTGTTTTTCTACTTCATTTTGAAATATTATAAATATCTCAAATGCTTCACTTTTATGTTTCATTAGGTAAACATACCCAAATTTGCTATAATCATCAGTGAAGGTTATGAAGTATTGAAATCCTCCCCTAGCATTGCTACTTAATGGTCCGCATACATCGGAATGTATCAACCCCAATAAGTCGCTTGCCTTTTCACCCAACTTGGTAAAAGGTGTCTTAGTCATTTTTCCAAGAAGACATGACTCACAAGTATCATATGACTCTAAGTCACATGAACCCAAAAGTCCGTCCCCATGGAGTTTTGAGATACGCTTCTCATTAATATGACCAAGACGGCAATGCCACAAATAAGTATGATTTACATCATTAGGTTTAGATTTCTTATTTACATGATAGACATTATTTTCATTCTTGACATCCAAGATATAAAGGCCATTAAATGAATTAGCAATACCATAAAGCACATCATTTAAATAAATAGAAAATTTCTTATTCTCAATAAGAAACTTAAAACCTTCATTATCCAAACAAGAAATTGAAATAATATTTCTGCTTAAATCCGGAACATAATAACAATTGTTCAAAACAAGAATTAATCCGGAAGGTAAAGTGACTTCATAAGTCCCTACGGCTAATGCAGCAACTCTTGCTCCATTTCCCACACGTAGATCTACTTCACCTTCTTTAAGCAGTCTCCTATTCTTTAGTCCCTGCACATTTAGACAAATGTGAGAACCACATCCGGTATCCAATACCCAAGAATCAGTGGTAGAAAGGAGAATATCTATCATATAGATACCTGAAGTCGACGCAGCCTTGCTGCTCTTCTTCTTCTTTTGCTCTTCCAAGAAAGCATTGCAATTACGTTTCCAATGACCAATTTCTTGACAATGGAAACAGATTGCATCCTTTTGTGAATCGGGTTTTGCCTCAGAAGCCTTGGCAACCTTTGCCTTGCTTATCTTGGGTTTGACAACTTTTGCCTTACCCTTGCCTTTGGCACCAGGCTTCTTCGCATCATGAACCAAGAGCACGGGGGAACCTTTCTCCACAATTTTCATCTCTGCAGTTTTGAGCATCCATGCAACTCAGAGAGATTCTTATCCATTCCATGCATGTTATAATTCATTACAAACTGATTATAACTTTTAGGCAATGAATTAAGAAGGAGATCCGTGGCTAGCTCCAATGGGATTGGATAGCCAAGTTTCTCAAGGTGCTCTACATAACCTTTCATTTTAAGAAAGTGAGGACTCACTTGTTGCCCTTCATTCATTTTACTAGTAGTGAATGCAACAATGGTCTTGTACCTCTCTTGCCTAGCTTGCTCTTGAAACATGGTTCTCAACTCCACGCCTATCTCATAGGCTTCCAAATGTTCCAAACTTTGTTGGAGTTTTGAACACATAGCAGCAAGCATGAGACAACTTACATCTCTAGAATCATTACGATGTTTCTTGTAATTGTCTCTTTCTACCCTAGGGGCAGTAGGCGGTGGTTCAGCGGGGAGAGGCCCATCGAGAATGTACAACTTATCTTCTTGCCTAAGAACGATTCTTATGCTACGGATCCAATCCATAAAGTTAGTACCATTCTCTTCGAGCTTATCCTTCTCAATGATCGATCGCAACGACATTGATTGAGTGTTATTAGTCATTATCTACAAATATGCAAAATTTCCAAAATTTAATAAGTACCGATTTTCATTAAAGAGATAAATAATATATTTTTCAAACAAAATACTCCCACTAATTATATAACCTTCATATACATCCAATGTATAATATAATTCAAATGGGTTAAGATCCAACTTTAATTTAATTTCAAGTCCGCTAAGGCGGATTACACAGAATCAAATTAATTAGGTAGACAACTCTTGTCAATCATATCTCATATGACTCTTAGTTCCTTTTATGAGATTCTTTAAGAAATCAAATTTCAAAAAGCATGTTAAACCTCATCTTTGCCTAGGCCCAAAACTGTTTTGACGCCCAATTAAGTCTAACCATTTTAAACGCATAGTTAATGTGTCCCGCTAGGGCGTGCCCACATTATCTATCTTGCTCATACATAAATAAATTTAATGCATCTCGCTAGTGCGAATCTACATTAGAGTCACTTATGCACTAACAAGTGTTTTAATCATGGCATGGTAATAAAAGACTTAAAACTTTCTTTGAATGTTCATCACATATAGCATATAACACATTTATGAGCACATAATATAAACATGTTACACATCAAGTTTAGCCACTAAATTAATCCCCATTAATTTAAGCATGGTATTTATGTGTAATTAGTTTCTCTATAATTATGAGGATGAGACTATTTCAACTTTGGTCATTATCTCCAAATCAAGACAACAAGAAGTACGGTCGAACTAAGCCATTAGGCAACCACAATCCCGCACTAATTCAAGAAACCAAGAAAGTAGTCCATGTGGCCGAAACTAAGCAATAGATGGTCTCGATGAACGTAGGCCAATTGCATTCACAATTCCACATGGATCTCCAATCATTGAATCAAGAACTTTGTTTCTTAATTTTAGCAATTATGAACTCTTCATAATTCTAACTTCGTTTTATCTTTGAAACTTTGATTGCGATCAAGTTTGGGAAACACAATCTCGATGAACGCAGATTAGCCATCCAAACCTTGAACCAATCTAGGAATCACAAGACTAAAACAAATAGGAAAATCAAACCCCAAAATCCACACACAAACCAACTACCCAAAACCCATTCCAGATCAGCAAGTCTGGATTGGTTCTGTTACTGGTTCTGTTGAATCTTTCGAAAAATTCCAGATTCTGGTTTTCAACCAAAATCAGACCTTCTGATCACCTTGTGCGGCCGCGCAAAAACCCTTGTGCGGTCGCCCAAAACTGTGCGGCCGCCCAAGGCGTTTTGTGCGGTCGCCCAGTGCCATCAGAATGTGCAGAATTGTTAAGTTCGAAAATTTTGTCTCAAAATTGTTTTTCCCTGATTATTAAAACTTTGATCCAATCAAAAATTAATAATCAACAATTCTGAATCCACCATAATTTATTTATTGCGATTGAATCGTGCGATTAAAGTTGCAAAACGATAAACCACATAAAATCACAAAACACATAAACAACATATATTCCAATATTCAAATCATGCAAGACACATAAACAATTTATATACACATAACATGATCTAAGTATTGAATTAATCAACATGAACGGGGCTCTGATACCACTGTTGGGTTTCGATCAAACATGCGCAGCGGAATTAAGCATTTAAAATTTTGAAACCCAAAGCCATGGATCCGTTCATATGATTAAATCAAATACGACATAAGAATAAAGGAATAAACTAACCCTTGATGGCTATCAAATTCTCTTGGTCTTTGGTGGAGGTTTGAAGACTTGATCACGATCACAAAGCTTGAACACGAACTTTGAAGATGATGATTTTCACCCTCTAGCGGTATCCACACTTCGAACGAATATCAAAGGAGCTTCTTTGATCTTGGTTGCTAGACCGAATTGTGAAACACTTTTTCACAATCAAAAGAACTATATGGAATTTATTTTGTGTATTATTTTGTTCCTCAACCAAGAATGTCTTGGAACAAAATAAACTCTCTCTCAAACTCTTTGAGACTCACAAAATCATTGGCCTTGAGTGCTGGCCGAATTTGGTCTTTTATACACAAGTATGACCTATTCCAAATAGGAAACTTGTGTCAAAATCCTTCCAAAATTCGTTTCCTAATCAAATTAGGAATCTGCCACCCGACAGTACTGTGCGGCCGCCCAGAATTCACTGTGCGGTCGCACAACTATCTGAAGCAAAACTGGTACAAAACTGAGATAAGTGTGCGGCCGCCCAGTCCATACTGTGCGGTCGCCCACTTTTCAGAAAGTCCAGAATTTCCAAAATTCCAATGTAGTCCTTTTTAAAGATTCGTTCTATTGTGTGTGACCCTCTAGGATTATACTAAGTTGGCAATGGGTTCAAACATGAAACCATAAGATATGATTAGGTTCTAGCAAACCGTCATACCTACCCAATTAGTATAACTAGATACAAGTTCGCATTCCTCTTAGAATATGTTACAATCCCTTTGTCCACGATGTCATTGAACACAAGTCATGGTCAAACAGTCAACTTGTTTTGTTCAATACTTTCTCGATTCCGAATATGTTGATAATTCAAATGCTATTGATCCAATCAATCCATTTGAGTCCGGCCGAACATTTCATCAACATCATTCCTACGAGAGGCCCAAGCTTGACATCTCTCCGAGGAGGGACAAATCCATTTAGCTTATTATTCTTCCCTACGTGAATCCGATTATGCCAATCATACCCTTTATAACTACTCGGTTAAAAGTAGCGTTTGAATATGTCAAACATAATGTTCATCAAGTGGAAGACTATAATAACTTCATGTCTAAGGATTCAAATGACATAACTAATATGAGATATATGTATGACATAGACCATGGCATAAATCTCATAAAGCGGGTCATGTCCAGTACCTTGTTCCAAACAAGTACCCATAAATCTAACATGATCATCCCATGATCATTTAGCCTTTATACTAGTGCTTAACAAGTACTAGGGACGGAGATTATTATAAGTAAACATGAACGACAATAATAATGAAAACATCTCTTTATTGATATGAAATAAATGATAACAATTACAACGTTTATTAAACGTGCCTAGGGCACCACTACCAACATACAGCCCATATCCTGCCGCCACCACCACCATTTCTCCAACCAACACCACAGTTCCACCACCATGTCTCCGCCGCTGCACCACCACCCAAGTCGTCGTCGTCTTCTTCTTCATATGAAACTCAGAACTTAAAAATTCAAATCAAGATATGCAGTCCAAAAATCGATCGAAATCAAAGAGTTTCTAACTCAGATCTCAAAAGTTGAAAATCAGATCTCAAAAATTGAAGCCAATATCTGAAAAATCGAAACCCTAATCGTTTTAAAATCAAAAATTGAAAATCAAATTGAAAACGAAATCAAATGGAGTAGCAGCAATCGCCTCCAGAGTCGGCGATGAATTCAGCCACGACGACTTGAAAAACATTCACGAGAATGACGATTTCGAGTTCTCCGTAGAATTCAGAAAATTCTACGAGGCCGAAATTTGTGGATGAATTGTTCATCGGCGATTGTGAAGAGCATTCAGAAAATTCGTCCAATTCTTCATTTGACACGGATGAATCGGAGCCAACAGGAGTGAGGACTGTGTATTGTTTATGGAGGCCGAAATTTGTGGCGGAATCGTCGGCGCCGGCAACGTGGAAGAAGAGCCGTTCGACTGGAGAAGGAACGAGAAGGCGGTGGAAGCTTCGTGACTTGCTGGGAAGATGAACGAATTTGAGGGTGGTTGCTGGTTTGGGCTAGGGAGGATGAAGAAGGGAGATGGTTGTTATGGAGGAAGATGAAGAGGGATGAAATGTTGGGTGAAATGGAGGCGGCGCGTAATCAGGGTGAAACGGGGTGGGGGGGGTTTTCTTTCTTTTTATTTGTTTTTGATTAGTTTTATGTTTTTTATTTATGATTTTTAGTAATCATAATATTTTTATTTATGTTGTCAATGTATTTTTTTTTATAAAATAACTTTATTATTTTGATAATAATATATAATTATATTTGATATAAATAAAAAGTCTAATATTTGAAGAGAATAATAAAATAAATATTAATTGAAGTTAAAAATAAAATGTCTAAAATACCCCTCATGTGACATGCACATGACCATTTCCCGTTAATTTTCTAACGTCATTAGGGGTCATAGGAGGTCATAGGTCAAACTGGGACAAATGACAAATTAGAGGGTCACTTTGGGACAAAATTGGGTTTGAGTGGCAAAGTGGGAATGGGTTGATACTTTGGGGGGCTAAACATATTTTGGCCTTTTTTTTTGTTGGTATATTTGATATGCTAAGCTAAAATATTGACTTTCCTGAATATTTGCCACTGAACTGACTCATTTGTGCCAAGGGCAAGCTAATAGTTCTTGGATGCAAGTAAAATTTCTTATTCTCTCTTTTTGTGGTTGCTATGTATTTTCTTTTTCTCTCTTTTTATGGCTGTGCATTCCAGTATAGTCATGGGTAAAGTCTGCTAACCTGACCTACATTAAGTTTTTGTGAGTTATTGGCATAAACTTCAGGCAATTATTTTTGGGTTAATGATAATTTAGACCCTAAAGTCATATACCACCCTCCCAAACGAACCCTGAAGTTTTTTTCGCCAGTTAATGACAATTCTTTGTTTTTGTCATTTTTTATCTGTCTTGATTTATTGCTAATGTATAATTAGTAAGACTAATTTTAATATATTTTTAAATTTTAATATATTAAAAATATTAAAGTTTTATTTAAAATTTTAAATTAAATTAATTCCAAATTAGAGATTTATTTTTAAATTGTACTTATAATTTTTTGGTAAAAAAAATTGATATATTAAATATGCAGAAAAATATTGTACATTTGATTTTTTAACCCTTTAAGTTTTAAAAATTTCACTAAAGCCCTTAGTACCTAATATCAATTGCAAATCCATCCATTTTGTAAATCACGTGCATGGCACATGCTACTTAACTTACCTTTCTAACAAAATCCGTCAAAAATGCCATAACTGGCGACTTTTTTACACTTTTGAGGTCTGATCTGGCGAAAAAAAAACTTCAGGGTTTGTTTGGAGGGTGGTATATGACTTTAGGGTCTAAATTGTCATTAATCCATTATTTTTTGAGTGTTTATTACCTTAATTTGTATTTGTATACCTAGAACGAACTAACTTTAAATATGAACACATCACCTTGGAATTTGTACGGCTCAAATCGAAATGTGGTAGTGCCTCTCTGTATAGCCGAAACTTCCTTGCTATCATCTCCGATTATGGTCGAATTTAGGTCCCTTATCTTTAACTTGTGTTTTAATTAATCATCTGGATTACACAATCCAACGAAAAAAATCTTATTGAAACAGCTTTACAACTAATTGCATCATCATTTGAAGTTATCTTCCTACCTGATGTTGTATGGCAAAGTTTTGTAGATTAAAATGGTTTTTTGTATTGTTAAGTTTAATGCAATCACCTTAATTTGGGAGATTTTAAAAAATGTAGCAGATTAACATTTGATAGGCATTGGCTTTCTCCCTTATGAGATAGGCCTGATCTTATTTAGTAATAATAGTATTGAAGTCTCTACCAACAATTCACATGGCTTGGTGCTCTCTCTAACTTTACACATTTCTTCCTACCACCGAAACTAGGTTTTTTCTTTCGCACGCCGTTGCTGACTATTAGTTACTCATGGTACAGGTAGTTTCCATTACGACGAGTGGACTCAACTACAGCGTGCTAATGCTGCCAACATGTGGAATGAAGCCTTGAACAAAAGGGTTGGCACTTATAATATGGTAACGTTTACTTAATATTCGCCGTCAAATACCTGGTTGGTTTGCTTGGGTATGGCTATTATTAGTTCTCCTGCTGTGTTTAATTTTCCTTAAAACCACATGTGCAGTGCATTTATCTTTGTCAAAGCTAAAGCTTCAGGTGAACTCCTGCTGTGTTTTTAGTTTATAAGATTTGTCTCTATTGCTAGCTTCTCTTGAGCTATGATTTGTAATGTACTACACTAGTACTGACCCCGTGCCAAAGCACGGGCCATTGTTACTTCCCAACTGCTGCACGTTCAGTTCGTTTCTTAAAGTTTTGAGACTTATTAAAACAAAGAGAAGATTAGAGGGTGAAGTGAAACATATGAAAGTTAGAGGACCGATTTGATAAAAATGGAAAATCAGGGGCTAAAGTGCAACACCTAAAATTTCAAGGACTGATTTGAAAGTAAAAAAAGTTGAAGGGGATACTTTTTTGGATTAATCTCAGACCGCTCTTTGTCTTTTTGTCCTTTTCTGACCTGTATTATAGGTTATATAGGAAAATTGTTAACCTTGAGAATAATAAAGTAAATTGTGGTACTAAACAATTTACACAAGGTCAAATAACAACGGACTTGGAACGACTCTAACGGGAGTTAGTATCAGCAGCGTTTTTGCGAGCGGTTCCAAGCCCGCCACAACAGCTCGCCTCTCATTTTAAACTACCGAGATTATTTTTAATCGTGGGTCCCACTCAATCTGAAATTCCATCGAGCATAAATTTGCGCGAGGTGACGAAATTGGAGCCGTTGAGATGAGAGGAGCTCGCAGAAGATTCGTCAAATAACTTAATTAATCAAAATTTAGGGGACAATTGTTAGATCATTGTGGCTTGCAACACAAGTTAATAGGCACCTTCCATAAATAAAATCATGACTATGACATTAATATAAAGTATGGTCAAAATAGTCAATGTGTAGAATCCCTGAAATGTTATTTATCTATCTTTGATGGGCAAGATGGTAAATCAACATTGCTTTGGAAATGAATAGGTATGGTCCCTATTTGAAGTGTCACCATGTTTACTATATAAAGGCCCCTCCATCAAGCCTTAAACATACTGGATTCTTACTTTTCTCTCTACATACTCTCTTCATAATTGTCTAGAAGAAATTCTGAGAAACTTAAGAGACACTCTCATTTAGAAGATCATCTCCCTACATCTTCATCATCCTTAATCTCCCTTCAAGACACAATAATGGATTCAACATGTATACATTTATTACATGCTTCCGCTTCATCTTTTCCTCTTTCTCTTACTTAAATATGAGTGTGGCATTCAGGATTAAAATTGTTCTAACAATTGGTATCAGAGCCCCGCTCATTATTTAGTTTGAGTTTGAGTTATTGTTTAAGAAAAAGCTTTCATGCTTTACTTTGATTCATTTTCTCTGTTGAATCATAAGGTTTTTGATGTCGATTAGGGACTCTAATTCGTTAATAGAGTGCTGATGATCTTCATCTAAAATTAAGAAAAATGGTTTGAAAGTTTTGTTCATTAAAAGGTTCAAGTGAGACTATCCCTTCATAACATGGTTTTATGTTTTAAGTGCATACCATGTGGATCTACTCACTTGATTCCATTTTTTTTTTTAAAAAAGCAAGATTATCCTAAATAACATGGTTTTATGTTTTAAGTACATACCATGCGGATCTACTTGCAATTCATTTGATTTTGAGGAAAATTTAGACAAATTCAGAAGTGCAGATTATATGGCACGGTCGTGCTCTTTGTTTTGGCACGGCCGGCGCCTCTATTACCTTGAACCCGGTATGTACATTGGTGCTGGTCCGGACGGGGGTGTTGTTTTTTAAACCGGTCGGACCGTTTCGTTTGGCACGGTCGTGTCTATTATTTTGGCACGGTCGTGCCATCTGCACCGTGAAAACATGTTTTTTCCCCATATTTTGGCACAGTCGTGCCTTGTTGGCACGGTCGTGCTAAGTATGTCGAAAGAAAATCAAGTTCTGAAAAATTTGTGGTTTTTTCTCTTGAACAAAAAACATTCATTTTTCAAACCTTAAAGCTTGGATTAATTATATGCTTAAATAATTTTATTCATTATTTAAATAATATTATCACCTAAGTGATTAACGTATTTAATGCAAAATTATTAAAGTGTTGAATGTTTAAGATATGAATGACTTGAATTTTCCAAAGAAATCTGACATTTGACTAACGATGGTTATATCAGGCTGGAAACCTTGACTGGGTCTCTCAACCATCCAACAGAGATTGGTGGAACGACTAAGGTTGAACAACGCCAGTACTAAGAAAGTCTTAAGCATTCATGTGATGACATATAAAATGAACATTTAGTAATTTTATTAAATGCTTAAGACTACCCAAGGAAGATTAAGCATTTAATCAAATATTGTTTCAAATTACTTGTCATTTAAAGTAATTATTTATGAGTTCAATTCGCAATCCAAAATTAGATTTGATGTCATGTCATGTAATTGCTTTATTGATGGATTTCATTTGATATAATTAATCTCTTAATTCATAATGTAGTGTATACTTATTATTGTTTGTTCATTCTTGTTCTCGATTCCCAGATTTACTTAACGCTTCTTCTATTACTGCTGCGATGAGCACAATTCCGATGCTTAATGGGACAAACTTTAAAACTTGGAAAAACAAAATTGTAATGATCTTAGGCTGTATGGATATTGACCTCGCTTTTAGGGAGCCGTTTCCCATTCCTCTTAATGAAGAAAGCACACCCTGAGGACCGCTTATATGTTGAGAAATGGAAATGCTCCAATCGAGTAAGCCTAATGATTATGAAAAATGTCGTCCCGAAACATTTTTGAACAGTGTTCCCCGAGGACGTTGATGCTAAGACTTTCCTCGAGACCCTGGAAAAACGCTTTGCAAAAAGCGAAAAAGTCGGAAACAAGTTCTACCCTAAGGAAACTTGTTTCCATGAAGTACAAGGGTACCGGGAATCTTAGGGAGTATATCTTGGAAATGCTTCACCTTTCGACAAAACTAAAAGCACTTAAGTTATAGGTGACTGAAGAGCTCCTCGTGGCATTTAGTTTTGATCTCTCTTCCTCCTCAGTTTGGTCACTTTTAGGTGACCTAGAATTGTCAAAAGTACAAGTGGAACATTAATGAATTGATTTCACATGTGACACAAGAGGAAGATAGGTGTGAAGCAATCTAAGTTGAAAAGTGCTCACTTAGCATCTATCTCTCTCAACTACCTAATTATCAATGGGACTAAGAGAAGAGGGAAGAAGTCGCGGTAACAAGCAACAAGAAGCCTAAGGGATCTAACGATCATAAAGAAAAGAAGTGCTTCTTTTGCAAGGACCTAACGCACATGAAGTATGACTGCCCTAAGTATCACGCTTGGCGTGCTAAGAAAGGTATGTCATTTGGTCTTGTTTGTACTGAGGCTAATTTAGTTTCAATTCCTTCATATACATGGTGGTTGGATTCTGGTTGCAACAACTCACATTAGTATGTCTATGCAGGGTTGCCTGAATGAATTACGAAGACCTAGCAAGGATGAAAGATTCAATATATGGGAGCTGGGAACCCGGTTGAAGTAATAGGCATTGGGACCTTTAGTGTTATTAAGTACCGGATATTATTTTGTATTGAATAATACTTTCATTGTACCTTCGTTTAGAAGGAATTTAATATCTATTACTGTTTTGGACAAAGAGGGTTACTCTTGTTCGTTCGGAAATATAGATGTGATCTTTATTTAATTCCATTATTGTTGGTACTAGTACTTTATTGAGTAGTGATAATCTTTATTTGCTTAACACTACTCAAACAATCAATGAGTCCCATAATAATGAAACTAAAAGTAAAAAGCGAAAGTTTTCAAGTGAAAAATTCTTATACCTTATGGCATAGGCGTTTAGGTCATATCTCCAAAAGGAGAATTGACAAGCTTGTGTCTGAGGGAATCATAAATAAACTTGATATTCCGGATAAAGACTTTTGCATTGAATGCCTAAAAGGAAAATTTACAAACACGAAAAGGAAAGTATCCTCGAGAGCATCAAGCGTCTTAGAACTAATACATACGGATATTGTGGACCATTTCCTACTCCTTGGAATGGTCAACAATATTTTATTACGTTCATAGACGACTATTCTCGATATGGATACATTATTTAATTCATGATAAACTCACATCTTGGACGTTTTCAAGTCTTTTAAGGCCGAAGTTGAAAATCAACTTGGAAAGACTATTAAGAAACGTTAGATCCGATCGTGGTTGGGGAGTACTATGGTCGGAATGACGGTTCGGGAGAACAACGTCCGGGTCCTTTTGCTCGCTACCTTGAAGAGTGTGGGATTGTCCCTCACTACACTATGCCGGGTACGCCTAGCATGAATGGTGTAGCTGAGAGACGTAATAGAACCCTTAAGGATATGGTAAGAAGTATGGTTTCTTGTACTTCTTTACCTCACTCATTATGGGGCGATGCTTTAAAAACCGCTACTTATCTTCTCAGTAGGGCTCCCTCTAAGGCTACTAACAATAAAATCCCTTATGAATTATGGGACGAATAAGAAACCGTCCTTAAATCATCTTCATGTTTGGGGATGTCCAGCGGAAGCTAGGCCTTATAGGCCTAACGAAGGAAAACTGGACGCTAAGACAGTTAGTTGCTACTTTGTAGGGTATGCCGAAAGATCAAGGGGCTATAAATTTTACAACCCGAAAACTAGAACGTTTTTTGAAACGGAAATGCTAGGTTCTTTGAGGATGTTGAGTTTAGAGGGGAAATTAGGAATAATAATGTTGAATTTAAGGAAGAGGAATCCATTTCTATACCTCTTCCCTTAGTAGTTCCAATTGGAAATCAAGTCTTGTACCTGAAATTCAAGAGGAACAAATTCAAAATATTGACTCCCCTATAAATATTGAACAACATGAAAATGTTGATCAAAATGAGGAAATTCAACAACCTCAAAATGAGGAAGAACCGGTGCCTTTAAGAAGATCAAATAGAGTAAGAGAAGTGTCATCTCGGATGATTATGAGGTGTATCTAGCCGAGAATGAAGGACACTTAGGTTTAGTGGGAGATGAGCCTCTCACCTTCCATCAAGCATTAAAGGTCCTAATTCTCATAAGTGGATCAATGCCATTAATGAAGAGTTTAAAATCTATGAAAGACAACGACGTTTGGGATCTTGTCCCATTACCGAAGGATGTGAAACCGATTGGTTGTAAATGGATATTTAAAACCAAAAGGGATTCACAAGGTAATGTGGAAAGACATAAGGCTCGTCTTGTTGCCAAAGGTTTCACTCAAAAGGAAGGTATTGACTACAAAGAAACATTCTCTCCGGTGTCTTCTAAAAACTCCTTTAGGATCATTATGGCTTTAGTGGCATATTATGACCTTGAGCTTCATCAAATGGATGTAAAAACAGCTTTTCTCAATGGAGACATTGAGGAAACCATCTATATGAAGAAACCAGAAATGGTGGATGATTTGGAACAAACTAATCATTTAGTTTATAAACTTAAGAAATCCATTTATGGGCTCAAGCAAGCTTCCCGTCAATGGTATCTCAAATTTAACCAAGTAATTCTTTCATTTGGCTTTGAAATGAATATTGGTGAAGATTGTATATACCATAAGTTCAGTGGGAGTAAGTTTATATTCTTAGTCTTATATGTGGATGATATTTTGCTAGCTAGTAATGATATAAACCTTCTTAAAGACACTAAGAAATTTCTTTCAAAGAAATTTGAAATGAAAGATCTTGGAGAGGCATCTTTTGTATTAGGAATCCAAAAACACCGTGATCGCTCACGAGGTACTTTAGGATTATCACAAAAAGCCTATATAGAGAAGGTATTACAAAGGTTTAGCATGCAAAACTGTAAACCACATAACACACCTGTTTCTAAAGGAGATAAATTCAGTCTTAATCAATGTCCCAAAAACAATTTTGAAACCAAGTATATGAAAAACACCCCTTATGCATCAGCAGTAGGAAGCTTAATGTATGCTCAAGTCTGTACTCGTCCAGACTTAGCTTTTATTACTGGAATGCTTGGTCGATACCAAAGCAATCCGGGGAGAGAACATTGGGTCGCAGCCAAAAGAGTGATGTGGTATTTACAAAACACCAAGGACTACATGCTTACATATTCAAAGTCGGATCATCTTGAGATCGTTGGGTATTCCGATTCCGACTTTGCTGGATGCCAAGACAGCCGTAAATCAACGTCTGGGTATGACTTCACATTAGCCGGTGGAGCAATTTCTTGGAGAAGTGCCAAGCAGACACTCGTAACTTCCTCTACCATGGAAGCCGAGTTTGTTGCTTGTTTTGAGGCATCCAATCAAGCTATATGGCTGCGTAAATTCATTGAGGGACTCCGTATTGTCGATAGCGTCGAAAGACCTATTAAGCTATATTGTGACAATAGGGCAGCGGTCTTGTACTCCAACAATAACAAGAGCTCGTCAAAGTCTAAACACATTGACATTAAATTTCTTGTTGTAAGAGAGAGGTACAAAAAGAACAAATAGAAATACAACTTTATTGGTACAAACTCTATGTTAGCGGATCCGTTTACTAAGGCGTTATCACCTTTAGTGTTTCACGAGCATGTTGCTCATATGGGTGTAACAACTTTTGATAACATTTAATATAGTGGGAGTTTGTGTTGTTTTTCATTTATTGTTCTATTAATTATTAAAGTTTGATCTCATTTGGTTAAGTTGGACTAGTTGGAAGAATATGTATATATTCATTAAGATCCATGCTACACATCCATACTTTTGATCTATGTCATTTAGTTGAATTAGTATATGTGATTATAGTGGGTTTAGTTGCGAATCAATTACAACGACTGCCCCTTTAGTCCTATACTTATATGGCTAATGGACGAGATTGTTATAGATGACAACAAAGTGCACATAAGGGTTGTCATTTATGTTATACTTGTGATTTAAAGGAAGAAATTTGTTTTGCAACCCAAGTGGGAGATTGTTAGATCATTGTGGCTTGCAACACAAGTTAATAGGCACCTTCCATAAATAAAATCATGACTATGACATTAATATAAAGTATGGTCAAAATAGTCAATGTGTAGAATCCCTGAAATGTTATTTATCTATCTTTGATGGGCAATATGGTAAATCAACATTGCTTTAGAAATGAATAGGTATGGTCCCTATTTGAAGTGTCACCATGTTTACTATATAAAGGCCCCTCCATCAAGCCTTAAACATACTGGATTCTTACTTTTCTCTCTACATACTCTCTTCATAATTGTCTAGAAGAAATTCTGAGAAACTTAAGAGACACTCTCATTTAGAAGACCATCTCCCTACATCTTCATCATCCTTAATCTCCCTTCAAGACACAATAATGGATTCAACAGGTATACATTTATTACATGCTTCCGCTTCATCTTTTCCTCTTTCTCTTACTTAAATATGAGTGTGGCATTCAGGGATTAAAATTGTTCTAACAACAATATGTACCCAAGCGAAAAGTGTAGAGGGGCTATAAGTAACAAAAAATAAAGACACAAAAAGGAAGTAATGTTGAAAACAAGTCCCGCAATTCTCAACAACACTGGAAACTTCCACACCCTTCTCGTTCTTCCCCTGTTTCCAGACCCATCTTTCCTTTTCCCCTCATAAATCATTAACAAATCTTCAAGAATTCCCCCCAAAAAACGAAGTCAATTAACCCAGTAATTATACGCATACATATATAAATCAGAGACCCTTTCGGAGGAAGAAGATAATCATAATTGAGAATTAAAGATGGGAGTGGATTACTACAAGGTACTAGAGGTCGATAAGAATGCAAACGATGATGAATTGAAGAAAGCTTATCGAAAACTTGCTATGAAGTGGCATCCCGATAAGAATCCCAACAACAAGAATGATGCTGAGGCCAAATTCAAACAAATCTCCGAAGCATACGAGGTATTTTTCATTTTCCCTTCACTTTCTATCGTTGTTTATGTAATCGAAACTTGTTCGAGCATTTATCCCACGTCCGGAATTAACTAGCCCATGTCTGACTATATAAAAGCCAATTGGTTTTGGGACGGAAGGAACCTCGGACTTTATCACTGGCCCTTTACACATCCAGGGCCACTCCTCTCATAGCCAATTGGTTTTGGGATGGAACCTTCCTCGATGTTTTATCTGGATTTTGGATATTTTGGTGGTTTTTTTTTTTTTTTATCTCAATTTGTTTTCTTGTTATTTTGGGTTCTAATTTAGATAAATTTACAAGCATTTTATGAATTTGATGGATTAAAATCGCAATTTGGCGTTATAAACAAGAAATTGAAGATGTTTCGCAGGGATTTTGAGTTTGAACAGCTTGAGATTTGGCAGAAATTATTCTCACTGCAATTACATGTTTTGATGTTCCATATCTCTTGTTGTCTTACATTTAGTTTTTCTGTCACTTGTTTTAATTATTGAAAATCGGTTAGATATATGGAATTTGATTATGCAGTTGATTTAACTAGACTTATTTTGTGTTTTAGGTTCTAAGTGATCCTCAAAAGAGAGCGATTTATGACCAATATGGTGAAGAAGGGCTGAAAGGACAAGTGCCACCACCAGATGCAGGTGGGCAGGGTGGTGCAACATATTTCCAAACAGGGGATGGACCTAATGTGTTTAGGTTTAATCCCAGAAATGCCAATGATATTTTCTCTGAATTTTTCGGTTTTTCAAGCCCGTTTGGAGGAATGGGTGGAGGCGGTGGTATGAGGGGTGGAAATACAAGGTTTTCTAGTAGCATGTTTGGGGATGATATCTTTAGCTCGTTTGGGGAGGGGAGGCCAATGAGTTCGGGTCCTAGGAAAGCGGCACCGATTGAAAACACATTGCCTTGTAGCTTGGAGGAGTTGTATAAAGGGACGACAAAGAAGATGAAAATCTCGAGAGAAATAGCTGATGCGAGTGGGTAAGTAATCATATTCTATCTTTCTTATATTTTGTGTTTATTGCGAGTCCAGATCTTCTGTGCCACAAGTGTACAACATCCTGTTCTTACATGTTTGGATGACATTATCGTGATATCAGTCACAATAATTGTGAACTATTGGATCACTAGTGGTACAGAGTGCATTACAAAAAGGCTGGTCTCATTTATCACCGTGTAGGGGTGAAATTTGCCATGAACATGGCTTCCTAACATTACGATCTTTCTTGTTTGTCCAGAAGGACAATGCCGGTTGAGGAAATTCTTACAATAGAGGTCAAGCCCGGATGGAAAAAGGGTACAAAGATCACGTTCTCCGAGAAAGGAAACGAGCAGCCAAATGTTATCCCTGCAGATCTTGTATTTGTCATCGATGAAAAACCACACACAGTGTTCAAAAGAGATGGTAACGATCTGATTGTCACACAAAAGGTATCATTAGTTGAAGCATTGACCGGCTACACCGCTCAAATCAATACGCTAGACGGAAGAACACTGAGGATTCCGATTAATAATGTGATTCATCCTACATATGAAGAAGTTGTTCCGAACGAAGGTATGCCGTTACCCAAGGATCCCTCAAAGAGAGGGAATTTGAGAATAAAGTTCAATATTAAGTTTCCTACTAGGTTAACACCTGAGCAGAAGACTGGGATCATGAGGCAACTTGGGGCATGAGTTTTGACTTTTTTAAGTGTTTGTGTATATAATTTTATTTGTGCAATTTTTAGGCCACCTTGAGAGCATAGGTGTAGTATTACCAGTTACCACCCCTGTAATATACAGACTACCACCAATTGTTTCAGTTTGAATAGTCAAGTTTTAAAGTTTGAATTTGAATATTCAAATAAGAAGATTATTTTGAAGAGCTTTTTGGAATAACGAGAAGATTATATTGGGACGGATGGATACGGAAATGTCATTAAAAAAGATCACCAGAAGTCTTTATAATGAACAATATATGAGGTCTGATTTACCTGTCAAAAACAAGAATTTCGATGGTTTTCCACCCAAGGAACATTATAAAACAAACTGAGCTCCATCATTTGCCTAACTAAGAATCAACATCAAAAGATGAAACACAATATGAACAAAAACATTGAGCAATCTAGTTATTGTTCTCACCTCAAAGAGAGGTATCAGATCTTTGATCAATGTGATTCTCGGACGATACATGTAAATTGTTGGATTTACCTTTCACTTTATCTTCATTTTGCGTCGTCACTAGTTCTTGATACTACCGAAAGTGGCAAGAGGAGCACGATGGCCGACAAAAATCATATTTTCCAAATATTGGCTTGCATTCTTCCTCTCCATGTCTAATGACACGTTAAGTTGATGAGCAGATACATTCTTCCCACATCCACATTTCTACATCTTGATAACGTACCAAAGCATTCTCTTTCTCACATTTACTCCTTCCAAGCTCAATTTAAAAACAAGACGATCGGCCCCTTGTTTCAACATTTGAAATACATGATACACTGATAGGGCTCTCAGCACCAGCAACACAGCAACACAAGCCATGCTTGAAAGACATCTCAAATTTTTGCAGCATTACACGTAGATGAGATTCTCTCACCCCACGAATATCCAGCCATGTCAAAAGAGCATCAAATGCCTACATACAATTGAACAAGTAAATACAAAATTAACATCAAGATTTGGTAGCATCATTCTTGATATGAACAATTTCTATATACTCTGATAAGTTAATTTACTTTAGGCAGTTCCTCAGCTATCTGAAAGGAAAATGAAACCCAATGAATCAGCCAGGATTTTAGATGAGTACTATGTCCCATAACGTAACCTTGTTTTTCAACTCGCAAAAAGATTTCATTCACGGGAAGAAGAGATAGCCAACAGTTTACTTTGCTGTCACGGACAATTCTACTTCGAATGCAAGTTGCCCCACATTGTTAACCATCAAAATTGCTTCTGGCATCATTCATGCCCTCCGTCATACAGAGGAGTTGATATACAGAGGCCCTTAAACTTAATCCTTCTGAGAAGGTAAAGTGTCAGAGAACAGAATCAAAGGGACACAATCAAATTGGAGCGTGAAAGAGGATATATAAGTCATGCCCATAAGGCAGTGATGAACTCGCACACGTACAAGTACTACAGATGTCTCTACTTGAAAGAGTAAGCTAACACTGTTTTATGGTGCAAAATATGGAAGAAAGTACCGCAAATTTAACGTCAGATTAAATCATAAATTCTTAAGCAATCACAGCATAATCCACATCATCTCGCTACAAAATCCATAACAAGGTAATTGCACATTCCAATCATGAAAATCCAAAATTTTGCTAGAAGAAAAACCTAGCTTACATTCATTCATTCAAAAGATTCATCAATAAATAAGCCGGCTATATACGACAACATCATTCAGTAATAACTATATGTGCAAGTACCTATAGGCGTCCCAAATGCACCAGGAGGCAGATCATCAAACACCATGCCAAGAACCGGACCATCTTCCCTCACCGACTCTCCCAACTGCTCCTCCACACAATCAATCACCCTCCGCACTATTCTCAAAGGTGAAGGCCGATAACCCTTTGTTACCAATGCCACATCATCACCATTCTCAAACTGACTAGACCCCGACCCAGACCCTGACCCTGATCGGGAACGTGACTCAGATCGTGATCTTGACCTAGAACCACGGTAACTATCATGCTCAGCCACCATCAAATCGTCTCTAGATGACTCCAAGAACTCAGCCTTCCCCTCCGACGTTCCTCGCTTCTTGTCCTTCAACCTCCTATGACAAAACCACATCTGCACTTGCCTTTCAGTCAACCCCAATTTTTCTGATAGCTGCAACCTAGTTGCCTCTGTTGGATAAACCTCCTCTGCAAAAATCAATCAAAAATCAAAATCAAACCCCAAAATACAAAGAACAATCTCAAGAATCAAAGAAACCCATAACTAAAACGAACAAAGAAATTAATCAAAAATCAAAATCAAACCCAAAAATACAAAGAACAACCTCAAGAATCAAAGAAACCCATAACTAAAACGCACAAAGAAAACAAAAAAAAATCAAAACCCTAACACTAATAATCAAACAAATAAAACGAAAAATTATACCTTTATATATCCTCTCCAAGGTTTCCAACTGAAAGGGAGTTTTCATCTGGCGTTTGGGTTTCTTCGATCCATCAGCAGCAGGAGCAGCCGCCTCCATTAAAACCAAGAAAAAGCAAAAACGCAGAAATCGAAACTTAGGGTTTCCAGAAACGAAGAACCAACATAGAATTCCAATTCCTCTCTCTTTCTCTAAACGTGAGATTTGTGGTAAAATTTTGAACTTAAATAAGAAGCGACAGAATAGTCGTAGTTAAAATAGATTGAGAGAAGGATTTGTAGTAATAATAAAGTGAAATTAAGAAATGGATAACAGTTGGGATTGGTTCTTAGGATTAAATTTTTCATGATTTTCAGAATTATTAAGTACACCTAATTATTTTGATTTTCAATTTATATATGTCGAGTAAAATTGACAATAAACACGATCACAGGACCACAACAAACGCCGTGTTGGTACTTATCAAGAACAGAAAAATGATGTCTTGTTTCTTTTTCTTCCTTTTTTATTATGGTTGCTTCTTCCTGGGTTTGTGGTGGACTTTTCGGTGCCTTTTTATTTTTGGAAGGTTTGGTTTTTCTTGTGCTTCAATTTGGTTGAAACTACAAAGTGGTTTTTTATTTTTTTGTGCGTGTGTTTTTTTCGTTTTCTTGTGGATCCTATACAGAAAGTTTGGGATCCTTATTGTTTAAATTAAAATATATATTATTGTTATTTTTTATTTTTTTACTATTTTTTTTTACCAATGACCTTTTGCTTAGTGGTATCCGGGTGGATGGGTAAGGGTCTCCCTTCCCTTAGGGAAGGTTTTGGGTTCGATTCCTCCCGTTTTATGCAATACTCCCTCCGAACCAGC
This sequence comes from Campanula takesimana, assembly GCA_026119855.1. NCBI lineage: Eukaryota > Viridiplantae > Streptophyta > Magnoliopsida > Asterales > Campanulaceae > Campanula > Campanula takesimana. The sequence goes on from JAOWBW010000690.1 coordinate 418,755, forward strand.
CCACTTGAAACATTTTGACCAAAACTGGTCAACTTAAGGTCGGTTTGACCAACACTTTATAGAAATATTTATGTTCCAAAAAACTTTTTTAAAATTGTTATTGAGAGGATTTTTAATGGTGGTCATTTTATATTTTTTTTAATTTTTGTTCGGATCATAAATATTTCTATAAAGTGTTGGTCAAACCGACCTTAAGTTGACCAGTTTTGGTCAAAATGTCTCAAGTGAGCTGAGACAGAGGGAGTAGGTTTTAACGACTAGGCAGTAGATCTGTAATAGACTTAATAGGAGTTTGTAAGACGATGACAATTGCCTTGAATAAATAGTAGTATGTAACTAGTTTGCCAAAAAAAAAAAAAAAACACTTGTATTTTTAAAGCCACTTTAAAACTTGCTATATTTATTTTTAATGTCTTACGCTTGTAGTGACAGGGAGTGAGGAACGCTGCGGGATGATCTGTAGTATAGCACTTTACAGTTCGTGTTCACTCGTTATTCACATCTCTCCTTTCTCGTTTTTATATAATCAAAATTAATTTGGTAAATGTGAGTTTCACTTGACATAAAATATAGTTTATCCGTCAAACTTTAAAGTAGAGGAACAAAGCAAATACCAGTTGAACTGTGCCAAATCCTGGTTATTGGTTATTACTAGGGGTGGAAATGGTTCGGCTCAAACCGCGGTTTGGAACTGAATCGAACCAAGCCGTGTGGTTTAACTCGGTTTTTAATTATACGTGGTTCAGCTCGGTTTCAAAAAGTGATAAACCATACGGTTCGGTTCGGCGGCTCGGCTTACGGTCCAAGCCGAACCAAACCGAACCGAACCATATCAAGCTGAACCGCGAACCGAACCGCAAAACCGAGCCATGGAGCTGAACCGTTGAACCGAACCGTGAAACTCTAAGTATGGACAGTTAATTATATCCCCAAAGAATTTTTTTGTTAGGCTACAAGCTATGAAATATTTTCAGTAGCACCTCAAGCAGGCTGTTGTGAAGTGGTAAAATGTGATACAAAGAAATCGAAAGTAGGTCATGTAATGAATTCAAGCATAAAATTAATGGAGGAATTGGCTGAGATTGTATTCATTTATCATATCGGTCATACTAAGCTTTATTAGTAGTCCCTTCTCATAATAAATGATTGTTGTTCAAGTACTCCTACCGTCCCATAATAAATTGTCTAATACATTTTAAGTTCTCATTAGAACCCTGATGGTCTGGGCCTTGGTTTGGGCCATGGTCTAAACAGTGGTCTAGAACGCGGTTTGGACCGCGGTTTAGACCGAATTCTGAGCCGAAAAATGAAACCACGGTTTGGATCGAGCCGAACCGAACCGTGATGGTTTGGTTCAGCCCGGTTTCAACTTTTTAATGGTTCAGCTCGGTTTGAGATTTTCCCAAACCGATGACTAGCGGTTTGGTTTCTAAATTCACCCAAACCGAGCTATACCGAACCATTTCCACCCGAGTTAAGATCTCCTGTACCACTTATGTGTGCCACCCCATGTATCACTTGTAATCCAACCGTTTACATGTTTGCATAATATTACAATAATACCAATTTCAATAACTGTGAGCCATTAGATCACCTGTGGCACATAAAGTGGTACACGAAGTGGCACAAAGGATTTGGATTCATTTCCACGCCTATTTATTACATGAATAATATCTTGGGTTATCAAGCTATATCTTTACTCGCACTTTACTCATTCCTATTTTTGGTAGTTATTAATTTTGATGTTAGTTTTGCTTCATTCCCTTAAACTGTGCGAGTTAATTTCAATACTCACCTCTGAAGTATAGACAAGTGTCAGTAATCACCCTATTGTTTCACAATTTTCATTTTTTATTATAACTAATTAGTCAAACTTCAAGGTAGACACTGAATTTAATTTCTTAAATTAGTGATTGGTGGATGTTGATAAATTCACACTTCTTAGTTTTCATGTTAGTTCAGTGATCTAACCATAGTTACCTTGGGAGATTTCGGACGTGCGACGGATATGGGAACGAAGAACGAGACTTAGTAAATTTTGTGTACGCCGAGAGTAGGATCAGTTGGGAACGTGATACGCTTTTTATTTAAAACGCATCACTAAATTGAATATATTTATATATACACACACAAACACACATATGTGTATATAGATTGTTAAAGGAGATAAAAACTATAAATGTAAAGGCAGATAATTACCCCAAGGCACACAAGATTCTATCTGTCCCACGGCAACTCTAAGTTCTCGACCTCTTCCCATCGGCTACTCAAAGCTATTGATCTCCCTCTCCATCGTGAAAATCAAGCAAAGTTCAGTTTCTACGTTGTTGACCTTTTATTTTCCGGTACGATGATTTGAGTGCTTTGGGTCTAGTTTATAAAGGTATAATGAATTGTTGTATTTCACAATGAAGGAGATGATACATTTTATAATAGTACAAAATGAATTAAATCTAGAGATCATAACCTATCTACTATTAACTACAAAATATATTTTTGAATATTTACAAATCAAAGAGAATCACTTTGTTGATATTTGATGATCTTGAGAATCATGGAGATGTGGAGGATCCGGATGATCCTTAGAGTGATCCTTATCACGCCCCCGCAAGATGGACGATCCGGAGAAGAGACCAATCTTGGACATTAAGAGAGTGAACCGAGTACGGTGGAGAGATTTTGTGAGTGCATCGGCAAGCTGATCTCCGCCTCCCAAGTTGAACTTGCTCTCGAACAAAGTGGAAGGATAAGGCTAAGTGTTTCATGCGGGAATGGAAAACGGGGTTAGCTGAATAATGTGTGGCACCGAGGTTGTCACAATAAATGACTGGTGAATGGGGGAGAGTAATATGAAGTTCTGTGAGAAGGTTTTTGAGCCAAAGTAATTCAGCTGTTGTGTCTGCGATGGCTCGAAATTTTGCTTCGGTTGAGGAGCGGTCTAGGGTTCTTTGTTTCTTGGAGGACCAAGCAATAGGGTTTTTGCCAAGGTAGATAATAAAACCAGAGGTAGAGACATAGTCATGTTTGTCTCCAGCCCAATCGGCGTCGCAGAAGGCGTGGAGTGTAGTGGTGGTATGGCGTGAGATATGAATGCCCGTATGGATTGTGCCATGTAGATGTCGAAGAAGGCGTTTGAGGGCAGTCCAATGTAATTCTTGAGGGTTTTTCATGAATTGAGCCAATTTGTTGACAGAGAAAGAGATATCGGGATGGGTCATAGAAAGATATTGGAGGCTTCCAACTATGGCACGGTAGTCGGACGGGTTGTGTGGGGGAGTCTCGGAGTTGGTGAGAAGAGGGGGGTAGGTTGCCATTGGGGTTGGGGTTGGTTTGGAATGGAGCATATTATATCGAGAGAGAAGATCATAAATATATTTCGACTGGGAGAGAAGTAGACCGGTGTTGGTGGGAGAGACCTCGACACCAAGGAAGTATGAAAGTGGCCCAAGGTCCTTAAGGGAGAATCGGGTTGCAAGACTAAGAATAAAGGAGGATAGAAGTGTGGTGGAGGGGTCGGTGACAATAATGTCATCGACATAGACAAGAAGGTATAAATGATGAGAGTTTTGAGAGTAAATAAAGAGAGAGGGGTCGGCAATGGAGGATTTGAAACCGTAGGAGATGAGATAGGATTTTAGTTCGTTGTACCAAGCCCGAGGAGCTTGTTTGAGACCGTAAATTGCCTTAGAGAGACGACAAACATGAGTGGGAGAGTGAGAATCAATGAAACCCGGAGGTTGGGTCATGAATACTGTTTCATGAAGTGTGCCTTGAAGAAAGGCATTGTTGATATCTTGTTGGCGGAGGGACCAACCTTGACTGAGAGCAATCGATAGAAGAAGACGGACAGTAACGGGTTTTACAACATGACTAAAGGTATCGGAATAATCAATGTCGGGTCTTTGATGAAAACCTTTGGCAACGAGGCGAGCTTTGTATTTTTGAATCGTATTATCGGGGTTGTACTTGATGCGAAATACCCATTTACAGCCGATAATATTAGTTGTGTCACTAGAAGGTACAAGAGTCCAAGTTTTGTTGCGGGTTAAAGCATTGTACTCATCAAGCATGGCGGAGTGCCATTGAGGTGAGGCTAGGGCTTGCTTAGTTGTTTTTGGAAGACTTGTGGGAGAGATGAGAGTGGCTAAATTGGCATATTTGGGGTTGGGTTTAACAATGTTGTTGGAAAGTCGGGTAGTGATGGTGCGGTTTTGTGGTTGGGGATTAGGGGCAGTGGGTTCGGTTGTGGCAGCTGGGGTAGGGGTTTCGGGTGTGGCTTGTGAGTTGGTGTTGCCGGGTGGGTAGGCAGGGGCTGGGGTGACTGGGGTTTGTAGCAGTTTGGTCAGTGGGATTTTGAGTGGGGTTGGTGGTTGGTAGGGGGTTTGTGTCGGGTGGGTGAGTTGGCAGAGAGGTGGGTATGGGGTTTGGGGTTATGGGGGATGCAGTTGATAATATGGGAATGGAGATGGGACACCATTGGGATGGGGTCATATTGGAGGTGGGAATTTCAGTGGTGGTGAGAGAGGGGTAGGGGAATTCATTTTCAATGAACTTAACATGTCTTGATGTGTAAACCCGAAAGGTGGTGGGATCGAGACAGTGGTACGCACTTTGTGTGGAGGAGTAGCCAACAAATATGCAAGGGGTTGATTTTGGAGCGAGTTTGTGAGGGGTGTAAGGTCGAAGCCACGGATAACAAAGACATCCAAAGCTACGGAGTTTTGTATAGTTGGGGGATTTTTGAAAGAGACGGAAAAAGGGAGACTCATTTGAAAGTGTGGGGGTGGGAAGACGATTGATAAGATATGTTGCCGTGGTGAAGGCATACGGCCAAAGAGTTAGGGGAAGATGAGCATGTGAGAGAAGAGAGAGCCCGGTTTCAACAATGTGTCTATGGCGTCTTTCGGCAAAGCCATTGTGTTCGGGTTTATGGGGAGGTGAGGTGAGATGGGTAATGCCTTTTTGGAAAAGAGTAGGAGTGATTTTTATATATTCTCCACCATTGTCGGAGAAGAATTGGGTGATCTCTTTCTTGAAAAAGTTTTCAACAAGGGCTTTGAATCGATTGAATGTGGCAAGGGTGTCGGACTTGTGTTTGAGCGGGTATAACCATGTGTACTTGGTGAAGTGGTCGACGAATATGACATAATATTTGAAATTGTCGTGTGAAAGAACCGGAGAGGTCCAAACATCCGAGAAAATTAAGTCAAGAGGAGCATTAGATGTAAGAGTAAAGACAGAGAATGGCAACTTATGGCTCTTATTGATATTGCATGCATTACAATTTGAAAAACGACTAGAGGAAATGTCTAAAGAGAACTGTTTTTGAAGTAAAGAAATGATAGATGATGCCGGGTGACCGAGTCGGTGATGCCATGAAAGAGATGAAGTGGAGATGCCATTGTGGGCTTGAACGGAGGAAGGGTGCCAAAGGTAGACTCCTTTATCAATTGTTCCATGAATGAGAATCCGGTGAGTCGAGAGTTCCTTGATAAGAAATGAAGAGTGAGAAAACTCAATAATGGCATTATTATCTTTGCAAAATTGAGAAACAGAGAGAATATTTTGAGAAATTCGTGGAACATGTAAAACATTACGAAAGTGAAGAGTGGAGTGAGGAAGATTGAGAGAGAAAGAACCTATGTTGGATATTGGGAGTGAGGAGCCATCTCCAATAATAACATCGTCACTTCCATCATTATGTCAAACATAATGTTCATCAAGTGAAAGACTATAATAACTTCATGTCCAAGGATTCAAATGACATAACTAATATGAGATATATGTACGACATAGACCATGACATAAATCTCATAGAGCGGGTCATGTCCAGTACCTTGTTCCAAACAAGTACCCATAAATCTAACATAATCATCCCATGATCATTTAGCCTTTATACTAGTGCTTAACAAGTACTAGGGACGGAGATTATTATAAGTAAACATGAACAACAATAATAATCAAAACATCTCTTTATTAATATGAAATAAATGATAACAATTACAACGTTTATTAAACGTGCCTAGGGCACCACTACCAACAATCTCCCACTTGCCCTAGGCCCAATCTCCCATGTATCTAATACCCATGGACCTAACATGACCATCATGTTTAGCTTGTGGAAGTCCCTTTGTTAGCGGGTCTCAGTAGGTACTCTGCATATATTTACGTCTCCCCTATCAACGATCTCTCGAATGATATGAAAACGCCTAAGTATGTGTTTGGATTTCTGATGTGCTCTTGGTTCCTTTGCTTGAGCAATAGAACCATTATTATCGCAATAAAGGTCTATTGGATTAGAAATACTAGGAACCACTTCAAGTTCAGTGATGAACTTCTTAATCCAAACAGCCTCCTTTGCAGCATCCGATGCAGCAATGTACTCAGCTTCTGTTGTAGAATCAGCGGTTGTACTTTGCTTGGAACTCTTCCAGCTTACATCTTTGTCGGTTTGGAAGCTTGCATCCGTGTAAGCATTTACAACGAGATCATCTTCCATTCCTCCATAGACCAAAAACGAGTCTTTAGTTCTTCTCAAGTACTTAAGAATCGCTTTTACAGCTATCCAGTGATTTTCGCCAGGGTCGGATTGGTATCTACTTGTCATGCTCAAAGCATAAGATACATCCGGCCTAGTACAAATCATGGCATACATGATGGACCCAATTGCCGAAGCATATGGAACATCATTCATTTTCTCACGCTCATCGTTTGTCTTAGGACATTGAGTCTTGCTTAGAGAAACTCCATGTAACACGGGCAAGGTGCCTCTCTTAGAATTTTCCATACGGAATCTTCTAATGACCTTGTCAATGTATGTACTTTGGCTTAAACCAAGTAGCCTCCTTGATCTATCTCTATAGATCTTAATGCCAAGAATATATGCGGCTTCACCCATATCTTTCATTGCAAAACATTTTCCTAACCAAGTCTTCACAGACTGAAGTGTAGGAATATCGTTTCCAATGAGCAATATGTCATCTACGTATAAAATAAGGAATAGCACTATGCTCCCACTAATCTTCTTGTATACACAAGGCTCATCTTCGTTCTTGATGAAACCAAACTCTTTGACCGATTCATCAAAACGGAGATTCCAACTCCTAGAAGCTTGCTTCAATCCATAGATGGATCTCTGCAACTTGCATACCTTAGAATCTTGTTCAAAACCTTCTGATTGTGTCATATACACATCCTCTTGGAGTTTTCCATTCAGGAAAGCGGTTTTGACGTCCATCTGCCATATTTCATAGTCATGATATGCGGCAATGGCAAGCAAAATTCTTATAGACTTGATCATTGCTACGGGTGAAAAGGTCTCATCATAGTCAATACCATGAACTTGCCTATAACCTTTCGCTACAAGTCTAGCTTTGTAAGTATGCACCTTCCCATCCATGTCAGTCTTCTTCTTGAAGACCCATTTGCATCCTATGGTTTTTACACCTTCGGGTGCATCAATCAAATTCCAAACTTGATTGTCTTGCATGGATTGTAATCCGGATTCCATGGCTCCAAGCCACTTGTCCAAATCAGGAGACGACATCGCCTCTTGGTAGGTTGACGGTTCATCATTCTCAATGATTTCCACATCATTACTATCCGTTACGAGAAATCCATATCTATCGGGCTCGGATCGTAACCTACTAGATCTGCGAGTTACTTGTGTATTTTGAGCAGGTTCCACAACTCCTAGTGGTTCTTGTTCTTGTTCCACTATTGGTTCAATGTTATTTTCTGGGTCTTGAATTTCTTCAAGATTTATTTTACTCCCACTGATTTCTTTGGAGAGAAACTCTTTCTCTAGAAAGACACCAGTTCGGGCAACAAACACTTTGTTGTCCTCGCGGTTGTAAAAGTAATATCCTCTAGTTTCCTTAGGATATCCCACGAAAATACATTTATCAGATTTGTGTGCAAGTTTATCTGAGACAAGTCTTTTGACAAAAGCTTCACAACCCCAAATCTTCATGAAAGATAAACAAGTTTTCTTTCCGCTCCACATCTCATATGGAGTCTTTTGAACCGATTTAGTTGGAACACGATTTAGTGTGAGAGCAGCGGTTTCTAGAGTGTAACCCCAAAAGGATATTGGAAGATCAACTTGACTCATCATTGATCGAACCATGTCTAACAAAGTCCGATTTCTCCTCTCGGACACACCATTCCATTGTGGCGTTTCAGGTGGAGTTAATTGTGAAACTATTCCACAATTCTTTAGATGATCATCAAATTCTTGACTCAAGTATTCTCCACCACGATCTGATCGAAGTGGCTTGATACTTTTGCCAAGTTGTTTTTCTACTTCATTTTGAATATTCTAAATATCTCAAATGCTTCACTCTTATGTTTCATTAGGTAAACATACCCAAATCTACTATAATCATCAGTGAAGGTTATGAAGTATTGAAATCCTCCCCTAGCATTGCTACTTAATGGTCCGCATACATCGGAATGTATCAACCCCAATAAGTCGCTTGCCCTTTCACCCAACTTGGTAAAAGGTGTCTTAGTCATTTTTCCAAGAAGACACGACTCACAAGTATCATGAACCCAAAAGTCCGTCCCCATGGAGTTTTGAGATACGCTTCTCATTAATATGACCGAGACGGCAATGCCACAAATAAGTATGATTTACATCATTAGGTTTAGATTTTCTTATTTACATGATAGACATTGTCATTATTTTCATTCTTGACATCCAAGATATAAAGGCCATTAAATAAATTAGCAATACCATAAAGCACATCATTTAAATAAATAGAAAATTTCTTATTCTCAATAAGAAACTTAAAACTTTCATTATCCAAACAAGAAATTGAAATAATATTTCTGCTTAAATCCGGAACATAATAACAATTGTTCAAAACAAGAATTAATCCGGAAGGTAAAGTGACTTCATAAGTCCCTACGGCTAATGCAGCAACTCTTGCTCCATTCCCCACGCGTAGATCTACTTCACCTTCTTTAAGCAATCTCCTATTCTTTAGTCCCTGCACATTTAGACAAATGTGAGAACCACATCCGGTATCCAATACCCAAGAATCAGTGGTAGAAAGGAGAATATCTATCATATAGATACCTGAAGTCGACGCAGCCTTGCTGCCCTTCTTCTTCTTTTGCTCTTCCAAGAAAGCCTTGCAATTACGTTTCCAATGACCAATTTCTTGACAATGGAAACAAATTGCATCCTTTTGTGAATCGGGTTTTGCCTCAGAAGCCTTGGCAACCTTTGCCTTGCTTATTTTGGGTTTGACAACTTTCTTACCCTTTCTTTTGGCACTAGCCTTCTTCCCATCATGAACCAAGAGCACGGGAGAACCTTTCTCCACTATTTTCATCTCTGCAGTTTTGAGCATCCCATGCAACTCAGAGAGATTCTTATCCATTCCATGCATGTTATAATTCATCACAAACTGATTATAACTTTTAGGCAATGAATTAAGAATGAGATCCGTGGCTAGCTCCAATGGGATTGGATAGCCAAGTTTCTCAAGGTGCTCTACATAACCATTCATTTTAAGAAAGTGAGGACTCACTTGTTGCCCTTCATTCATTTTACAAGTAGTGAATGCAACAATGGTCTTGTACCTCTCTTGCCTAGCTTGCTCTTGAAACATGGTTCTCAACTCCACGCCTATCTCATAGGCTTCCAAATGTTCCAAACTTTGTTGGAGTTTTGAGCACATAGCAGCAAGCATGAGACAACTTACATCTCTAGAATCATTACGATATTTCTTGTAATTGTCTCTTTCTGCCCTAGGGGCAGTAGGCGGTGGTTCAGCGGGGAGAGGCCCATCGAGAATGTACAACTTATCTTCTTGCCTAAGAACGATTCTTATGCTACGGATCCAATCCATAAAGTTAGTACCATTCTCTTCGAGCTTATCCTTCTCAATGATCGATCGCAACGACATTGATTGAGTGTTATTAGTCATTATCTACAAATATGCAAAATTTCCAAAATTTAATAAGTACCAATTTTTCATTAAAGAGATAAATAATGTATTTTTCAAACAAAATACTCCCACTAAATTATATAACCTTCATATACATCCAATGTATAATATAATTTAATTGGGCTAAGATCCAACTTTAATTTAACTTTTGAGTCCACGGAGGCGGACCGCTCAAAACTAAATTAATTAGGTAGACAATAATGTCAATCATATCTCATATGATTCTTAGATCCTTTTATGAGATTCTTTGAGAAATCCAATTTCAAAGAGCATGTTTAATCTCATCTTTTGCCTAGGCCCAAAACTGTTTTGACGCCTAATTAAGTCCAACCACTTTAAACGCATAAGAACCATTTAATTTAATGCACCTTGCGGAGGCAAGCCCACATTAAAATTAATGAACCTCATCTTGCTCATACATGAATAAAATTAATGCACTTCGCGGAGGCGAACCCACATCAAGATTACATATGTATAAATAAGTGTTTTAATCATGGCATGGCAATGAAGGACTTAAAACTTTCTATGAAGGTTCATCACATATAGCATATAACACATTTATGAGCACATAATATAAACATGTTACACATCAAGTTTAGCCACTAAATTAATCTCCATTAATTTAAGCATGATATTTATGTATCATTAGTTTCTCTATAATTATGAGGATGAGACTATTTCAACTTTGGTTATTATCTCCAAATCAAGACAAGAAGAAGTGCGGTCGAACTAAGCCATTAGGCAACCACAATCCCGCACTAATTCAAGAAACCAAGAAAGTAGTCCATGTGGCCGAAACTAAGCAATAGATGGTCTCGATGAACGTAGGCCAATTGCATTCACAATTCCACATGGATCTCCAATCTTTGAATCAAGAGCTTTGTTTCTCAATTTTAGCAATTATGAACTCTTCATAATTCTAACTTCGTTTTATCTTTGAAACTTTGATTGCGATCAATTTTGGGAAACACAATCTCGATGAACGCAGATTAGCCATCCAAAACTTGAACCAATCTAGGAGTCACAAGACTAAAACAAATAGGAAAATCAAACCCCAAAATCCACACACAAACCAACTACCCAAAACCCATTCCAGATCAGCAAGTTTGGACTGGTTCTGTTACTGGTTTTGTTGAATTTTCGAAAAATTCCAGATTCGGTTTTTTGACCAAAATCAGACCTTCTGATCCCCTTGTGCGGCCGCCCAAAAACCCTTATGCGGTCGCCCAAAACCGTGCGGCCGCCCAAGGCGTTTTGTGCAGTCGCCCGATGCCATCAGAATGTGCAGAATTTTCAAGGTTCGAAAATTTTGTCTCAAAATTGTTTTTCCCCGATTATGATCCAATCAAAAATTAATAATCAACAATTCTGAATCCACCATAATTTATTTATTGCAATTGAATCGTGCGATTAAAGTTGCAAAACAATAAACCACATAAAATCACATAACACATAAACATCATATATTCTAATATTCATATCATGCAAGGCACATAAACAATTTATATACACATAACATGATCTAGGTATTGAAATAATCAACATGAACGGGGCTCTGATACCACTGTTGGGTTTTGATGTAACATGCGCAGCGGAATATAGCATTTAAAATTTATGAAACCCAAAGCCCATAGATCCGTTCATATGATTAAATCAAATACAACAATATGAATAGAGGAAAAACTAACCCTTGATGACTTTGAATTCTAGCTTTGATCTTGGTGGAGAATTTGAAGCTTGATCACAATGAATAGTAAGAATACGAACTATGAAGATGATGAGTTTCACCCTCTAGCGGTATCCACACCACGAACGAATATCAAGGAGCTTCTTGATCTTGGTTGCTAGACCAACAATTATGAAACACACTTTCACAATTGATAATGACTATATGGAATTTTAATTGTGTATTATTTTGTTCTTCAATCAAGAGATGTCTTGGAACAAAATAAAACCTCTCTCAAACTCTTTGAGACTCACAAAAGGCTATTTTTGAAGTTCTGGCCGAAATCATCCTTTTATACACAAGCAAGACCTATTCCAAATAGGAACCTTGTGTCAAAAGACATTCCAAATCGAATTAGGAAAGTGCCAGCCGACAGTACTGTGCGTCCGCCCAGAATACACTGTGCGGTCGCACAACTATCTGAAACAAACTGGTACAAAACTGAGCTAAGTGTGCGGCCGCCCAGTCCACACTGTGCGGTCGCCCACTTCCCCAGAATGTCCAGAATTTCCAAAAAATCCAATTTTGTCCTTTTAAAGATTCGTTCTATTGTGTGTGACCCTCTAGGATTATACTAAGTTGGCAATGGGTTCAAACATGAAACCATAAGATATGATTAGGTTCTAGCAAACCGTCACACCTACCCAAATAGTATAACTAGATACAAGTTCGCATTCCTTTAGAATATGTCACAATCCCTTTGTCCACGATGTCATTGAACACAAGTCATGGTCAACAAGTCAACTTGTTTTGTTCAATACTTTCTCGATTCCGAATATGTTGATAATCCAAATGACATTGATCCAATCAATTTATTTGAGTCCGGCCGAACATTTCATCAACATCATTCCTACGAGAGGCCCAAGCTTGACATCTCTCCGAAGAGGGACAAATCCATTTAGCTTATTTTTCTTCCCTACGTGAATCCGATTATGCCAATCATACCCTTTATAACTACCCGGTTAAAGGTAGCGTTTGAATATGTCAAACATAATGTTCATCAAGTGAAAGACTATAATAACTTCATGTCCAAGGATTCAAATGACATAACTAATATGAGATATATGTACGACATAGATCATGACATAAATCTCATAGAGCGGGTCATGTCCAGTACCTTGTTCCAAACAAGTACCCATAAATCTAACATAATCATCCCATGATCATTTAACCTTTATACTAGTGCTTAACAAGTACCAGGGACGGAGATTATTATAAGTAAACATGAACAACAATAATAATCAAAACATCTCTAGAGATCATAACCTATCTACTATTAACTACAAAATATATTTTTGAATATTTACAAATCAAAGAGAATCACTTTGTTGATATTTGATGATCTTGAGAATCATGGAGATGTGGAGGATCCGGATGATCCTTAGAGTGATCCTTATCAGAGTTCCCTTTGAACTGGGACAAAAGTGACAGAGGGGGGATTGAGAGTTCCCGGTAACTATGGATCTAACCATCAGACTAACCCCTTGGGTGTGGCGGCGCTAAACCTTTTGATCATTTCGCGATCCAAAGTTTAAGTCGCCATTATTGTTTCAAAAACCAGATAGTTCCAACTCGATAGTTCCATGGCAAAGAAAGATTCAAGATAGAAGTTCAAAACATTTGACACAATGAACATAAATAGTCATTGCTCTGGCTGTCTGATACAGTCTCAAGGTTAAATTTCAGGAAACAGACACAAATGTCGTTTTATTTCACAAGCTGGAGAATTCTCTCAACTTTTAATCATAATAACGACCTGGAAAAATGATAATTAACGACTAACGAGTGATGAAACGATACATTATTAAAGTCAACGTGAGCCCATTTCAGTTGTTCTCACTCCAAGAGAAAGAAATTTGATCCAAAAGGAAGAACAAACTTCACAACAATCGATATCATTTTGTCACCAAGTCTTCGGAAGGAAAAATACATTATAAATCTACACCATTCCTTCTCATGTCCCCGCTTCATTTATTCTCATGCTCATTTCGCTTTCTGCAATAATCAGTAAAATGCTCGTAAAATCTCAACTTCACTCATATTAGAACAAGTTTTTTTCTTGAATCTTAAAGTAAAAAAAAAGAAGAAGTCTAAACTCACCCGCTTCTCTTCTTCTAACTGGGCTTTGATCAGTGAATACATTGCAACTCCAGCAATGGCAATGCTAGTTCCAATGGCCGTTTGTGTTGAGATTTTGTTGCCTGCCAAAAAATAAAAACAAAAGAATAAATTTTTAGATTTCTGTGGTTCTTTAAATAGTTCTGGAATAAAAAGTGGTTAAAGCGGGGAAGACGGGTATAAATATTTACCAAAAACAATAATGGAGAAACCAATCACAAACACACGCTTCAATACATTTCCAACTGCATGCGTGAGTGGCGCCACCCTCTCAAGGGTGTTGGTTGCAAGCTGATAAGCCGTGCCAGGGACAAGAAACAGTTAATTTTCCATCAAAACAAAACTCTATACTAGCAGTATCTTGTACATTAAAGTAGATTAAAACATGAACGGGCGTACTCAGTAATGAGGGGGTGTGTAAAATTGCTCAACTATGAAATATGGTTTCCTACCTGATTATAGAGGTGATAAAACATCCCGACCCAAAAGAGATCTGAGATGAACTTAGTCAGGCCAACTTTAGCAATTGCATCACTGAACCCGCTCTTGAGAAGTTGAGGTCCCTCCACCTGTATGATCAAACGGGTGTAAATAAAATTATAAAGTTGAGTTTCAGATTTCATCATTTCGGTATTGGTCCTTGGTTGAGTACACTCACAATGAGAGCAGGTGGAATACAGACAATGAGCGCGATGATGGAAATGTAGGCATACAAATTGGTGCTATCCATATCAGTCTGCAAGCAATGAATAGACCACAAAATGAGATAGATACAAGAGAGAAATAATGTCACTCCCTCTTTCCCAAAATGATTGTCCAATTTGCTCTTGATCAAGAGCAAATTTGGACTTCATTTGGGGACGGAGGCAGTAATTAAGTAAAATAAAAGCGTAGATTCTGAACAGAGGATAACCATGGCTTTCTTTGAATAAATACTTCTGTAAGTGAAGGAGATATTTGAAATCATAGCACTGATGAAGCCCAGCCAGTTGAAAGACAGCTCGGTCAATGATGCCATCGACACACCTGCATTCAATCTTAACTCATACTTAGATATAATACAGCAGAATCATGAATGCTAAAATCAGTAGCTAGCGGATCCAGGAGTTATTTAAAGTGGGTGGACAAATTACACAAATACGCAAGACCACGTGGTTATAAACCTTACATTTTTACACACTAAGCTAGGCAAGTTACTTGATTAATGGGTGCACTCCGCATATATATATTATAATTTTTTTATTACATGTGGAAGTAATTGGGTGCACATGCACCCACTATAGATAGGGTGGCTGAAATACAGTTCTTCATCAGCATGCTACAAGTAAGATTACATGAGTTGTGACATCTAGGATTAAAGTTACACATTTACAACCTTAATTTCTCAGTATTTATCCATGGCTCACATACTTCCATGAATCAAACTTAGCCAAAAAAAAGACCTGGGTCAGTAATTATCACTTAAAATTATAATTGTCCGTCCATATTTGGAATGAAAAGAACGTACCGAGCACAACTGGAGCCAATGACAGCCATAATGTAATTGGTATTTGCTGTCCGAGTATGAATTGAGAAGCAGCAGCATTGAAGAATGGTTCAAGGGCTGTTCATAACGAAAAAGATTCATGTTGGCATAATAAAATCCAAAAATCAGCTCCCATTTAATTATCGCAAATAACATGGTTGATTCTCGGTCACCTTTAATAGTGTGGGTAAATGAGACAGCAACTGCAGCAAATGAGACATTGCTGGTCACGTGGCCAAGAGCATGACACACAGCGACAGGAATCAGAAGCTTCAAGATGTTCGAATCAATTGGCTACACAAAGAACGTTAATTGATTACCTTTCATCCACAGTCTACAGACTCCTTAAGCGAGATCGAAGGAAAACTTATGTGGAGCTTACGATCGTAAAAGATAAGTAGAATTAGAAAAAAAAAACATCAAGAAATGCACCCAAATTTTATTTTAGTGTAATTTATTGAAACTTGCCCCGTTTGTGTGAACGAAAAATGCACTAATTTTATGTGATCCCCTCTAGAAATCGTATTTAGTGCAATTTATTGAAACTTGCCCCGTTTGTGTGAAGAAAAAATGCACTAACTTATATGTTATCCCCTTTAGAAAATTGTCTGGCTCCCGCCGCTAATATAGAAGTTGAAGAAGTCAACTTACAGCGCGCTTAGGAAGACCAACAGCCCAGCTACCCAAACAATACACCACCCCAACAAATAAATGTATCACTGAGACGAAACTGCATAAAACATGGATCAGTATCGACACTAACAAAATAAACCAGGCCATCACCACCATGTTTGTATAACTTACTAAGGATAAGGGAAGTAGTTGTAAATCTTCTTGTTCAGTATGTTGAAGATAACATTGAGAAAGTACCTGCCCAAGATCAAAAGATAAGACACCGTGTGAGTCACATTCAGGGCGGATTTACTCATGGCCAGTGTAGGCGATGGCCCACACACTGAGTTTTTCAAAAAAAAAAAAAAAAAAAAATTACCGAGAATTTTTAGTACATTAAAGTAATTGTGTAAGTTCAAAATGTAAATGTCTGTAAAGGCTTTTGTTTTCTTTCTAAAGGATTTGGGTTCGAAACCCTTACGATACTTACTTTTCTCGCTCAAACTATGAGCAGTAGTAGCTTATTTATTTTATTTCATTATAAATACTCCCTCCGTCATCTACACTTTCATTTTTCATTTTTTATGAATCTGACACTAATATGTGACAAACAAATATATTCATTAGAATGGTGTCAATAGGTGAAACAAATTTTTCGGCCCACACTGAAATTTTTTTTTGGATCCGCCACTGGTCACATTGCACCTATTCATACATAATAAACCCTCTCTACCCAAAAAAAAAAAAGACTCCCTCTTTCCCATTTATATTGGACACTTTTGAATTTTTTTAGTCAACACAAGTGAAATTTGACCGAAATTAATGTCAATCTAGTCATCCTAGTAAAATTCTAAAAATTGATATTGATAAAAAAACTGACTAGATTGACATTAATATTCGGTCAAAGTTCACTTATGTTGTGTTGACAAAAAAATCAAAAGTGGCTAATATAATGAGACCGAGTGAATAGTAATCATGTTGACAACACAAATTTTCCTTTAAATGTTGCTTTTTACTTATGCTTGTTCATTCCCAAAACTGTGGACGTGGCCGTTATATTATACTCCTTATGATCATAACTACCATGATCATGTAACAAACAACTTTATTTTTTTTCCCAAACTAATTGTCGCATTTCAAAATAAGATACTCCCTCCTTCCCAGAGTAAAAATCCTACTTTCCATTTTGGTATGTCCCAGAGTAAGAGTCCTATTCTTAAAATGACAAAGAATCTTTACTATTCACCCCACTCATTCTCTCTCTTATTTTACTTTTATACTCACAACACCAATCAATTCACTATTCTCTCCAACTCATTCTCTCTCCTATTTTACTTTTACACTCACAACATTTACATCACTTTCAATATTTATTAATAAGCGTGCAAATGAGGGGTAGGACTCTTACTCCAGGACGGAGGGAGTAATATTTATAGTGCAATTTTTAACATGGTAAAACATTATACAAATAAGTAAATTACAACTTCTACTAAGTTTAACAAGTCAACCGTGAAACTTGTTATGAAATAGATGGAAGGAATGTAAAAATTAAAAATTACTCCCTCTGCCCCGCTTTAAGGTTCTTACTTTCTTTTTTAGTTTGTCCCAATTTAAGGTTCTTATTTTGCTTTATTACCTAAAATGAAAAGTGGGACCCACTTGTCATTCTCACAACAAAAACTCCCTACCCACTTTCTCTCTCCCACTTTACTTTTCATACTCACAACATTTACTTTTTCTTAACCTCCGTGCAAAGTCAAACTAATTTCATCTAATTTTGATTTTTGTCTTATTCCAATCGTAAAAACTGTATACCTGATCTACGATATGTTCAATTTTGGTTCTATACGAAGAGTAATTAACTATTTCATCTAATTTTGATTTTAATCTCAAATTTTTTATCAGATGAGTACAATTGTAGAAAGGTCAGTTGTTCTTCTTCTCCACCAACGATGGATTCATTTTTCTTATTTAATTCTTCAAACACTTTATAATCGGATCTACAATTCGTGCAATTAGGGTTTCGTATGAAGAGTATTAACTAATTCCATCTAATTTGTATTTTAATCTGAAATGCCGCATCAGATAAGTACATTTGTAAACTATGATTTACTATTTTGGTGTATTTCCTCCCAAATTCTATTTCAATTTGTCTATTTTGGTGGTGTTTCATCCCAAATTCAATTTATTTTGTCTTTATATGGAGTTTCTATTTAATTGTATTTTGAATCTTTTTCATTTTGTAATGTTCATTCACTGTTCATCATTTTCATAACTTCTCAACAGCTGCTGGTGGATCACAAAGTTTGAAATGCCTCCCCTATTCAAAGTGCTTAATGACCTTGAACCATCCAGTTTGAATCAAGCTATCAAGGTTCATCTTGTGCGTTCCTATGGCCTCCATGTTGGTGATGATATAAACGATGTTTACAGTCTGGAGTGTGTTTTTCATGATAAGAATGTAATTTCTTTCTTTATCACTCTGTATTTTTTTTCGATTAGTATTATTACAGGCTATTTATATTGTTTACGTTGTATTCTAAGTATGCTATATTTGATTAAATTTCAGGGATGCAGAATCCACGCTTCTATTAAGCGTGCTCTGATTCCTAAGTTCAAGCATATATTGCGTGAGGAACACATATTTGCTGTGAAGAACTTTGTCCTCACTAATAATAACATGAGGATCAAGACCTCATCCGCTAAATTGAGGATTATCTTTACACATAAGACTCATGTCTTTGAGGTTTTTCATGCTAACTTCCCACGTAATGTTTTTGATTTCAAGTCATATGATGATCTTGCAATATTGCAGAATGTTAATGAAGATCTTTTGATTGGTAATATCGCTTATTATTTCCATCTTTTTCTAATTCACTAATTTTTTAATTGGCATGGATGAATATTTCTTAGTAATTTGTTTTTGCCTAGATATCATTGGATTGTTGTCGTTTCGAAGTGGAAGGTACACAAGGGAAGTACTTGGAAAGGAAACATCTATGGTTGATATCACCTTGAAAAATCTTAAGTAAGTTCTGAGTGAGTATAAATTATAATTTCTTTTTTTTTCACAGTTGTATAACTAATGTTTATTTTCCTTTTATATTTTAGGGACATTTCCATTCCATGTACTATTTGGGGGAACTATGCTGATGAATTGCTGACATATGTGGAAAAAAATGATGGTCCAGTTGTTGTTATCATGCAAATGTGTAAGCGTCGTTCGTTTAGGGGTCAAATTGGGTTGTCTAATACCTTCAAAATCTCCAAAGTCATTTTCGATGGAAATATGCCTGAAGTTTACCAATTTCGTGTTGGGTAAGTGTTATTACTTTCTTTATTGTTTATGTTCACTTTTATATTGTTGTTTTATCTCAAAAATTTTAATGTTTAAAGGTTGGTTGAGGAAGGTAGTTTCAATGTTCCTGTCACGGCTAAGCCTTTGCTTCCCACTGTAACCATTAGGGATGACCTTCAAATGAACAGGCACAAGATTCGTAATGTCAATCAAATCATTACAGTTCGTGAGGTGTGTTATTTTAAAATATGGTTCTTTCAAAAAAAAAATTATGCCTACAACTTCTTTTAATTTATTGCTTTTATATTTCAGGTTGGCCAAGTTTGGGTATTCTGTGAAGTTGTTGGGATTGAGCCTATGTTTCAATGGTTTTATGCATCTTGCAAAAGATGCTTAAAGAAGATGTCTCTATGTGATAACAATTTTGTCTGCTCCAACTGTGATATTGATTATCCAATTCGCACTTTGAGGTACAAAGTCATTGTTCGAGTCGCCGATAATTGGGGTGTGGCTTCTTTGATATTGTCGGATAAGGAATGTGTTGACCTCATAGGTCAAACTGCTGCTGAGCTTAAGGCTTTTTCAAATGGCAAGGTATAAAATAACTTTTATAAATTACATTGATGCTGAAAGTAATTCGTTACTGTCATTACTAATTTTTTTTTTTCGCGAACTTTTTTAGCGTATACCTAAGGCAATAACAAGGTTGGTGGGATTGCAAGGGCTGTTCAAGGTGAAATTGAAAAAAATTGCGACTGGTGTCAACCTTGCTCCATTCACTGTTCTGAAAATCACCTCAGACAATAGCTTGATCAATGAGTTTTCCAACTTTACTAATGTGTCAAACGTTGGGCTAGGAGAGCATGACGCTGTTGACAAACCTGCCCCTGTCTACACTCCTATCAATCCAGTCACAAAAAAGGTTGTTCCAGTTGATATGTATGTAGGTGTTAAACGAAATTGCATTGAGGAATTTTCTGAAAGTGGTGAAGGAGTTGTTGCCAAGGCTGCAAAGGTTGAAGGGAAACATAAGTTTAGCAAGGTTGAAGGGAGACAAACAGTGGAGTAGTCACTGTGTTTGACTTCTGTCAAATTGATATGGGACACACTCTTTTGGTTTAAGTAGTTACCATGTGTCATTTTGGTTTGTTTATGGTATGTTAATTATGTATGTTGGAATTCTGTGTATGGCTTGTGTTCCTGTTGAATGGTTGTAGTAAGGTGATAGTTGTGAGTTTCCTTATGAAACTTTTTAATTGCCACATCTTAGATGTTGTCGGTGGTTTGATTTCAACCCATGTACTCCTCTTTTGTTTAGGTTGAACTGTGGACTCCATAGAATGGAATTCATTTTATGTACTTGATGTTATGAATGAAAAATTTTTCTACGTATTGAATTATTGCAGGCTATGCAAATATTGGGACGGATGGAGTACATGTTTCTGGCTTTCTGCAGTTCTTGATGAAAATTTGTGGTACTATTAGTTTTGGCTTTTATGGGTTTTGGGACCAAATGCAATGAACTGTTTAAAATTTTTGGGCCTCATAATTGAAACATGTGTGTAATTGCAGGCTATGCAAATATTGAATTATTGCTTAATATATGAATGAAAAAATGTTCTATTTATCTCTTAGTTTATTTTTTGCATGTTTGATTATTGTTTTATTATAAATATATCCATTACTAATTTTTATTCTTAAAAAATGATAATCTATTTATTTGCATAAGTTAGTCAAAATTACTAGAAAGTTTACAAATTTTTCATTGCCTTTGTAAGGTAAATAGTGACGGAGTGAGTGGGTGACTACTGATTGAATTATAATTGAATTTAAATCATACTTTTTCCTAATAAATTCGAACCCGGAACCGCTCAATCGAGTTAGCTCCACCTTTCCACCCAACGGCTCAGATCAAGACCACATACATACACAAATCAGGGGGCGGCCAAGATCATTTCAATTTTTTTTGGGTCCCATCTTCTTAATAGTATACAACACATATCAACATTTTCCCTCTGTTCGGAATGTTAGCTTTACTATGTTCGATGTTTCCACGATCAAATATTGACCATTTGCTAGATCCACTTCTTATGATGACCTCAACATTTACATTTTTATTTCAATAATTAAATTAGTATTAATTTTTACCAAAACTTTATATGTAATACAAAGTTATATAACCACTACAATTTTCGGATGAAGGGAGTAAGTACTATTATTAATATATAAAAGCTAAATGATAAATGGGTAATTTTTTTTGTAAACAATTTTTTGATGATAATAAATTACTTATTAATTTATACTGATAGGTAAAATACACATTTCAACGTACTACATCAGTAATAGAATTGTACTCTCTATGTTTCCATTACGAACAACCTAATAGTATATCACTCATAATAATTTTACCCGTATTGAGTTGAAGAAAAAAATTGGCATTATTTATATTTATAATGTTGTATTAAAGCTACTTCACAACTTTCATTAAAATAACTAAAGTTGTAATATTTATTAGCAAAATACTTTTATAATAACAACGAGATTGTAGGACTATCATTATTGGATAGAGGGAGTGCTATTTTTGATATTAAACTTTAAATAATACATATTCATTTTTTCCTTTTTTTCATATTAATAATTAATAATTAATTTATAAAATAGTACTCCCTCTGTCCCTAAATTAGTGTCCATTTTCAAGAAATCTCTGTCCCTAAATGAGTGTCGTTTTTTAACATGACTTTCTCCCTAAATGTTTTTTTTTAGAAATTTTTTCACCGGTTTCTTTATACGTGCAAAACTAAAGGTTTGGAAAGGAGATTACAAGATTGTATATGAATCGTTGTTACCAAATTGTTCAAAAAGTTGGGATTTCAGTGTCCCTTAAAATGAAATTTGGACACTCATTTAGGGACAAAGGTAGTAATTGTTATTCAGTTGTTATTTTTTATTTGTGGCTTTGTGCTACACTAATAGGCCATTTTGTATTAGGTTAAATCTAATTTAAACAGAAACCGATGAAATTGCGGAGGATATTTCGGACTAAATCGTGGGATTACCCTGTATACATCTGGAGAGATAACCGACTGTTTGCTTTGCATCGTGTCTATCATGGTGTCCTATGTGAGTAGATGTTCATCCCCACCGGCATTAGCTTCATTTTTCTTCTTCAAATCCTGAACACTTTATAATCTGCTGCACAATTCGTACAATTAGGATTTTATACGAAGAGTAATTACCAAATTCATCTATTTTTTATTTTAATCTCAAATTTCTTATCAGATAAGTGCAATCGTATACTGCATCTGGAGAGATAATCCACCATTTATGTCGCATCGTGTCTATCATGGCGTCCGAGGTGAGTTGATGTTCTTCTTCTTAACCGTCGTTACCTCATTTTTCTTCTGTAAATCGTAAACAATTTATAGTCCGTTGTACAATTGGTCGATCACGGTTTAAAACGAAGAGTAATCACCCATTTCACCTAATTTTGATTTACATCTCAAATTTCTGATCAGATTAGTACCATTGTAGACCATGATTACCTATTTTTGGGCGGGATTTTTTTTAAATTTGAATTCATCTTCAAATTCAATCCCCTTAATCCTGCCTATAAATTGTGCATTCATTTTGATTATTTTCACTTCACAACTTATTAACACCACAGTTCATAACACAAAGTGTCAATGCCTCCTTTGTTCAAACTGATTAACGACCTTGACCCATCCAGTATGGACCAAACGATCACAGTTCGTCTTGTGCGTTGCTATGGTCTCCATGGTGGTGATGATGTAAACAACGTTTACAGTCTTGAGTGTGTGTTCCACGACAAGAATGTAAGTTCTTTCTATATCAAACTCTTTTCTTTTTCCTTTTTTTTCAGCCTTAACATATCTAATCATAATGTAAATGTTTCACTGATTGCTTCATTTTTCTTACTATTATAGGGTTCTAGAATTCATGCTTCTATTAAGCGTGCTCTGATTCCAAAGTTCAAGGAGATCTTGCGCGAGGAATACCTGTTTTCTGTGAGCAACTTTGTCCTCACTCACAATAACATGAGGGTCAAGACATCCCC
The DNA here is from genome assembly GCA_026119855.1 of Campanula takesimana. NCBI lineage: Eukaryota > Viridiplantae > Streptophyta > Magnoliopsida > Asterales > Campanulaceae > Campanula > Campanula takesimana. The sequence continues at coordinate 442,068 of JAOWBW010000690.1, forward strand.
TGCTGAATGGAGGATTATTTTCACCCCCAGAACCCAAGTTGTTGAGGTTTTTGATGCAAATTTCCCACGCAATGTTTTTGAATTCAAGTCATATGATGATCTTGCGTTGTGGGGCAACGTCAATGAAGATCTTTTGATTGGTATTTACGAATAACATTTACATCATTTTATTACACTATATTAGTATAATATTGCTTAATAATATGTGTGTGTGCAGATGTCATTGGTTTATTGTCATCTAGAAGTGGTAGGCAGACAAGGGAAGTACTTGGAAAGGAAACATCAATGGTGGATATCACCTTGAAAAATCTTAAGTAAGTTGTGAATTATTATACTTTTTTTTTTCATAGTTTTATATCTTATGTTTATTATCCATTTATATTTCAGGACATATCCATTCCATGTACACTTTGGGGTAGCTATGCTGAAGAATTGCTAGCATATGTGAACAACAATGATGGTCCAGTTGTTGTTATCATGCAAATGTGTAGGGTGCGTTCGTTTAGGGGGCAGATTGGTTTGTCCAATACCTTCAAAATCTCCAAAGTCATTCTCAATGGAAATATGCCTGAAGTTGAGCAGTTTCGTGTAGGGTAGTGTTCTTAATTTCTATATCATTCATGTTCAGTTTTATATTATCATTGTATATCTAAAAATTTAACGTTTAAGGCTGGTTGAGGAAGGCAACTTCAATGTTCCTGTCACAAATGTGCCGATGCCTATCACTGTCACCATTTTGGATGACCTTCAAATGAACAGGAACAAGATTTGTAATCTCAATCAGCTCATTAGGCTCCACGAGGTTTGTTGTTTTAAAATATGGTTCTTTCAACAAACATATTAATCATAAAACTTTTTTTAATTTATTACTTTTATATCCCAGATTGACCAGTTTTGGGTGTTCTGTGAAGTCGTTGGGATTGAGCCTATGTTCGATTGGTTCTATGTGGCTTGCAAAAAATGCTTTAAGAAAATGTCTCCATGTGGAAACAACTTTTACTGCACAAACTGTGATGTTGGCTGATTCATTTGGTACATTGAGGTACAAAGTCACTGTTCGAGTCGCCGATAATTGGGGCGTTGCTTCTTTTATACTGTGGGATAAGGAATGTGTCGACCTTATAGTCAAACTGCTGCTGAGCTTAAGGCTATTTCAAATGGAAGGTATTAAATAACTGTTTCATGTTGCACAAATTAGTAATTATTTTGTTAATGTCGCTACTAATTTAATTCTGCATGTCAAACTTTTTCAGCGTTTACCTAAGGCGATAACAAGGTTGGTCGGTTTGCAAGCTTTGTTCAAGGTCAACTTGAAATAATTTTCTACTGGTGTCAATCTTGGTCCGTTCCTGTTCTGAAAATGACTTCAGACACTCCCTTGATCAATGAATTTTCAAGCTTTGCTAATGTTTCAAGCGTTGGGGATGCTGCCTGCGATGGCTTTGATGAACCTGCTCCTGGCTTTGCTCCTATGAAACCACTTAAAGCTAAGGTTTTTCCTGTTGATGTCTCTGTTGGTGTCAAACGAAACCTCATTGGGATTTTCTGAAAGTGTTGAAGGAATTGTTGCAAAGATTCCAAAGTTTGAAGGGAAGAAGGTGATGAGCAAGGCTGAAGGGAAGCAGAAGGTGGAGTAGTTTCTCTGTTCTGTTTAGTAGTAGTGTAATGGGACAAGCTCTTTTGGTTAGGTAGTGAGCTGCTGTCATTTTCGTTTGTTTATGCTAGGTTTCTTAAGTATTTTCAAGTCTGTAAGACTTGAATTGTTGTTGAATGTTTGTAGTAGGCTTAGAGTTGTGACTTTCATTATGAAAGTTTAAAAACAGCATCATTTTAGATGTAGTTAGTGGCTTTATCTCAACCTAGGTACCCCTCTTTTGATTAGGTTGAACTGTAAAACTCCATACAATGGAGTTTATTTTATGTATCTGATGTTATGAATGGAAAAAATCTTCTACATATCTTATGATTCATTTATTACTATGTTTAATGTTCTATTTTAGAATTTAAAGTGTTGTAATGTAATAATACAGTTTTCTACTGTTTTCAATTTCAGGTGAATTTTTTTTTTCCTTCTTTTAAGCAAATTAAAATTGATCTTCAATCATTCTTTATCCTAACAAATTTCTTAAGTGCTAAAAAGTTAACAATTGTCATAATCTAACAAATTTCTTAAAATGCTAACATGTTTAAAAATTGTCATAATCTGTATTCTTTTGATAAAATACATGTTTTTAACTTCAAGGCTTCCAATAAAACTGATACTCATTCCGTCCCAGAAATATAGTTCATTTTATTTTTCACTACGACCGAACTTTGAGCAGTTATAAATGTTGCTCATAAACGTGTTATGAGAATCTTAAATTTGATATTTAAGTGTATTCGTAAAGGTCTATCAAGAACAATTTCAAAATTTCAGTATACTAATTACAGTTACCCTTATGATTATTCAAATTTCATTCGTAAAACCAATAAAAGTAAGAAGAATATAAATTTCGACAAAGGGGATATTAAACATCAATTTTTTTTACTGTTCGTAGTAAAGTAATAAAATCAGTTTCTACATTTTCAATTAAAAATAACCTTTTTTTAAAAAAAAACCAACTTAAGTGTTAAACAGTTTCACAATTAGGACTATTATTATGAGACGGAATTTATATTCTGTGCTATTATTTGTATTACAATTTAAATGATTAATACATTATTATTTTCGTTTTTTTTCCTCACAGGTCATACAAAGTACATAAATTAGTGATCTATCCATTGGTTATTTGTGGTATACTATTACATTAAAGTTTTTTTTTGGAAAACTATTAGATTATAGGTAGTCTTCTTTTCTTGATAACTACACTTATTTGAAATTCAAATTCATTGAGGGAGGGACATTATTCATCTTCTTTATAGGAAAGGTTTTTACAAGCTTTCTACCATTACTCCCCACACCCCCCATCTATCACATTTATATTTTATAAGATGAAGATGAATAGTTCTTTTACGATTTGTGATGTAAGGAAAAAGAAGAGAAATTTGCCGTCATCTGGTGTAGGTATGTTCTAAGAATTTACAAAGTGTGGTTACCATTCTTAATCATGTATGAATGCTTATTTTTGTAATCTGTAAGTCTATATAATTTCGTTATCAAACATCATGCCATACCTCAATTTTTATGTACTCCCTCTGTCCCTAAATGCGTGTCTATTTTCAAGAAATCCTTGTCCCATAATGAATGTCTTTTTTTAGCATACTTTGTCACTAACTGTTATTTTTCGCAATTTTTTCACCGGTCTCTTATACGTGCAAAACTAAAGGTTTGAAAAGGAGATTACAAGATTATATATGAACCGTTGTTACCAAATTGTTCAAAAAATGTCGATTTATAGTGTCCCTTAAAATGAAATTTGAACACTCATTTAGGGACAGGGGGAGTATGTTTTTTTGTAACATACATATAGCCTTTCAAGTTTGGCTACTGAATAAGGAAATGGATTTTTTTTAGCATGATCAAATCTTTGTATAACACAGTAAGTTATTATGTAGAAAGGATAATGTTCATGAACATCTTTAAGTTTGTTATTTCATATTATTCTCCCTTCTATCGGAAAAGATGAACCATTTTTCATATTTCCATGAAGGAATCTGAGCAATAATTATTGTTACCTTTAACTATATTACGAGAATCTAATACTTCATATTCATAGTATTTGTAATGAGGTTCCGTTTAACTTTTAAAATGTTCATTACGCTACCTACAAGTAGTTCTAATTATTTATTAAGCTTCCTAAGTGGTAATCATTTAAAAAACGGTATTCGTTCCGATAAAAGGGAGTATTAATCAATCTGGATGATAAAGTTCTGTTTGAGGGAGCTTTATTTTCAAACCAATATTTACAATTTAAATAACTATTTGGAACATTAATTAATGAGTAATGACGTTTGTTGATCTGAGGGAGTAATGTTATTAAACATAAGATTAACTTTGTTAGCTAATCACCTAATATATGATAAACAACTACTTCACCAATTTATGATTTCAGTTACATTTAATATCTAATAAAAAGTATTAAAGATACACAGAAAGCATTAAATAGTTCATGCTTGGAAGAGAAAACCATTTATATACATATTTAATAATTTTAGCACAAACGTAAAATAAAAGGAGTTATACAATGTACCTTGGATGGAATACTTGAGGATCTTTTTGCTTACATTCCAGTTCATCTGTTTCTACATATTTCATTTTACCACTTCTTCATGCTTAGTAATTAGTACCATCTGCCAGACTTAAAAAAAAAAAAAAAAAAAAAAAAAAATTGAAGAGATGGAAGAGGATATCAGTCTTTTGAGGAGGATATAATATTTGTTTGGGTGGTCATTGAAGCTAAGAAAAGGGTTGTTCAAATCAATTAAGTAACTGTAATGGTGGTTGAGGGGTCTTTTAGTGTTCAATGTATGTCTAGGGTTAGACTAAAAATAAGTGGTTGAGTGTGAATTTACCCCGTTCAATTGTATTGTTCTCAAATTCTACTATGATTTTTTTTTTTTTTTTTTTTTTTAAAAAAAAAGTAACGGTGCTTAATGTCGCTTGAACAAATAGGTGTCCTTACTAATTTTATATTGCACATAAAAAGTAATTTATATTATACATTCATGCTATTTGGAGACAAAACAATTTTGTTGACCAAAAATATTAATTTCATTTGGACGCATGTAGTATATAACAAAATTTACATTATGATTATGTGTATTTTTTTTTACTATTTATTCATTATATTTGATATAGGTAACGAAATGGTTGAATCGAGCATCACTACATTAAAAGGGGTGGTTTGTTCATGCTATCCAAGTGTAAGTATCAAATGCTTACGAATATTTGATTTTAGTAACTATTGTATA
>JAOWBW010000690.1:447057-542841 GCA_026119855.1 Campanula takesimana
TAAGAAAAATAACTTGGGCGTAGCGTATTTGTACCAAAGCAAAGATTTTGTGAAGTGGGATAAGTTTGAGTACCCGTTTATGTCTATGATGGAGACGAGTACTTGGGAATGTCCTGATTTTTACCCTGTTTTAGTTAACGGAACTAACGGATTAGATACTTCTGGCGTTAGTTATCCTGGTGTTAAGCATATTATGAAGGTGGGATTTAACGGGATTGATTGGTACACGATTGGGATTTATATGCCGGAACGAGATAATTATGTTCCTGAAAATAGCTTGAAGGGTAGTAGCATAGACTTGAGATATGATTATGGGAAGTTTTACGCTTCGAAATCTTTCTTTGATAGTGCAAAGAAGAGGAGGGTGTTGTGGGGTTGGGTTGGTGAGTCTGATTCACGAGAAGATGATGTTGCCAGAGGATGGTCTGGACTTCAGAGGTATATATATAACTTGAAATAAATTAATTTCATTTAAAAAAAATATCATTTTCCCGGGCATTTTTAAGATTTTGAATCCTGTTTTCAGGCGGTACCTAGAAGCGTTTGGCTGGACAGAAAAGGAAAGCAACTAATTCAATGGCCTATTGAGGAGATAGAAGAACTTCATGAGAAGGAAGTAATGTTCCATCATAAGAAACTTGAAGGCGGATCGCTTCTTGAAGTTGAAGGCATAACTGCTTCTCAGGTATGTCAGAACTTGGTCATGGCTTTTTCGGTCAATTATTTTGCTTATTTGCTACTTATTCTTCAAGTTTTAACGTTTTATTTCATTTCTTTAAAGGCGGACGTGAGGATTTCTTTCAAATTATCAAATTTGGAAGAGGCGGAGATGATGGATCCAAGTTTGACTGATCCTCAGTTACTCTGTACAGAAATGGATGCTTCGCGAAAAGGCAAATTTGGACCGTTTGGTTTGTTGGCTTTGGCTTCTAAGGACTTAACTGAACAAACTGCAATCTTCTTTAGGGTATTTCGGGGACATGGAAAATACGTTGTGCTTATGTGCAGTGATCAAAGCAGGTCGGTTTCTTGTTGACTTGTACCCGAAACATTTAAACTGTCGCATCATGTTCAAAATTCAGTACCCTTTTTCCGATATTAATTCTACATATGTTCTGTATTAACAGGTCTTCTATTGGTAAGAACATCGACAAAACTACTTATGGAGCATTTGTCGACATAGATCCTAAACACGAAGAAATCTCACTCAGAAGCTTGGTACGTCGTTTTAACTCATGCGGGTCAACTTTAATACGCATTTTTATAGTTGTTGGTGTACTATTTTTCCCATTGCTCTGTTTTTTCATTGTGTTTAAATCTTCCTTGCTTCATTCATCATCTGCAGATTGACCATTCCATTATTGAGAGTTTTGGAGGAGAAGGGAAGAGTTGCATTACTACTAGAGTGTACCCGAGATTAGCTATTAACAACGAAGCTCACTTGTACGCGTTCAATAATGGATCAGAGAGTGTGGTGATCACGAATATGAAGGCTTGGAGCATGAAAAAAGCCCGACTTAGTGTCGAAGAAACATTGAGTGGTACGGCGTAAAAGATTAGATTTTTATTGAGATAATTGGAGTACGGTCTAAGGTTGATGTTGGTGCCTGCTGTATTGGCTATTGTGGAAGCGCGATTTTTGTCGATATGATTATTCAAAATTTGATTTTAGCTAGTAATTTTAATGTATATTACAAAATAATATGTAGAAATGTCATTTACAATTATACTGGAGATTATTTTTAGCAAATAATCCTTGTAAGCATTTTGAGAAGCATCTGTGGCTTCTATTAAATGCAATTTGTACCAAAACTCTAATGTCAAAAGAGATTCTTTTTTATCAATGAATTTTAATATAGCATTGAGTTTTTCTGAATTACTAATATTGTTCTTGAATACTTGAATGTGGTAAATAGGGGTGTAAGTGGTTTGGTTCAAACCGCGGTTTGAGACCGAACCGAACCAAACCATGAGGTTTGGTTTGGTTTTCAAGCACGAATGGTTCGGTTCGGTTCGGTCTCAAATATTGACAAACCACTTGGTTCGGTTTGGTTTGTGGTTTGACCTCCCAAACCACGGTTTGAAACGACCAAACCGAACCACCAAACCGAACCGCCAAACCAAACCACATAATATAAACTAATTATCCTAACCCCCCCCCCCCCATTTTGCATCTTATTTAAAAAAAAAACCGTATATTTATTAGTACTTATTGTTGTACCAATAAAAAAAACATTACATAGACTAATTCTAACCCATATTTTGTATCTTACTCGAGTATTAATTTCATTATTTGTTATCTTAATTGTGACACATGAAAAACCAAGTTCTCTCCCAGATCAATATTGTAAAGTGTTTTTCTTCCTTCGGCCTCTCTCTTCCTCTGACTTTCCCCTTAAAGACACGCATCTTTCGCTCTTCCTCCGTGATCACGGAAAATTCAAACAAATAATGAGTTACGGTTTGAATCGTGGTTTGAACCGTAGTCTAAACCACGGTTTAGACCGCGGTTTGAACCACACAATTGAACCGCGGTTTGAACCAAACCGAACCATAGCAGTTTGGTTTGGTTCGGTTTGAATTTTTATGGTTCGGTTCGGTTTGGGATTATCCCAAACCGATGACTAGTGGTTCGGTCCGTAAATTCCCCCAAACCGAACTATTTACACCCCTAGTGGTAAAATAGTGGAATTAGGAACATAACAGTAGAAAAAGAATCAATAATGGCTAATATAATGCTCTGTGTTTCAGTTGACTAAAGTACAGTCGCGACGAATCTCACCTTGATTGCCTGTTTTAACTCCGACTCGTCCAAGTTTAGTCATGGCTGCTGCAAATACATGTTCAAAAGCTGTCGTGTTTGATGCAAACAGATTTACATATCTTTTGGACCTTCTATCTGTGTACAAAACTTGATCAGCAGTGAGTAGACCTTTTCCTAGTTGAAGATTCTTGAAGTAGATATTATCGAATTGTCGGGGCGTTATGGGGTCCATTGGAACTACGGCCCTGGGGTCCGGTTTTTCTGAGCAGGAGCTCCTAAGCTGGTTCCCGTATTCTGGATTAAGTGTAGGATCAGTTTGGTGTTTTGTACTGAAGTTACGAATGCGTTTGGAAAATTGGTTGCAGTGTGAGAATCCAATAGTATGTGCTCCTGCAAAAATGTTCATATTAAAAATATGATTACATAGAAAGATGTAACAATGTGTGTGTGTGTGTGTGAAAATTGAAAAGTCAAATAGTCAATGTACCAGATAGAGCAATCATGTCGATTTGAGAAAGGCCGTGTGAAGCAAACATTTTATCGAGCTGGTCGAGACTTAAATCAGCATGAGGGAGATGGTTTTCGACATTGGCATTTGAAGAAATTCTTCCATCAAGCCTTCCCAATTCTACTACATAAGATGGCCCTCCTGTCTGCAAAAAGAACGTTTACCCGGTTAAACTTTGTAGGCATATTTTTAACGAGAGTAACGAGAAAGAGGATGGATAATGGATGAAGATGAGGATGATTACCAGTGCTACTACATCTCTAGCAGCCAAGGCCAAAATATCAGCACAAGATACCTTGTTTTTGCAGCCTGGCTGTCTATCAACTGCAGCTTTGGCCTTGATCACTGTGTCAAACCCGTCCCCTGCAAGTGAGAGATTTTCTGGATGATCCTTCTCTGCTGTGTTGTTACGCACCCTTAGTATCACCGAGGCATCACAACCCTTCAAGTGGGTCCCAATCAATTTTCAATCAGAAACTTAAGAAAAATTGGGATAAAACAATTTTGAGAAAATCACAAACCTGGACAAAGCAATCATGGAAGAACAGCCTGAGAGTAGCAGGGGCAGTGGTGAATGTTTGCCTCAGTTTTTCTTGGACAGATGCGCGGACGATGGATTCGACATTCGGGCAGGTGTTTTCGTAGTAATCACGACGAAGCTGTCCGAAACCTGTTGGCAGCAGAATGAGAGGAAGGAGAAGCAGTGACTGGAGAAAAAGATGAAGTCTGTACATGGTTAAAAGTCCCTGTTTGTTTGTATGAAGTACTAAGCAGAAAGAGACCGAGTGCATCAGTAAAGGACCCCATTGTGACATTTATACAAACGCATACAATGCATCGACAAATATTCCAACATTGAGAAAGAATCCAGAAAAGAAAAGCTGGAAAGAAGGTGGAGTTAACACTCTGGCAAATGGGAGTGACAAACTTATACATTTAGCAGCCAGTTATTTGTTTTTTTCTGCTGTTATTGTGCTACCCATGTGTCAAGAATAACATTTTGAGTAGAAGAAATTAGCCATAAACAAACACATGGAATAAATAAGTGTGGTCCAAAGATGGATGATTATGATTCTAAACATCATATGGAGAAATTAAATACATTTTCGTGCATAAACATGCCTCAAAACTAAACCAAAAGGGAAGAGAAATATCCCCACATCAATACATTAGTAATGAATGAAAATGATTTTTTTTGGTCTCCATGCTCTATCATTTGCTCCACTTTCACAAAGTTGGAAAGATATTTTAGTTACATACAGCTATTGTTGAGTGCATTTCTGATATAGTCAACCGCAAAACTAGAAACAAAAACATAGTACTCCTGTCCCGGTATAAATGTCTTCCATTTTCATTTATCAAAAACTAACTGTCGTCTTACTAAAAATAACAATGAAGTTTGGTGATCTTCTTATACTATCCATTATAATAGGCACAAGCATTGCAATACACAGGGCCGACCCCGCCACAAGAACAAAAAAGGTGAGGCAAGAGCCTAGGGCCACAAAAAATGGGTTAATTTTAGGGCCACAAAATTATCCATTCTATGTATAAAAAGTCCTCATTTTTATTTACATACTCCTTCCGTTTCATGTGAATTGAGACTTATTTCTCCTTTCGTCCGTTTCACCTCAATTGAAACTGCCCAAAATGGCAAACTTTTTAATATTTTATATTCACCCAACCCCACCCATTTAACCCCACTAATTCTCTCACTTCATTTTCCACCACTCATTTTATCCAACCAACACTACTATTTACCCCACTCATTCTCTCTCTTCGTTTTCCACCACACATTCACTACTTCTCTTAATTATTGTGCCCATTTTTTTTGTCTCAATTCACATGAAACGGAGGGAGTATACATTGATATTTTAAGCCCACACCACCCAAACCCAAATACTCTAAACTCAATAACAGCCCTCAAATTAAAAGTCAGAATTTGTACTTTTGTGAAAATTGGAATTTAAACTTTAAGGTTTAATTTTGGTTGAGTAAATATTTTAATTTGGTTGGGGAATGAATCGATATGTGGACTTGTAAAAATTGATAATTCAACTTTGATTCAAGATTTCGCTTCTATATATTAGGAGAAACATGATTATATTGTATCTTGTAAGAACATACCGTATTATTATTTAAAATGAAGTATTCTTATATGCTAGATATTATATTTAATTAAAAATTACATTTTTTTACAGAAGGGCTCCAATTAAAAAGTTGGTCTAGGGCCACAAATTTTACAGGACCGGCCCTGGCAATACCATATGAGGTGTCTCTACCCATATGAAAAGATTGGGGAAATAAAGGAAATATAACTAAAATCTTAAACACATTGTCTGGTCAACTATAATATTTATAGGAGTATGAAGGAAAAAGATCTGTTGATTGTTGCTGATTCTGGTATTTCATTAGTGCAGATTTGTGGTCCTTTTCTGTTAGAGACGACACAAAAGAAGGGTTCTTGGCTGGATGAATGTGATGAAGAGCTTCTGGCAGATTCATACAATCTCTGCACATGCTGGGAGACCACGAAGAGAAATGGTACCATATAGGAATTCCAAGCATTATCAAATTTTATACTCCATCCGCTCCAGAAAAATAGACCCAATTAAATGATGGTCAACTCAGTAGAACTTTGTCCAAACTTTTATAAAAATCTCATAATTACAGACTGTAATTATGAGGTTTTTAGGTTGTAATGGGTCGACCAACCAATGACCCGACCCATTAGTGACCCGACCCATTAGACCCATTTGTTAAAAAGGTTGTAATGGGTTGGATCTGTCTCAACCCGTTAACTCGTTTCAACCCAACCCAACCCAACCCGCATAATTGCCAGGCCTAATTACAGTCTATCTTTTTAGGTTGGAGCTGTTGTGTAATATGGGTGGGGATATACACACCCACCAAATTGATTAATGCACCCACTTATTAAGTTCCCTCACCACTCAAAATAATAAATATTTAATTTAGTAAATACACCCACTTACGTTCCTATCATACCCTTAGTCAAGAAATGCTATGGATTTTAAAACACCCACTTATTCGATATGTAATTCACTCAATTTCTATTCCAAATAAAACTAATCACACTCATTATTGGCTAACGACAATTTACATGAAGTTCTTCAATATACTCCCTAACTGCATAACCATGACACTGTCTCAGACTGAGCCCATTTGAGAGCAAATTAGAAGGAGGCTCATAATAGTCATGGCATCATGTTTCATTCCATGATTCTGTAACTCATGGAACAACATAATGGCGTTCTTTCGTAGAAAAAAATAAAAAAATTATTTTGAGACAGAGGGATTAATAATTTGTAAAAAAAAAAATAGCCACGGTGCTCTAGTATTAATCTTGAAAGACTTAGGTAAAAAAAAATTCAAGCAGCATAATAATAATTTGTTAAACTTTGTAAAAACGTTTTGATGCTCTATTATTAAAATCGAAACAACTTCTTGATCGATATTATTAATTATTAATGATACTGGTTCTCCTTCTTTTCTTTTTTCCTTTTGTAATTGAAAATCAATGTAGTGAAACTCCATCATGAGATTCATTTTAAACAAAAAAAAAACATAAAATTGACTAAACGTGTATTTATCATAAGCATAGATATTGATAGCATACTGATCTTAACACAAGAAAACTTACCTAGGTTCTTTTGAGTATTTGATTTAAGATTGATCTTCAAAAGTATTATTCTGACGTGATTTTTTTTCAAGAAAGAGGGATTGTTGAAGGCTTCAAAAATTATAGGAGATGGATAAGTGTCGATGTGAATTAACGTAGTTGTAGAGAGATTGATAATAAGAAATATAGCTGAGAATTCTATTAAAATTAGAATAGAATTTCAATTTCAGGAACAAATATTAATAGGTGGGTTTCCTAACTAATTTAAAATTATGATGTTAATGAAAGGAGTATACAGTCATTCACACAAATGGTATTTTTGCAATAAAAAATTAGTGGGCGTACTAACCAATTTGGTGGGTGTGTATATCCCCACCCTTGTAATATTTTCTAAATATGGGCCTTCATACATGTACTTTAGCATTTTTACTAGATCAATTTTAAAAGAAAGCCTTAAATGAAATTTTAGCAGGTAATGAAAATCTCATTTTCCCATCAACACTTTTTCAAATGATTCTTTTATTGTTTCTCACATCTCTTTCATCCTACATTTTCCCTGTCTTTCTCCTCTTAAAAATAGATGTTCATTATCATTTGTGAAGTTATTTGGGACTTCTGTTAGTGAGAGGATATATACATACATATATATATACTCCCTCCGTCTTTTTAGTCTGTTCACTTTTGGTCAACGGGAGTAAAATTTGACCAAACATTTAATGTCAATCTAATCATCCTAATGAAATTATAACAATTGTAATTGATAAATAATCATTTAATTTATCAATAATAATTTTAAAAATTTCATTAGGATTGTTAGATTGACATTAAATGCTTGGTCAAAGTTTACTCCCATTGACCAAAAGTGAACAGACTAAAAAGACAGAGGGAGTATATGCTAGGATGAGAACCATAATTGTGTGAGAGGCGTGATAACCAAGCATAACCATTAGATTAGAATCAAAATCAACGGTCAAGATTATAGATACAATGGATACACTTGGATACAATATCTAAATTTGATATTGCACTTGGATACAATAACTAAATAACTACTGTATCCAATTGTTTTTTAAAATTGCACTTGGATACAGTAGTTTAAATGACTAATGTATTCAAGTGTAGTTTGAAAATTAGCTACTGTATCCAAGTGTATCCACTGTATTTATAATCTTGACCATTTATTTTGATTGTAATCTAATTGTTAAGTGTATCCACTGTATCTATGAATAGTATATCACTCTCTTTTATTATATTCTCCCTCTGTCCCAGCTTACATGAGACTTATTTTCATTTTGATCCGTTTCAGCTCACTTGACACTTCCCAAAATAACCTACTTTTTTGTAATTTTATATTCACTCTACCCCACCACTCATTCTCTCTTTTCATTTTCCACCACTCAATATATTCAACCAACACTACTATTTACCCCACTCATTCTCACTCTTCATTTTCTACCACACAATTTTTTTTATTTTTTTTATTCTTTTTCCTTAGTTATTGTGTGCCCGGTATAAATGTATGGACTAGAATATTGTTTAGGCATAAAACCTTGTGTATTATTATTGATCATACTACTAGTATTTATACTAGTGATATGCTTGTGTATCAAGCAAATAGAATCCTAATTGTAAAAGTATTCTAGTACAGAGAATTTAAGGAAATACAAATAAGCTAAGGAAATACAAAGAAGCTAGAATTAGGAAACTAAATAAGCTAGGTAACTTCCTCTTTATCTCTAACATGCCCCCGCAAGATGGACGAGCGAGGAGTGAGACCAATCTTGACTGTCAGATCTTGAAATCTTGCTCGGAGAAGTGGCTTAGTAAGGATGTCGGCCAATTGATCTTTGCTGGAGATGAAGGTGACTCGGAGCTTGTGGGATTGAACTAATTCGCGAACGAAGTGGTAGTCCAGACCAAGATGTTTCATGCGAGAATGAAAACGAGGATTTGCAGCAACATATGTAGCCCCAAGATTGTCACAAAAAATGACAGGGGAAAAGGTTGAAGGAGTAACTAATTCACGGAGCAGATTTTGGACCCAAAGTACTTCTGCTGTAGTTGCAGCAACTGCCCTATACTCAGATTCAGTGGAAGATCTTGCCAAGGTCCGCTGCTTACGAGAACTCCAAGAAATGGCATTCTTGCCTAAATAGACAATGTAACCTGTAGTGGATGTATAAGTATCCATGTCACATACCCAGTCAGCATCAGTGAAGGCATGAAGAGAAAGATGAGACTCTCGATAAATAAGAAGACCATGAGATGATGTCCCCACCAAATAACGAAGTAACCTCTTGAGAGCGAACCAATGATCTTCAGTAGGGTGTTGCATAAATTGGGAAAGGCGATTAACAGCAAAGGAGATGTCAGGTCGAGTAAGCGATAAGTACTGCAGACTTCCCACAATGGCACGGTACTCAGTAGGTTCAGCTAAGGGTGTGCCTTTGTGAGCCGAGAGAGGAGGTTGGGGGGGCATGGGAGTCGGACAAGGCTTGGCTTCATCCATTTTGGTGCGACTTAATAAGTCATGTATGTATTTTTGTTGGCTTAAGAAAATTCCTTTTGGATGAGGGAGAACTTCAACACCAAGAAAGTAAGACAGAGAGCCCAAGTCTTTGAGAGAAAACCGAGAAGAGAACTGAGAGATAAACCTGGACAGTAAGTCAACATTTGGCCCAGTGATGATAATATCGTCCACATAAACCAAGAGATAAATAATACCAGTGGAATGAAATAAAGTGAAGAGAGAAGAGTCAGAGACACAGTTCTTGAAGCCAGATTGAAAAAGATATTGACGAAGTTCATTGTACCATGCCCGAGGTGCTTGTTTCAACCCATAAATAGCCTTGCGTAACTTACACACATGGGAAGGAGGAGATGAATCAATGAATCCCGGTGGTTGACTCATAAAAACATCTTACGAGAGGGTGCCTTGAAGAAAGGCATTATTTATGTCAACTTGTCGCAAGGACCAACCGCGAACAGTGGCAAGAGTGAGAATAGTACGAACTGTAGCGGGTTTAACAACCGGGCTAAACGTTTCAGAATAGTCAATACCAGGACGCTGATGGAAGACTTTGGCAACAAGACGTGCTTTGTGACGGTCAATGGTACCATCAGCATTGTATTTGGTACGGAAAATCCATTTGCACCAAACTAGATTCTGAGAAGAAGAGACGGGAACAAGATCCCAAGTGTTTTTTTTTAAGAGAGCATTGTATTCTGTTTGCATGGCTTGACGCCATAGGGGTTGTTTGAGGGCTTGAGTGATGGTGGAAGGTTCTGAGGAATGAAGGGAGGCTTGAAGATTTAATTTCTGGATTGGTTTATGGATGTTGTACTGAGAACGAGTGACGGGGCCACTGGGAGGTGTAGGGGAGGTGATGCGGAAGTAGTGGCAGGAGAGGGGGAGGTGGTCCGGTCGGGGAGTGAGGAAGGCTCAGGCGCGGCAGAGGGTTCAGGCTGATGCGGAAAAGCCGGGTCGGGTGGATGTGGGTTTGTGGTGGTAGGAGAGATTGTTGGTATGAGAGAGGGAGGCAGTAGAGGTAATGACACGGTACACCATGCATCAGTGGCGGGGAGGGTTTGGGTAGGGGAGGTGGTTTTAGAGGCAAAGGGAAAATTAGTTTCAACGAATTTTACATGACGAGAGACATAGATTTTGTTGGTGATAGTGTCAAGGCAATAGTACGCACTCTGAGTGGGGGAATACCCGATGAAGACGCAAGGAGTAGAGCGGGGTTCAAGTTTGTGAGTTGTGTAGGGGCGGAGCCATGGATAACAAAGACATCCAAAGCTACGGAGTTTGTGGTAGTTGGGGTTGTGGTTGTGGAGAATAAAATATGGGGACTGAAGTTGCAAGGTGGGAGTGGGCATGCGATTTATGAGATAGCATGCGGTGGAGAAGGCATGAGTCCAATAGTGTTGTGGCATGGAGGAATGAGATAGAAGGGAGAGTGATGGAGAAAATCTCCCTCTAATTAAATTAACCTAGCAAGTGTACTAGTTACCGGTATAGTAGTATGCACAAGCAAGGGTCGAATCCACAAAGACTTGAAGGATTAACAAGAATGTAAATTAAAACTATAAAAATAAATAAAGGGGTTTTGGTTTTTGTGATTTAATTATAATTAACTACTAAAGCAATAACTAAAACTAAACTAATAAAACACATAAAATCAAGATTAAAGAATAGATTCACGAATTGAGTTCACAAATACTTTCACTCTATGCTATGCTCATGATGACAAGATCAATCTTATTCTTGGGTTCATTCACTTTAGTAAGAATTGGGACGGTTAGGTGGCCGGATTGCAATCCTAATACTCTCTTTATGTTCTACTTTCCGCAAGGTCCGTTTCACATGCAAAGAATTCATGAAGTACTTAAGAATATTTGAACCTAGATCCTTTTGATTTCCGCAAGGTCCTCAATTAGATCTAATTATTAAAATAGTGGTCAACGTATAATCGCCCACGCAAGTGAAGCAATATATGCCCAATAATTCTAAAGCGAATTTATATCTTAACATATAATTGAAACTAAAGAATTAAGTATGAAGAATATTTTAACGAACAAGAATAAGAAAGAATGAAAGAATTAAATCTATAGCATAGAGTTCTAGTATTTGTTACTACCAATCCATGAATCTAAGAATTAGCTACTCATATAATCAAGAACAAAGAAAAAATTAAAGAACATCAAAACCTGGATTAATTGATGAATCCTTGATTACAATCCTTGAATCTTGAATAAAAGTATGTACAAAGTATGAATAAAATAAATTGGATGGAGTGTTATATTTATACTAGGGCTAAGGAGGTGTAAAAATAGGAAAAACTCTAGGGTTCCTTGTTGAAAAAGGATAAATAAAGTGCTGGTGGCCGGAATTCCCCGGGAGCCCTTGGTATTTTTTAGTTTCCAGAAAAGTCCTTGAAAAATCCCACAAAGGTCCTCCAAAAAGTTCCAGAAAATCCCTTTAAAATTCGAAAAATACTAAAAAGCCCACAATATTTTGGATAATTCCTCAAAGGTCTCTGAAAAATTCCCCTAAGGTCCCTGTGTGGGCAGCCGCCCAAGTGGAAAGTGGGCAGCCGCCCACTTGGTCAGCCCTCTTGGCAACTCGGAGCTCAAATGTGTGATTTGTACTTTTTACGCGTAAACTTCCGGAGGCCATAACTTCTTCATACGAACTCCGATTTGGACGTGTAAACTATCGTTGGAAAGCTCTTTTCGATTACTATCCAATGGACTTGATTTATAAGTAATCACATCTTTTTATCTTTATTTTCTGGCCTGTTCTTTATCCTCCTTTTTCGCACTTTAACGTACAAGAATCCGTGCATTCTTTTGCTTCTTCCCTATACTCATAAACACTCCAAAAACCATCAAAACACCCAAGGTTGAGCATCTAATAAGTCATAAAAGTATATCATTTGGATGGGTAAAAACACATCCATCAGAGAGGCCGGTTTCAACAATGTGGCGATGCCGACGTTCAGAGTAACCATTGTGTTCGGGTGTGTGGGGAGGAGAAGTTAGGTGTTGAATACCGTGGGAAGAAAGAAAGGGGTGAATTCTAATGTATTCCCCTCCATTGTCACTATATATGGTTTTGATGGGACAGCCAAAGTGTTTTTTTGCCATGGTTTTGAAGGTTGTAAAGACAGAGAGGGCATCATTTTTGTGTTTGAGGGGGTAAAACCAAATGTATTTAGAGTGGTGGTCAACAAAAATGATGTAATACTTGAAGCCATCATGAGAGAGAAGAGGGGATGTCCATACATCACTATAAAGAATATCAAGGGGACCAAAAGAACTAATAGTATTATTGAAAAAAAGTAACTTGTGACTCTTATTACAATCGCATGAGTTGCAATTAAAATCACTGACTCTAGGAATGCTTAAATGAAAACTATTGCTAATTTGACGCAAAATTGAAGACGAAGGATGACCAGTCGATGATGCCAATTGGCGGTGGAGAAGACTGAAGCAGAGTGAATGACGGAGCGAGATGGATGCCATTCATAGACGCCGGAATCATTGTGACCTTGGAGGAGGATGGACCCGGTTTGATTGTCCTTCACAAAAAAAGAATCGGGTGAGAACATGATAGAGTAATTGTTATCAAGACACAGTTTAGATATAGATATAATATTTCTAGATAACCTAGGAACATGAAGAACATGATTGAGTTGAAAAGAAAAAGAAGTTGTAAGAAGAGAAGTAGAACCAATATTAGAGATCGAGAGCCTAGAGCCATCGCCTATGAAGAGTTCATCCGTGCCATCATAAGGATTATGGAGAGATAGGTTACTGAGATCATGAGTAGCATGGTGAGTGGCACCGCTGTCGAGGAGCCAACTTGTGGAGGCAGGATTGTGGGAGGCAGTAGCGGCATGGGTAGAGTGGTTGGGGGGAGGTCGATTGGTAGTAGGGCGGGTGTTATTATATTGGGGTGGTGGTGGGACATTAGCATTGGGAAACTGATGTCGGAAAGATTGACAATTGTAGAGAGAGTGACCCACCTCCCGACACCATTGGCACTTGCCAAGATAGTTGTTGGTGCGGTTTTGTGTGTTGTTGGTAGAGCGGTTGTTGGGGTTGTTGGGACGAGGGTTGTAAGTGGTATTGTTGTTGTTGGTGTATTTGCGGGGAGGGTTGGATGGGGTTGGTTTGGGGGCAATATTGATGGTGGCAGGATATTGAGGCGTGGTGAGATTTTTGAGTGTGATGGTGAGTTATCGATTAATAAGTTTCTCATGGAGTTCATCAAAGGTAATGGGTGTCTCACGGTTTTGAGCGGCGGAGATCACGGAGTCATATTAGGGGGTCATTGATTTGATCAAGGATACGATCAATTATATCATCCGGATCAAGAGGACGACCAAGGGAGGCAAGTTGGTCGGTGCAATTTTTGATATCGTGCATAAACTCGGTGATGGTTCGGGTGCCTTTGGTAATATTGCGGAGGCGATCTTTGAGTTGTTTGAGGTGGCCTTTAGATGGGTTGGCATAAGTTTTGGTGAGGGTGAGCCAAGCTTCATTGGTGGTTTTGAAAAGAGATATTAAAGGGACGAGAGAAGTGTACCGGAAAGCGCACCAAGAATTAGTTTGTTCTGTCGAAACCAAGTTTTGTGAGCTGGATTTTGAGAGACAGTGGTGGTGGTCGGTGTTGCTGGGGTATCCCCGGAGGCGGCAACTGCAGGTATTGTAGTTGTGAGATTTTCTTCTGGTTGGGGAAGGGTTCCATCGAGGTATGGGTAAAGATCTAGTCCAAGAAGGGTTGCTTCTATTTGAGTTTTCCAAGCTATATAGTTTGTGGATGTGAGTTTAAGAATATGGGATATGGATATCATGATGAGAGGTTTTAAGGGGTCATCGTGGTTGGGAACAAGTGAGAGGTCGGACGATGAAGCAACCATGGTGGCGGTGGTTGTAGGGTTGAGTGGGAAGGAGCCGGTGGTGGCAGCTGTGGGAAGGGATAGATCACGGATCTTAGTCTGATACCATATAAAGGTATGGACTAGAATATTGTTTAGGCATAAAACCTTGTGTATTATTATTGATCATACTACTAGTATTTATACTAGTGATATGCTTGTGTATCAAGCAAATAGAATCCTAATTGTAAAAGTGTTCTAGTAGAGAGAATTTAAGGAAATACAAATAAGCTAAGGAAATACAAAGAAGCTAGAATTAGGAAACTAAATTAGCTAGGTAACTTCCTCTTTATCTCTAACACCCGGTTCTCGAGTGTCAATTGAGGTGAGACGAACGGAGTATATAGATAAGACTGCTTGTAAAACAGAGTTAATTCACGGGTCACCAAAGGGTCCATCTCACAAGGGAATGTTTGAGAAGTCCCCTAACAACCCTGTATTTAAATTGTATCCCTCGGTAAAGGTAAATGCTAGGGGCAAAAAAGAAGTTTATAAAATGATGGATACAAAATGAGGTGACGATATTTTATTGGTTGCATCGATTGTGGACCCGCCAAACTCTAATTAAAAGCACAAATAAAATGTTAGACACATCATTTTGTGAGCCAAGTTTTATGAGATTTTTTTGTTACTTTATATTTTCCCTGGGTAAATAAGAGGGAGACGCATGGTTAATTGACTCAGGTTTCAAATACCCGGATTTCAGAAGAATGAGGTGCACAAGCATCATTCGGATTAGGGTGGCAAAACGGGTACATCGTTACTCAATGGAAGAATATTATACTCCCTTTGTCCCGGAAATATAGTTTTATTTTGACTTTCTATGATCAACAAAAATAAACTTTAACCAAACATTAGTGTCAGTTTAATAATCACAATGAAATTCTAAAAATTGTTATTGATAAATCACGTAATGATTTATCAATTATAAATTTTAGAATTTCACTAAAATGATTGGATCGTCACCAATGGTTGGTCAAAATTCATATTTGTTGACTATAAAAAGTCAAAATGAGACTATCTTTCTGAGATAGAGGAAGTACTTTAAAGTTTAAATTGATGTACATAATACAAAATGATGAGTGAGTTTTTACTCATTTAATTAGATACTTTTAAGCTTAATAATTACTTTGTTCTCAAGCTTTTGTTATTTGATTTGTGTATTTTTGTGTTTTTGTTGTCTAGGGTGATTATGTGCTAAATCTACAAGAAAAAGGGAGAAAAAGTGCTTAATTGAGTAATGATGCAAAGGCCAGGGACTTCTGTGCAAAACTGCTGAAATCCAGGGACCAAATTGCAATTTTTGATACACATGGACTGCTCTGGAATTTCTGAAATCCTGAGGACCAAACTAGAAATTATCAAAATATGAGGGACTTTGGAGGAATTTCGGAATTCAGCCCAAAAATTACCCCAAGTTGGAGAAGGAATTTAATTTCCTAATTCATTATGATATCTTTTGATTATTCTTTTTAGTTTAGGATTTCTTTTTAGTTTCCTTTTTCTTTTACAATTCTTTTTCCTTTTAGATTTAGGTTAGTTTTTCTTCTATAAATACTAGATTAGTTTTCTTATATTTTTTTATCAACAATGTAGCTAGTAAATATTTGTAAGGGTTGCAAGGTTGGAGGTAACTTTTATCTTTTTATTTAATTGAGGTATTTTTCTTTTCATCTTTTAATTCTATTCATAATTTTACTTGTGCTTATTCTAAATTGATTGCTAGGGTTTATAGACTTGATCAACCTGTTTATCCTTGTCAATTGATTTATGCTAGAATTTTCTATTTACTGTGCCAGTGTAGAAATTCATAAGTAGCATCTTTACGATTTATGCATGTGCCATGGTAAATTGTGAATTGGGTAAAATTAGACGATTATCTGTGTGAAATAATTATAGAAAGCGTTCTTGATCTTAGTTTCTTAAATCGTTCATCAATTAATTCTTAGATCTAGACTGTGCCAGTTAGATTTAGAGAAAATTACCATAGGGTCCCCCATCCTAAGCCTAACTACCACCTAGTCCAACATAATATTTCTATCTACCATCTAGTCCAAGCTAATATTCTTATTTACCACCTAGTCCATTAAAATTATTAAATCCCGAAACTACCCTGCTATATATAAAACCCAACCCCCTCCTCCCTTTCAAGCAGTCACACACGCACCGACGCACACACTCTCTCTCTCTCTAACCTTCCACCACCGGCGACCTTACCCCTCCCTTCTCTAACACCGGCGAACCCACTCCTCCCCTAACCCCGGCGACCAACACCTCCCCTAGCCCCGACGACCTTTCTCCCGTCACCGGCGACCCTTTTCTTCTCCATCACCGGCGACCCCTTTCTTCTCCGTCACCGGCGGGTTTTCAAGCCCTAGCAAATCTGACAACCCCTCCTCTATTTTTTGCAGATCTGGCTCACTTCTGGCCTCTCGTGAACGCCGGCCTCCCTTTCTTCAACTCCGACGACAGATCTGGAACAAATCTCAAATCGAACAAGTCCGGTAACCCCCTCCCTTTCCACCGTCGGCGACCTTTCCCTTCACCTGCGGCGACTCGCTTCGCTCCCCTCTCCTCCGGTAAAACCCTTCACTCTCTCTCTCTCTCTCTCTCTCTTACTTTCTCTCCGTTCAACCCCTTCACCTCCGGCCTCCCTCTTCGTTTCCTATCTCCGGCCGTCCACTACACCCCAAACCTCCGCCTTTCCTCTCTCTTTACCATCTCCAACATCTCCCCATCAGAACAAGAACAAAGTCTCTTTCTCTCCCTATGAACTCTTGCGATTGACCAGATCTGCATATATTTGACCGATCTCAGCCATTTCATCTCACTGTTTCTCTGTATCTGCTGTTATTTGACAAAAAATACTTTCTCTTTGGTGTTGGCTTTGAATGTAAATGAGATTTTGTTGTTGATAGATTGATTTTGTTTGCTAAGTTCACAGTTATTGTTGGAACAAGTGCGAGCAATCAAGGAATTTTTCAGTTGTTTATTAGAACAATTGTAAACTTGTTTTTGGATTAACTGTGAACTTGTTATAAGAACAAGTGCGAGCAATCAAGTAATTTTTATTTATTTTTTTGAAAAATGTGAATTTGTTCTTGGAGTAACTGTAAACTATGAACTTACTAATTAGTTGTGAACTTATTCTTGGAATAAATGTGAACTTGTTCTTAAAAAAATAGTGAACTTGCTCTTGGAACAGGTGTGAATTTGTTCTTGGAACAAGTGCGAACTTGTTCTTGGAACAATTGCGAACTTACAATTGTGAACTTACATTTGTGAACTTTCAACAGTGAACTTGTTCGAACAAGTGCGAACTTGTTCTTGGAACAAGTGCGAACTTACAATTGCGAACTTGTTTTTGGAACAAGTGCGAACTTGTTATTGAAACAATTGCGAACTTACAATTTGCGAACTTACATTTGCGAACTTACAATTGCGAACTTACATTTTTGAACTTACAATTTGTAAACTTACAACTGTGAACTTGTTCGAACAATTGCGAATATGTTTTTGGAACAAGTACGAACTTGTTATTGGAACAATTGCGAACTTACAATGCGAAACTTACATTTGCGAACTTACAATTGTAAACTTACAACTCTGAACTTACTGATTAGTTCACAGTTGTTTGGTCGCCGGATTCGATCGTGTTTTTAGTAGTTTTGTTGACAACTGTGAACTTACTGATTAGTTCACAGTTGTTTGGTCGCCGGAGTTGTTTAGATGACAACTGAGAACTTACTGATAAGTTCTCAGTTATTTGATCACCGGAGATGGTCGACGGAGGTGGTCGCCGGATTATGGAACCAAAAAAATACTCGCCGAAGGTGGTCGCCGAAAAAATGATTGACGGAGCTGGTTGTCAAAAAATAGTCGCCGGAAAAGGTGACCGGAGGTGGTCGCCGGAAAATGGTCGCCGGAGGTGGTCACCGGAAAATTGTGCCGGGGGTGGTCGCCGGAAAATGGTGGCCGGAACATGGTCGCCGGAAAACGGTAGCCGGAAAATGGTGGCCGGAGGTGGTCGCCGGAAAATGGTCGCCGGAGGTGGCCGGAGGTGGCCGCCGGAAAACGGTGGTCGGAAAATGGTGGCCGGAGGTGGCCGCCGGAAAATGGTGCTGGAGGTGGCCGCCGGAAAATGGTCACCGGAGACGGTGACCGGAAAATGTCACCAGAAAATATTGCCGGAAAACTGGCCGGAAAAAGGTTGCCGGAGGTGGTGGTCGGCCGGAGGTGGTGGCCGGTCGGTCAAAGTTGTTGACCGGTGAGAAGGTGAAAGGTTGAGGAGGGAGGGGTAATCATGTAATTTCCAGTCATTTAGTAAGGGCATTCATGCCCTTTTAATATCCCTTGGACTAGGTGGTAATATTGAAAATACCTTGGACTAGGTGGTAGTTTAGATTCTAATGAGGGACTAAATGGGAATTGCCCCAAATATTTTTCTCAACTTTATGTTTAAAGTTAATATTGATGTGTATACATAAAAATATTGTACTCATTTAATTTATGTACAAATAATTGTATGAGATGTGTATTTTTTTTATTCTTCTATTTATTTTCAAAAACTTGCAAGTTGACCCCTCAGTAAACACGAGCCTTGCTCAGCCATCACGAATTGACAAGATGCCCTCCTCAAAAGTCATGTGCGAGGCACATGTATTTAAGTTCGTTAAAAAATTAACGAAAAGTTAGTTTATTCACCACATTGCAACAAATTGACAAACTTATGTGCCTGATTGCCACAATTAAAATCTCAGGTTGGGGATTGCAAACGTGAGACAAACACAGGTTACCAATTTGCAATTTGCCCATAAAAGTATGAAATTTTATCGAGCAGAAATCAACCAAAATTATCCAGACAGACTTGAATTATGAGTCTGCTACGAAGTTCAGAGGTGTAATGAATTTCCAGGCAAGAAAGGTAACGGGCAAGAACGCATTCTAAACCAGCCAAGTAGCATACCATGATTTGCAAATCTCATAAAATCTGTAAAAACTGAAACTAGTGAATAAATACTTTTTGGCATCCAACATTTATCAATTCCCATTACAATGCAAAATTCACCATCACGTATTATACTTTATTCACTTGCTAGTAATCTAAATATACTTTACAACTCAGTTCTCTGTCTATCTAAAGTCTCACCTCCACCGGGAGGTAAACTGAAGACAACGATGGCAAAATTCATTAAAGGGGGGGGGGGGGGGGGGGGGGGGGGGGGGGGGACCGTCAAATAACAGCTACAATTAATTTGACATGAACTTGCCACCTTATAAATGGTCAACAACAACTTTTTTCCAGTGGCAGCAACCAAGAAACAGTCATTTCTCCATACAAGCAGTCGTAAAGGCATTCTCAACTTATATGCACATTAGACACTAATAATAGTTCAAAAGCTAAAAGTATTACCATGTGCTATGTAAGCTAAGATCCCACCGAAGCGATCCCTTTTGCCTTCGCTGCAGCAGTAGCTGCTGTAGCAGCAGCAGCAGCAGCCGCGGCTGCAGCGGAAGCTGCTGCCCCTGCTGGTGTGGAGGGGGGCACAGTATTGGACTGTGAACTGTTCTGAGGTGCAACTATCTGTTGTTGATGTATCTGAGGCTGCTGTTCAGATTTGACTTGAGCAAGAAGCGTTTTGATTTGACTTCCGGTCAAAGTCTCCTTCTCGAGTAATGCATTAGCAAGGGCATGGTGCTCTTTACTATAAGTAGTCAGAATAGTTTTTGCATTATTATAAGCCGTTTCAAGCAATTCCCTCACTTCTTTTTCGATAAGTAGTCGAGTTTCAGTACTCATGCTCTTCCCGTTATCATCGTATTCGTGAGTAACAACCCCGATTTCTTTGCTCATACCGTACTTTGTCACCATCGCTCGTGCGAGCTGAGTCGCTTGTTGGAGATCGGACGATGCACCTGATGTTACTTCACTCTCTCCAAAGATTAGCTCCTCTGCTACTCGCCCTCCCATGCATACATCCAATCGGGCGAGCATTTGTTTGCGCGATATGCTTGTTTCATCTTTGTCGGGCAGTTGGGCAACCATGCCAAGGGCATTCCCTCGAGGAACAATTGTGGCCTTATGTACTGGAAGGGCCCCATCAGTATGGATGGCTACAAGGGCATGACCACCCTCATGGAAAGCTGTCAGCTTTCTTGATTCGTCCGATATGACAGCTGATTTGCGTTCACTACCCATCATGATCTTGTCTTTTGCATACTCTAGATCAGCCATGCTCACAGCTTTAGCACCATCCATAGCAGCCTTGAGAGCCGCCACATTGACCAAGTTAGCAAGGTCAGCACCTGAGAAACCCGGAGTTCCTCTTGCAATAATCATCATATCAACATCTTCTCCCTTGAGAACCTGTAAAAAAAAATATATTCAATAATTGTTCAAGTTCCCTTTCAGTTTTCGTGACCCCAAGACTTGTTTATTTCTTTTACTTACTACCCCACCATAGGTGGGAGCCTATGCGACACTGGGTAATGTTGTTGTATTACTCCATCCATCCCGTAGTAGAGTCCTACTTTCCTTTTTTATCTGTCCCAGAGTAGAGTCCCATTCCTAAAATGATAAGAGATAATAGTGGTTTTGACAACTTTACCCATGTAATGCTTGTATAATTACAAAAACCCAACACTTACTTTTTACCCCACTTGCATTATGAACAGTGTTTTGGACAATTATATCCCCAACCCACTAGCAATCTTTATTCCTTTTCTCGTGTTTCTTTAATAAGCTTGCATAACCAAGGTACGACTCTTACTCTAGGACAGAGGTAGTACTTTTTTTTGTCTTTTTCAAATAGAGAATACCTTTGACATGTGCGATTCCAGGATCTGCCTCCTTCCTTCAACATCAGGATTAGGAACAACAATATTGCGATCAAATCGTCCAGGTCTAACCAGTGCTTTGTCTAACGACTGTGGGAAGTTAGTTGCGGCTATGACTATAATACCATCATTCTGTTTGAAGCCATCCAATTCAACAAGCAACTGATTCAATGTCATCTTCATGTACTGCTGGTCTTTTGGATTCCGACTTCCTCCAATAGCATCAATCTCATCTATAAAAATAATACAGGGTGACCGCTTCTTTGCTGCAGCAAAGAGGTCTCTGACCCTCCGGGCTCCGACACCAACAAACATCTCTTCAAACTCGCTGCCACTGCATGAAAAAAATGGCACACCTGCTTCTCCTGCTATTGCCCTTGCTAACATCGTCTTTCCAGTACCAGGGGGACCCACAAGTAAAACACCTTTAGGAAGCTTACCTCCGAGGCGAGTGAAACGCTGTAACAAATGAAAGTTATGAGATGCTCAAAAATGTATGCTGAGTCGTGCTTGCATTGTAGATATGAGCCTACAAAACTTGGTGATTGGTTTCATTCAACAATTTACACCATTCAGAACGGGGAACTCAATAAGCTGGGGCTGACATAGGTAGATAGTATGCAGAATACAGGTGAATATATCCAAAATATGAACAGGAAAATGCCAAATTATTTAACTGAAAATATATTTGACCATATGTATCCCTTATCGCGAGTGTGGAAAATGTAGAAAGTTTGTTAATACCTTGGGGTCACGGAGATAGTGAACAATTTCTTCAAGCTCAGCTTTTGCCTCATCAACACCCTTCACATCGCTAAATTTTGTGTTGGATTCTATGCTTGGTTGTACCTCTTCGTGAAGACCAAGTCCTGTAAGGAACAATGGAGGTTAAAAAATCGAACTTCAACTATGTAAGTAGCACATCTGAACCCATGTCATACAGATACAATCCAGGAATATAAGTAGTGGTATCTCAGTAATATTTACCTTTGGTGATGCCTCTATCTTCAATTAAAGCTCCAATGCCTGAAATCAGTAAAAATCCCATGCCTAGAGCACGGACTGTACGCCACAACTGCTCCTTGAAATGCCCACCTTCAGATGCCACCATATGAATTGGAGCACTAGCAGTTCCCAAGACACCTTCTTTGGTAGATTTGCCCACATTCCTAAGGGCTGAAAGGCCACCAAGACTTTCTTCCATTCCCGAATTACCTGATGCTGACATTCCTGATTTAGAAAATTGATTAAGAAACGGAAGTTAGTAACAGAAGAATGAAAGAACATAAATATTGACATGAACTCGAAAAATAATACTTCCTCTGCCCCTAACAAATGTCACACTTTCCATTTCAGTCCGTCCCAGAAATAAACGTCGCACTTCCAAACAAGGAAATAGTTTTAGTGAAATCTTACCATTGTACAAGCAATGTACAACCAAGTAAAGCACATTCATACAAAACTTTGACAAGTCAATTGCAGCATTTATTATGGGATGGAGTGAGTGATAGAAGTATAAAATAAGTTCCAGTACAGCCACCATACTCACCTCTCTGTAATGTCTTGAGAAGTTCACTTTCGTCCAACCTATCAACTTTGACCAGTGCCTTGACATACTCTGCAAGTGCAGAGGGATTAGAATGCATGGAGGGTTGACTTTCGAACAATCTTATCACTGCCTCTGGGTCATTTCGATGATAAAGCTCCCTCATAAACGCAGAGTCACTTGATCCATCAGTATCACGTAGTCTTCGAGCTAAACTGCCAACATAGCTCGACTGAAGCCTTCTTTGATTCACTACAGGAAAGAGAAAAGGGATATATATGTAAAAAATGGAGTCAATAATACATATTCCCAGCTTTGTCCTTGAGGAGAGCACAATAAAAGTGTGTGCAACAAATGGTCTAAGTTTTCTTGTGATTCTAGGTGAAATATGTAGCATTGCTTCAAGTATTATGAGAAACGACAAATCAACATTCTCTATGAATAAGACCTGTGCAAGTGAGCATATACATTATAGAGACATAGACAGTTAGGAAACAGGGCATACGACGAAAAAGATAAGATCTGAAGGATGTCACATCCCTTTTGTCAAGGAACAGTTTTTGAACAATCACAAACAAATGCAGATTATGGTACTCCACAACAAACTAAAGATTCAGTATGTTGTGGCATTGCAAATGTTTCTGTGGAGGTTGGTGGCTGTAACCTCTAGTTTCAATGAACAAAGAGACAACGGTAGCCTTTGAAATAGGAAAATTTGGATTTAAGTTGGATATCATGGATTAGGATTATTGAAAATATCAAATGTATTCCAACTATGATAGCATGATGAGTGCGGAAAAGATTAAATAGCATGCTGTCCTTGTACAATTAGAAGAAACTAAATATTAGTGGGCAAATGCAAATGCTACAACAGGCACACAGGTAATATCAACTGTTAGCCCTGAATTAAAGACTTAATCGGCACCAATACTTAATGAAAACATTTAATCATCATACCATCAAAATGCATATAAGATAATAAAACAACCAACTCAAAAAAGCGGATAAGTCATTTAACTAAGCAACATGCAGAAAGTTGACAAGGTAACCAGCCATGTCAAACATTTCGAGTCTCGAGTAATAAATGTACTGAACACAAAAATGTTATGGTTCTAAGTATATTGGTACATACCTCCAGTACCTCCAAATCTCTGTGAAGTGAGATAAGATCTGGCAAGCAAGTCTTTTAATTGCTTCAACTGAGATCGCTGCCTCGAGGCCTATCCAAAATGTTTCAGAGAATAAAAGGTTAAGAAGATAAATAACAGAATGAATCAAAATGAATGCTATCAGCCATAGCTAAAACAAGTAAAATTAACATAACAGAGCCGAATGAGCAATTAACAAATGTCGTACGGCGTAATGAACTACTCCCTCAATCCATAATGAGTGTCCATGTTGTACAAAAATATGTCCCTAAATGAGTATCCATTTGGAAGTTGTCAAAATCGCCTTTAATGAATATATTGTTCCAATATGCAGTTGCAAAATAAGTCTATTTAGTGGATTGCAAGGGAACTTATGTATATGTGCGACTAAAACTGCTCACAAGTCAACCTTCTTCATGTCTTCGCAAAGTCAAAAATGGACACTCATTTAGCGGTACTAAACTTCTGTAACCAATAACAAATCCTCTTTTCGAGATGACAATATCAAAAGTTATCATATTATCCAATAAACAACCCAGCCGACCAAAAATAACAGTGAAATCCAATCAGAGCCCTGGTAAACTGCGTGTGTACTCCCCTCATTCCTCTAACAGTGTCAAAGTTTAGGAAGTCCAATTTTCTCAAGGTACATAAGTACCCCCAGAAAATAACCATCATAACCAAAATGTTATTTGTATCGAACGACTCAGATGTTTTTTGTTTCACAGATCAGGTGAAAAGCTGGAAATATAATGAGAATTACAAGTTTAGTTCTTGAAGTGATTAATGGGACAGAGAGAATATCTTCTTAAGACCCAAAAGTGAAGTGGGGATTCTAAGATTGGACAACCTAACAAGGGTCTATGAATGAGGCTTATTTTTACATAGAAAAAGAGAAATACGTTAAAATGATCAATCTACAACCAGATGAACAAGAGGTCCATCTGCAAAGAACCAAAAACATCTAAAGATATAGATGTAAGGTCATTCCACTAAAACAAGACTTACCTCTGTCCAATTAACAAAAGCTTATACTTCCCAATTTTGTTTGTAGTTTGTACCCAAAAAAATGCATTTATAAATACTAAGCTACAAAGTACAAACTCCATCATCTTTTTACTGTTCTTTTTCTTTTCCAAAAACATGAACTTTAATTAACTGATATCATATACAACATATACTGAGTGCAGAAACCTTGGTGCATTTCAAGGAAAAAAACACAGTCCTGTAAAAGACAAATAAAAACCTTGACTTGTCAAATGCAACTATCTTTGGATAGAAGGGCATACTATAAAAGGGAATGCTCTAAATAGGGTAAGAAAAATCAATCTTTTACCAATCATCAGCACTGAAATATAGTAAAAATTTATAATAAGTTGAATACATGCAGATGAAAATTCAACATGCACTCCTATCGTCATATCCATAGAAATACCTCCCAACATCTATCGAGTTATATTGTTAACCAAGTTATATGTGTCCCATGAATGCACAAAACAATTACGGCTTTTCTTCTTTCCGTTTTTTCCATTGCAGTAGACAGCTCATGTTGACAACCACTTCCAGAAATTCATTGTGAAAACAACACTGAGAGATAAGAAAACTAATACTCCGTTTATCCCAAAATGAATGTCCATTTTTGTTATTGTTCTGGTTCTTGATAAGAACAAAAATGGACATTAACTTGGGGCGGAGTTAGTACTAAACAAAGACTGTTGTTACTTATTTAAGTTAGAGAAGACAATATTGTTCGCTCATCATTACATCCAAAAGATCAGATTTCCCTCACATCCCCAAAACTCCCATTTCATTTCAAATCAAAACAAATTATTTGTCTTTAAAATACAAATTAAAATAATGAAAACTTTCCCAGCATATATCAAGCTCCATTACACGGGGCAAACCGAAAAATATTAGGGCTTTTACTATTACAACAAGATTAGGGATTTTCACCATAACATAAAACAATCATGAAATTGACAGCAAGATTCACGAAAAACGATTACAAGAACGTTGATAAAACAAAGAATCGGGAAGAAAAAAAAAAGATTGATGACAGACCTCAGTAAGAAGGCGCCTTACACCCATCTCCCGGAAAGTGCGAACCCGATAAAAGATTGATCTTTCTAATCCTTTTTCCCTCTCTAAAACTAGTAAATTGGGTCGGCCCTCTGCCTGAGTGAGTATGACCGGCGATTAGGGAGGGGAGGATGAGAGAGAGAGAGAGAGAGAGAGAGAGAGAGAAAAAAATTGGGGGTTTTTTCTGGTTAGGGGAACAATTAGATCGCGAGTCTGTGTTCAGTTTCAAGGGTTTCTAACTTGCACACGGTGCGTTACTGCGCACCTCTAGCTCCTCTTCTTCTTTTAATTATTCTCTGTTTTTTGTTTAGAAAATAATAATATTAATCCTCAATTAATCTTCTAGAAAGGTCAATACCAATTCTCAAAAAAAAAAAAAAAAAAAAAAAAAAAATTACCAACCCTATTATCCCTATTTTCTTTCTGAATGTATTTCTACTAATCATAAAGAATGTCCAGATTTTATTTTTATAAAAATGAAGGGAATCAACTTACTTACAAATGTAATTAGGACTGATCATTGATCCAATTTGGTACAAATTCGAAATTTTTGAGTCAATAATGTTTATGACCATTTTTTGTACAATTAATAATTAGATAGTCATATTTTAACTTTTGACTAATTTCTTTTACTAAAATACAAGTTTCTTTATACAAAAAAAAAAATGTTAAAGCTGAGATTATATGTTAATGAGTCTTAATTCACTCAAGTTGTCCCCAAATGAGTTATCCTTAAATAATGCTTTATCAAAATAGAACCTTTTTTTTTTCGAAAGGATCAAAATAGAACTTTAAAATACATTATTATTCAATGGAACTCACTTATATACTCATAACAATCATCCACATATCACATATTTTCTTAATCTTCTATACATCAATGAGTCTTAATTCACATAAGTTAAAACAGAAATGTGATGGACATATTTTCATACTCACAACAACTAAATACTTCATATTCTTAATCTTCGTGTCTAAAACAAAGAGGGCTATGGGGGAAGACCCGCCCGGTCCGAACCCGAATTAACCTGAGACCAAAACCCCTCCCACTCCGGGTTTGATCTCTTCATCGTCTTCATTCTTTTCTCTTTTCATCAATTGTTGATATGAAACATACCGATTCCACCTCTGAAAACCTTCACTCAGGTGAGACTTCCATCTTAAATGAATTGTTTTGCCTTAATTTTTACAATAAGTGTTTTTTATTATGCATTCTTGATCTTAAATTAACTTTTCTCCGCTTCCTGTCTGCTGCTTTCAATTTGGACCACCATTGTTTTGTATGTGAAGGGGTCTTATGCTTCATGTAATCTGTTTATGTAATTGATGGATCTGATTCTACTTTTCTTGGGTTTTCTTTGATACCCCCACCCAAAAAAAATAAAATAATTGAAGCTTTTTCTAGTGTGTGTAATGTTCTTGTTAATGATCAAGGCTGGATGTGTTCGTGTCTAATGTAATGTTGTATGACTTCCCTTAACTAGAAACTGGGTTAACTATAGTGAAACATGTTATATTTTGTCGGTAAAATGCTCACTTCACTATGATTTGTAGTCCTGCTTGTTCTGCTGATTAAACTTTTCAATGTAACGCGGTAGGGATGGCCAAACCGAACCGGAACCGGACCGGAACCGTCAAACCGGACCGGGACCGGAACCAAAAAGTCCGGAACCGCCTTGAACCGTGACAAAAACCGGAACCGTGTGAACCGGAACCGGAACCGTTTGTAACACGGGCCGGTTCCGGTTCATACCCTCTAAAAACCGTGAACCGGCGGTTCCGAACCGCCATGAACCCCCTAGTCCGAACCGGAACCGTTAGCAAAACCGTTTGAAAACCGTCAAAATCATTAGATTTCTAACGGTTTCATCAAAATTAACCGTTCCTAACAGAAAGTTTACAGGAAAAGTTGAGTTTTGACTAAATTTTTAGCCAAATTCAATGAATAAAAATAATAGAAATTTGTTGAGTATATAAAAGAAAAGAGGGACGGACCTCTTCAATTTTTTTAAACATTTTTTCTATACTTTTTGTGAAAAATGCGGCAATAAAATATTATTATAGTTGTTTTATCTGTTAAAAAAATAATATTTTTTTTTTCAAAAAAGGAAAGTGTGGACGGTCGGTTCCGAACCGTGAACCGGCGATTCCGAACCGTAACCGGAAACGATTCGGTTACGGTTCAAGCTTTTCCATAACCGGAACCGTGTTTGGTCATCCCCACCCTTTTCTCTATGCATTAGTCGTTATCTACTGATCATATATATCGATAATAATTTAGAGCTAGAATGTTTGTTTTTTTTTTACCCTCCCGACTAAGAAAAAAGTTGCACAGAAAGATCTCAACTTTGACTCTAAACTGGTGTCTCAATATTTTCTTCACATGTTTGTTTGGTGTCAAAGGTGGGAAAGTTATTTGGGATCCTTACATTACATAAAATTATGAAGGACGAGTTGTTAGTTATATAGTGTAGCAACAAACTCGCGATTCATTCCCAAATGAAAAAGGTAAAGGCAAAGAAAATGACTTATTGAATAATTTTTTTCATAATACAGTAGCTCAGCTTCGAAGGATTAGTATACATAACAAGCATGGAGAAAAGCTTGATGGAGTATTACATGACACCGGTTCCAAAGACCTTGTGATCGTGTGCCACGGATATAGATCCTGGAAGGTTATCGATTATGTTACTCTCATTCTAAGACGTGTTTTTACTTACAGTTTTGTCATAGAGTTGGACTTGTTTTATGCCTAACCTTAAAAAAGTTTATCTCTGTTTTCTTAAAAAATTTCAGGATCGGATTCCAATGGTGAATATTGCTTCTGCTTTTGGAAATGAAGGAATGAGTGCCTTTCGCTTTGACTTTGCTGGCAATGGGTAAGTTGTAAATTACCAATCAAATAGAATGATAGTTAGATAGATTAGTAGTTAAAAGAAGAAACTCT
Source organism: Campanula takesimana (assembly GCA_026119855.1). Lineage (NCBI taxonomy): Eukaryota > Viridiplantae > Streptophyta > Magnoliopsida > Asterales > Campanulaceae > Campanula > Campanula takesimana. The sequence continues at coordinate 475,972 of JAOWBW010000690.1, forward strand.
TTCTCCTCGTCCCTGCAGAGATAGTGAAGGTTCATTTCAGTACGGGAACTATAGAAGAGAAGTCGATGATCTAAGAGCTGTTATTGACTATTTTTGGAGGAATTTTTTTATGTAGCTGCAATTATTGGACACAGTAAAGGTATGCCAAGTTTATATTAATTCAAATTCGACACATGTATAAGTAGTTCCTTTTTCTCGTATGTTATACAAATGATCGGCAACTTACCTTGGTGAATGGCTGATTTCTGTGTACGATGTCTAACTCATCTAGACCATCATACTCGTCATATTTGGTATAATTTTGCATGTTAAGTGTGTTATATTGGCCAGTGGGATTTTTGCAGGAGGAAATGTGGTTCTGTTGTATGCATCAAAGTATAAAGACGTTCAAACAGTTGTCAATATATCCGGTCGATTTAATCTGAAGAGAGGCATTGAAGGTCGCTTGGGGACGGACTTTTTACAAAGAATCAAGGAAAAAGGGTTCCTCGATGTCAAAAACAGAAAGGGTTAGCTTATTATTTGGTAGCTTGTCATTTTTTTTCAATTTGTTGTAATCACACAAGTGTGAAGTACCCATGCATAGTCTGTCTACTTCTTGGTTGTTGGTTCACCTACCCCTTTGTCATATCATTTATCTTTAGTATGTGTGCCTGTGTGGGGCCGGTCCTTCCTTGGACCCCACACTGGGAGCTCTTGTAGCACCAAGTTGCCATTATGTGTGTACTAATTTACCCCTGCCTATTTCCGTCTAGGAAAGACTGAGTATCGCGTAACTGAAGCTAGTTTGATGGACCGGTTAACAACAGATACGAGGTCTGAATGCCAACTGATTCCCCAAAACTGCAGGTCTGAAACTTATACACTCCTTCATGATAAGGGCAGAATGGTCATATGACGTATCTTGAGTTGGTTTTGTTTCGAATTCATCATTAATGTTGTGACAAATCTGGTTTCGCTTGTAGGGTGTTGACTGTTCACGGTTCTGCAGACAAAATAGTGCCACTAGAAGATGCCACGGACTTTGCAAAGCTTATAGTCAACCACAAATTACACATTATAGACGGTGCTGATCACGAATACACTTACCATCAAGATGAACTAACTTCAATTGTGATAAACTTTGTTAGGGAGAAGAACAGTTCATTCCAGGTACGCTCACGCTTCTGACATTCAGCCTTCAGGAATACTGCATCACAAGTTCTGACGTCTGTACAGAAGATAGTACCTCACTAAATAAAATGCTCCCCTTTCGTCTTTTTTCTTTTTCTCCATTACGGTTGTATTTGTTTATTTCTGACAACAATTTGGTCCGAGCGGTTGCACGGCCATGCGCTGTTCCATAAATGGCCGAGCAGCACGGCCGAGTACTATCCCAGGAGCGGCCGTGCTCTATTTTTCCACGAAGTCAGAAGTCAGAAACATCGTTCGGAGCACCTCGCCTTGTACGGCCAAGCTTGATCCCATTCATGGCCGAGTCACACGACCGAGCGTTGTCCCGGGATCGGCCGTGCAGTACCTGTTGAAGCTTGATATACATTGTAGGTGCCCTCTCTAACATCTTAAGGTTTTAGAGGAGTTGGTTACTTAACATGGTATCAGAGCTCTGGTTATAGCAAGGTCAGGGGTTCGAATCCTTCCGCTTGCATATTATTACCCGGATTATTGAGTGCTAAAAATTGCACTATGTTGATGCCCGATAAGTGGCATGTTTGTTAATCTCTTCACGTGTGTCACCGGGTCACACGTGAGGGGGAGTGTTGAAGCTTGATATACACCTTAATGTTTTAGAGGAGTTGGTAACTTACCGGCTTCGCCCCTTTGCTGATTTCTTTTATTCTTTCTGATCGCTAGTAAACCCTGTTGAACTCTATTCCAACAATAGTATTGTTGATGGTATATAAATAACAAGTTTTATATTTTCATTAGGACAATTAAATTAATTTAAAATTATTGTTTAAAATTCCTTCGTAATAACAACTAAAAAAATAAGAAGATCATTTTGGAACGGAAAGGGTACATAAAGTGATGACATGGTTAACGGGCTCACATAAGTACTTCAATCAAGAAATTGACACTTTTTTTTAACAGTCGTAACATATCATTCATTTCAAGGCAATTGACATCGTTTACAAATCCCTATGGAATCTATTACAGTCTTATCTAAAGCCATGCCGATCTATAGCCCTGACTATTACAAGTTCCTAGAAATTGACACTTGGACTCCGACTTTCGTCTTAATTTTCCTCCAGGAAGACGTTTTCACTTCGTGCTTTGATGATGATGAATCATCTGAAACGAAAATAAGCGAAAATAAATACAAATTTTATGTAACCCTACAGAAGAAAGAAAAATAAATAAAAAATGACACAATGCATCTGAAACTTTGCTAAAGATCAAATATCGATAAGAATAATACTATAAGAATAATACTATGGGCACAAAAAGGTCACAAAGTCTCACTCACAAAATTCTAGGTGTAGTGATATATTGGTGTTTTTAATTAGAGTGTGGCGGGTCCACTATCGCTACAACCAATAAAATATCGTCACCTCATTGTGTGAGCATGATTTTGTGACTTTGTTTTGTGTCCCTAGCATTGCTCGATCGATAATCTAGTTCTTATATTATCTCTACCGCATAAAGCTAATGCAAAACTGGAAGGTGAGTCCATAAGAAATAAAATAGAACAATCCTCATCGTCACCATTTTAATGGGCTTCTTTGTTCTTTCTTGTTTTGATGATTGGTTTGAATTTCTCGTTTTCGTTTGAGAGGCTATTCACTATTCACCATCCAGACTCCACCAGTAACACTCAATAATAAAGTCACAAACAAATATCACAAAATTTAAGTCACAAAATGATGAGTCTTAATTTTGTTGGCGCTTTTAATTAGAGTGTGGCGGGTCCAATGCAACCAATAAAATATCGCTATCACATTTTGTATCCATTATTTTGTAATTTCTTTTTATCCCAAGCATTACTGATGTATTTAATACACCGTTTTATTCTTTTCATTTCAAAAGGCCTCTCACCTTTTTTTACCGGGTAAATTGCACTTTAATTACCTGAGTTTGTCATCATGTTTCAATTGGTTATCAAATTTGTATTTGTTACAATTTGGTTGCTGAATATGTCTTTTTGTTGCAATCAGGTGTAATTTTGGCTAGCCAGTTAAAAAACTAATGAAAATGGATGAAAAACGTAACAAGTATCTTTCAAAATTGCATAATCACCCCTATATTCTAAATTATCCAACTTCGCTCCCTAGCTCCTAACGAATGTTTAAAAACTAAGGAATCAGTTAATAACCCCTAAAATTTACATATTTACCCTTTTCGCACCCACTCCATCTACTGCACACATGCACCAATAAAAAAAAATCTACTGCACACAGAAGAGAGAAAAAACTATACCCACGAAATGATATATTTATAATTGGGTGACTTTTTTTCTTTATTTTATAGTAGATATCATTTTTTTTTTAATTTTTATGTAATAAATAAAATTAAAATTATTGAAACAGCCATCATGGGACATGTGCATGTCAAATTATGTTAGTTTTTAAACATTCGTTGGGAGCTGTGGGGTGAAGTGGGATAATTTAGACTATAAGGGCGATTATTGCAATTTTGAAAGATGCTTGTTACGTTTTTCATCCATTTTCATTAGTTTTCTAACGGGCTAACCAAAATTACACCTGATTGCAACAAAAAGACATATTCACCAACCAAATTGTAACAAACACATATTGGATAACCAATTGAAACATGACGACAAACTCAGGTAACTAAAGTGCAATTTGCCCTTTTTTTACCCATTGTAATTATGCTCAAGCTTCATTTTTAACTATTAATATCAAAGTATTTTTTAGAAATAGTTCTAAATTCTAATCATCATACTATACATAAATATATCAGCATTCATGATAGGCTAAATCGCACACCTACAAATTAAACATGGACTATGTTCTAAAAATATGTAGCTAGGATAAGTCCAGGATCGATCCACGAAGAACGGTTACTTGTTTACGTAATTGTCACTTGACACGATTGGGGGAAATTTATAATTATTAAATCCTAAAACAAGAATAAACTAAATTAAATTGAGCTAACACAATAATTAAGAAGCACTTTAGATTTGATTCCGTTCCCATCTAATTATTCAATTATCATCGATGTGTCTTTTCACTTTTTACCCTATTCACTTGATCACGAGATTTATTTCAGTCGCTGTTTCTTGTTTCAGAATAGTCACTAGCAGTGACACACTCATTAGAAACTCTAATTAATAATTAAATCTAACTGCACAGTCTAGATCCAATAATTAATTGATGAACGATTTAAGAAACTAAGATCAAGAACGCTTTCTACAATTATTTCATATAGATAATCGTCTAATTTTACACACTTCACAATTTACCATGGCACACGCATAAATCGAGAAGATGCTACTTATGAATTTCTACACTGGCACAGTCATAGAAAATTCTAGCAAAAATCGATCACAAGGACAAATAGGTTGATCAAGTCTATAAACCCTAACAATAGATTTAAATTAAGCACAAGTAAAATTATGAATATGTATAAGAGAATTAAAAGAAAAATACCTCAAATTGATAAAAAAAAATTGGTTCAAGAAATCAAATCCAAAGCTTGGATTTAGTTCCTCATCCAAAACTTTGAAATCTCTATGAATAAAGAATAAAAACCTAGATCTAAAATATTGTATGAAGTTGTCTCCCTAAAACAATGAATGAAAACTAGTTTTTATACCCTAGGAGGTCCTAATTAAAAAAGGAAAGAAAATAACAAAAACCGCTCAAAATTGGTCTAAATCTGCCCTTTCTGCGTCTGGGCACGAGTCGTGCTCCAGAGCACTAGTCGTGCTAGCACATTCCACTCGTGAACACTAGTCCTTCACTCGTGCAGATTAGTCTTGGCACGAGTCGTGCTACAGAGCACGAGTCGTGCTCTGTGTAAACTTCAAAATCTCAGCTTTTCTTCAGTTTTGAAGGTTGACTCGCTGTTCCTTCCGCATGGTTGACTTGATTGACTTTGTCTTTTCTTGATCCTTGGGACTTCACTTTCAAGTTCATAACAAATATTACGTCCGAATAAAATGTAAAAAAACAAAAATGCCCCCGGATTACAATAAAGCCCCAAAATACATATTTGTCCCAAAATTCATCAAAACTAATACTCCCTCCGTCCCACCCGAAATAAGATTTTGGTAAAGTTGACTTTACTTTGTCTGAGTCTTTTGAAGAAAATATAATAATCCAATAAAAATTTAAAAATTGTTATTGTATCACAATTAATAATATTCTGAATAACAATTTTTAAATTTATTTTATGATAATTATTTCTTATTTAAATTACATGGTCAAAGTATAAAAAAAACTACCAAAATCCTATTTCGGGCGGGACAGCGGGAGTATAAAATATATCAAAATCATTATTTACGCTCATAGGAATTAATAGTGTAAAATCCATCTCATCAAATTCCCCACGCTTAGACATTTACTCGTCCCTGAGTAAAATCTCAACTCCCCTCTAAACACCGGTCTAATAGCGTAGCATAGAAGAAGATGATTCCTAGTCTCCTCTAACCCATCAATCAAAGTCAACAAATAAAATTGAAGTATGGAAACTCCGTCTCCTTATAACTCCTCAAAAAATTAACAAAAATGACATTAGCTTGATACCAACACCATAATAAACGGTATCCAAACTAAATGCCCACTCAAAAACCAACGGGAATTAAAAATGTCCTAAATTTCCCTCACGCTTATCTCACACTACAATCTCCCACATAAAAATAAAGTTTTTGTGTGGTTTATCATTCTCATAAAATTTACCTCATAACAAAACACCAACACCTCATTATAACTCCACAAAAGAACGAGGATTTCTAACATAAACTCCATTATCCGAACCTCCTACTCCAATAGTGTATAACCTACCCGAAACTCCAAACCTCCCTTATGTCTTTTCTTCGGTGGATGTAAGATATTTTATTACTCAAACCTCACTTTTTGCCTAAGCGCCCTTTCGGGTTTTCACTTAGCCTCTCTATTTTATTTTAGGTCAAAATACATTTTACCCCCCAAAGTATCCACATATTCCCACTTTGCACCCCCGTTTGAAAATTCGGTCTGTTTGGTACCTAAACTTTCAAATTTTCCCACTTTGCACCCCAGCACTAACGAATGCTAGAAAATTTAACAGAATAGGTAACGAATGGATTGTTTTGTAATGCTTATTAGTTTTTAAGGGTCAAAATGCAAAGGTTTAAATATTAAGTACTAAAATTTTATTTCTTTTTCCAAATATTTAACATTATCTTAAATCTTAAATAATTAATATTTCTTGAAAATAATAGTAATTTCATGTTTTTTTAAAAAAAAAAATATGAAATTTATTTTTTTTAGAAATGAAATTTATTTTTTTAATAAAAATAAAACTTAGTACTTTTTTTATTTTTTAAATAAAAATATTTAAAATATATATATTTTTTTCTAAAAAATTGTAAAGTTATTTATATTTTAAAAAATATAAAATAAAACTTTTAAATTGTAATTTTTGTAAAATTTTATTTTTAAAACATTATAGCGTTTTTTTATTTTAGAAAAATATAGTAATTTTTTTTTAAAAAAATTGCAATATTCTTTTAAAAATGAAATATCAATAAAAATACCAAATTTAAAAATATAATATTAATTATTTAAGATAATGTGAATATATGATATTACGGACATTGATTTAGCAAATTTAAAAGAATATTGTACTTTTTTCAAAAACAAATTACATTATTTTTCTAAAACAAATAAATTTTAAAAATAAAAAACGCTATAATGTTTTATTTTTTTAATAAATAAAATTCTTACTAAAATTACAATTTAAAATTTTATATTATGTTTTTAAAAAATATAAAAAATACATTTCAATGTTTTTTTAGAAAAAAAATTATTTTTAAATATTTTATTTAAAAAAAGTTATAAAATTTTATTATTTAAAAAAAAGATTATTATAAAATATTTTAGCAAAAAAATTAGTATTAATTTCAAGAAATATTAATTATTTAAGATTTAAGATAATGTTAACTATTTGGAAAAAGAAATAAAATTTTAGTACTTAATATTTAAAACATTGCATTTTGACCCTTAAAAACATAAGCATTACACAATAGTCCATTCGTTACCTGTTATGTTAAATTTTCTAACATTCGTTAGTGCTGGGGTGCAAAGTGGGAAAATTTGAAAGTTTAGGTACCAAACAGACCGACTTTTCAAACCGGGGTGCAAAGTGGGAATCGGTGGATACTTTGGGGGGTAAAATGTATTTTGGCATTTATTTTATTTTTTTTATTATTTTTTTTTCTTTTTTTCTTATTTTTTTTAACCCGTGTTCTGCACCTTCTCGATTTCCTTCTCCTTTTTGACCTCTCCTTGATCTCCACCAACCCGTTTGATCTTGGACTCCTTTTTCCCCTGCCTCTTTATTGTTTTAGGACTCTAATCCTAACAATTCGCCGCCGAGTACCACCATTGTTCACCACGGCACCCTCCAGCCCTTTCCTTCAATCAACTCACTTTGTTCGGCCAGCCCAACATTTAACTTTTTAAGATAGTGCTCGGTTTTGGCAGATTTTTGTTAGTTGCTAAGTTTTAGTAACCAAAATTTGTTTTTTTTTTTTTTTTATGTCGGTAGGGGTGAAGTTAAAAATGAATGTTTTTAGATAGTAGGATGGTGAAAACTACTGTAAAAATACATGAATAATTAAAATTGAAGCTTCTTATAGTACTGGGTCAAGAAAGTGTAAGATAGGATTCCTTACCTCTTGAAGAAATTACATCATGAAACCTTGAAGATTTTGGGAACCCTAGACTCTTATTGATAAGAGGAACAACTTTGATAAAGACATTTTGATGAAATTCCCCATTTTTTAACCTTCAATTTTAAGGATAAACATGATTTCTCCCTCTCTTAGGGTTTGATTGTGTGTGTTTCTAGTGTGTGTTGTAGAGATAAGATAGAGAGAGTTGAGATGAAATGGGTAATTATACCCTACTATCAAGCATGAGATGTCTTCCTCATGCTCCATGCAACTTTAACCAAGTTTCGTTAAATTTTACAACTCTGTTAGCCTAATTGACTCTAACTAACCTTAATCAACAATATTAATTTCACCAGTCACATTGGATTAGTCTTAATATATCATTAACCACCACTAATCATTCATATTCCGTTATCTTTTAGACTTATCAAACTACCGGAATTAACAGATTCCATATATAAGGAATTTACAAAAAGTATTGGAAATTGATACAATAACTACAATAAATATATTATATTAGTTTAATATGTTTATAATATTATTTTATCCCCAAAACAGCTTTCTTTAACTCCAATTGTAATTAAATCCATATTAAAAACATTTCCATGAAATTTGAGGGGATTTCCACAAAAATTGGCTTAAAACTGGGCAGAATATTCCTTTCTTTAAGGCGTGATCACGCCTAAAACAACGTTACATTCAGATGACTTAAATGCCTATAAAAATATAGCAGAAGACTCTTTTATTTGGGTGTGATTACATCTACTCAAAACTGTCTTCTGAAAATTTTACAAAATAATCATTGTACCTTCAAAGTCAACAAAGTCTAACTAGGTCAACCCAAGTCAACCAAAAATCCACAAAAGTCAACTAAATCAATTGTGAGTTATCAAAAGTCAACTCAAGGTCAATAAAACCCTTTAATTCACATAAACTCATCAACTTTACACTAGATTTAACAAAATTCTAGTTGAGTTTCCATTTCTCTTGTATGAGAATACACAGATTCTCATTACATAAACCACATAATCTATGATTCACACATCTTCAATTCAACATGTAACCACACAATGGAAGCCTTAGTCATTATCATGATTAATATACCTTTCAAATTCACATTAAACACATCATGTACCAAATCAATGCGACTTAACCCGCCCGAACCGGACCTGAACTCTTGGGGCCGAACCGGCGAGGAACGCGGGCAAGTAAGCCCGAGGGGACCGATCTCCCTGATATATATGCCCGAGATGACTCTGCCTCCCGCTATCCTGTGGAGCCCGTAGTACCCAGCTGGCACAAACGTACACGAGACGTCACCTATCCGTACCTGACACACCATAACGGTTGGTGATGGAATCATGCTTCCCTGACAGACACGCCACCTTCCCAGCCACTCTCCTGACCGATCCACTGGGGACTCGCCACGTGTCCCCCCCAGTACCAGGGTGGTTAGTACCTTGTGCAGGTTTCTTTCTCTTGGTCATATATATACTTCTTTCCACTCCCATGAGCAAGGTACGTGCTCTATCCGATTCAGACACAAAAGGTTTTCATTGAGCCTTCTTCTTAGGTTTTCCTCAGAGATCTTACTCTCACACCCGAGGGCCTAAGCCGGATTCCAACCCGGCCCTGGTCTTAACGGTGTTCTTGCTTGTGTTGTGATCAGGATCAAGAGACAGCAAAATTGGAGTTCCATCTCCGTAACCCCAGAAATCTAGGGCGTCATCATTGGTTCCATTGCCGGGAATCGATAATCTTCCTAGCGCAATCTTCTGAGTTCTTTCGAATTCCCAGTCTAGTCTGACTCAACACCCTTTATTGCAAGTCGTCAGTTCAAGTTTCAGTCATCTCATCTTGAGTTTCCACCGTTCGAAGCCATTCTTTTGTTTTTACGGTTCTAAAAATACACTCGACATTCCAAATATTTGCAATGACCGGGAAAGAAATCTTGAACCCAAATGCTAGCCCTTCGAAACAAGCGCCTCAAGGATCCATCTTTGCCAGATTGGGAGACAAGACGCCTAGTGGCTGCTCGGGCACTCCCTCTCAGAAAGCAAGAAGAGAGGCGGATCTGAGAGATCGTATCGAAACTTCAAAAGCACGTAAGGCACAGAAAATCCCCGTCACTCCCCTCACCCCTGAGCAGATTCAAAAGAAAATCCAGCTCCTGAAAGACAGGCAGGATCTAGTAGCGGAAGGGCTTCAGTTAAACCTGGCCCTAGAAGAGCTATTCAATGCCGAGGCTGACACGGGAATCCCTCTTGAAAGATCGAAAACTCATGGTTCTAAAAGCATAGCCAGCAGGGTGGAGGGAAAGAAGAAAAGAACGATCGTTGTGGAGGACGACGATGAAGAAGGAGAGGAAGGGAGAAAGAGTGAAGAAGGAGAGTCACAACCTAGAAGGTCCAAAGGCCACTACAAGGGAAAAGCAACTGTTAGAACCGGAGAGCAATTCGCGGGGACGGCAAAAAAGGTGAAAACCGGGGAAGAGATTGACTACAAGGTCCAGGGAATGATCAGGGACCTATGGGAGTCTAAGCAAAGTGTGGCAAAGTGCATTGGACCCATAGATGCTTTTGCCTCCTGGATAGCTGATTCCCCAATCCAGCGGGGAAAAGTCCCCACGCTAGACGCTTATGACGGCTCGTCTAACTCAAAAAGCCACGTTGGGCGGTTTGAAGGGCAGATGGCTCTATTCTCAACAGATGAGGCCGTAAAATGCAAAGCTCTAGCATCCACCTTCAAGGGGAAGGTGCTGGGATGGTTGTTGGCCCATAAACCCCGCTCCATTTGCAGCTACCAACAACTACGGACGTCATTCCTGAATTCGTTCGCGGGCGCTGGGGAGGTCGCAAGGCCAAAATCGGACCTATGCGGCGTGAAGCAACATCCCGGGGAAAGTACGAAAGCGTACATTACTCGGTTTCGAAAAATGACCGAACAAATCGTGGACCTAACGAGGAATGACATCGAGCTGTGCTTCTTGGGAGGATTAACATCCTATACCTTGAGGCAAGAGTTCGCTTGTCGAAAGCCCGAGGGAACGGAGGAAATGTACAATCGGGCCATTGCCATGGCCGGAGTTGAGCCCTCGTTCATGGACGATGCCCGCAGGAGCATAAGGGATAGGCTCGAGCCCGCTCATGACTCAAGGTACCACGCAGGCTATTCGGGGGGTAGTGGCGGCCGAAATAGAGGAAGACCGAGGGGCACGACCAATTTCAAAAGAACTGACAACACCTTCACTCCTTTGATAGCCCCTAGGACTGAGATTCTGCGGGCAGAAGCCCTGCCTCCTCCCCCACCCCTAGAAAAAAAGCCTTATGAGGCGAACAAGAAGAAGTGGTGCGGCTAACATGAAAGCCACGGGCATAACACGGATGAGTGTTTTCAGATGAAAAAGATAATACAACAGAAAGTCGAGGCCGGAGAATTGAAAAAGTGGATCGAGGGACCCAGCAATAAAGGAGAAGCCCCAAGGGGACATGTCCAATATGTTAGGGATAACGATGCCGACGGGGAAAAACGCTACGACATCCAGTATATCGGGGAAGAAGCCCCGAGCAACACCCAGCTCTCTATTCAGATCAAGAAATTGGAAAAGGTGTTCCTGATACCTGCATACCCACCCGAGCAAGAGGAAATGATCGGGTTCAAGAGGAGCGAGCTGGCCTCCACCCTCTTCCATTCAACACAGCCATTGACAATCAAGATGGCTATTGGTAGAGCGGATATTGGGAGGGTCCTCATTGATACCGGGGCTTCACGGGACATACTTCACTTCCATTGTTTAGAAGAAATGGGGATGTCCGAGGCGCACTTAACCCCATATGCGGGCTTGTTGGAAGGGTTCACGAATCATACGGTCTACGCAAAAAGGACCATTGACTTCGAAGTGACCATTGGAGAGAGGTCATTCGAGAAAACAACCCGTGTCACGTTCATGGTGATCGATCTGAAATCCCAATACAACGCAATCTTGGGAGTGACCGCACAGGCTACCCTTGGAATTGTTGCATCAATCCCCCACCAGAAAATCAAGTTCAGCACCCCCGCAGGGATAGCATGCATCGAAAACAAGCCCGAGCTTTTTCTCAAAATAATAGAGAAGAAAAGAAGGGAGAGCGCGATGGGGACAAGATTGGTGAGCCCGAGGGAGGCCAAAAAGGTCAAAACCAATAGCAACAGGACCGAGGATGCGGCCATGATTGGAACTTTGTCATTCCACTCAACACGGGCAGAATTTAAACGGAGTAGGAGAGCCCGTCGTATTGCCGCAGAGACCGAGCAGATAGACATCGTGATTGATTCGCTACACGACAGAGAAATAAGGGACATCCGCCCCAACGATGCTCTGGAAGATGTAGTCATAAATCCCGCTTACCCCGAACAAACGGTCAAGGTCGGGTTGGAAATCCCCACAGAAGAAAGGAAGATTATGATCGAGTTGCTGCGAAAAAGCTTGGATGTATTTGCCTGGACCGTCGAAGATATGAAGGGGATAAGAAGAGAGATCATTGAGCATGAACTGAATTTCGATCCCACATTTACCCGGGTCCTCCAGAAAGAAAGATACTTTTCACCGGAGAAGAAAGCGGCGATCAAAATCGAGGTAGATAAGCTGCTGAAAGCCGGAATCATAAGCCCGATCAAATATCCGAGGTGGTTAGCCAACGTCGTCATGGTAACCAAAGCAAATGGAAAGTGGAGGATGTGCGTGGATTTCACCGATTTGAACAAGGCATGCCCTAAGGATTGTTACCCTCTTCCCCGGATCGATCAATTAGTAGACTCTATTGCCGGGCATAGGGTGTTGAGCTTTATAGATGCGTACTCAGGCTACCATCAGATCAAAATGAAGGAGGATGACATCCCATCATGCGCTTTCTATGACGCGGGCAAAACCTACACGTTTAACAACATGCCGTTTGGCCTCAAGAATGCGGGCGGTACGTATCAAAGGATGGTAGGAATCGTCCTTGATGATCAATTAGGCTGGAACCTGGAGGCTTACATCGACGATATGGTTATCAAGACCAAGGAAACCTCCCACGACATTGATGTGGCAGAAACCTTCACCAACCTCCGGGAAAATAACATGAAGCTTAATCCCTCCAAGTGCGCTTTCGGAGTAAAGGCAGGAAAAATTTTGGGTTTCATGGTGAACCAAAGACGGATTGAAGCAAACCCCGAGAAAATCATGGCATTGATAAGCATGCAGCCCCCCAGATGCGTTAAGGAGGTGCAGAAGCTTAATGGCCGCATTACGGCTTTGGGAAGATTCATTGCCAAGTCAGCCGAAAAGTGCCTGCCCTTCTTCGAGACTTTAAAAGGAGGAGGAGAGAAGGGCTTTGAGTGGAACGAGGATTGCCAGAGCGCTTTTGAGTAAATAAAAGCTTACCTGGGAAAACCGCCGCTGTTGAGCAGCCTAGTGTTTGGGGAGGAACTCTATGTTTTCTTGGCCGCAACAGATCACGCAGTGGCCGCGGTTTTGGTAAGGGAAGAGGGCAAACTTCAGAAACCCGTGTATTATGTCTCCAAGGCACTATCTGCTGTGGAAGGCCGCTATCTAAACATTGAAAAGCTAGCCTTCGCCTTGCTCGTGGCCGCTCGGAAGCTGGGGACATACTTCATCGCCCACCCAATCACGGTTTATTCAGACACCCCGCTGAAGAAGATACTTCATAAGCCCGAATCCTCGGGGAGAATGCTATCGTGGTCCATAGAGCTGACTGAATTCCAGATTACCTACTCCCCGCGGAAGACCATCAAGGCACAGGCACTGGCGGACTTTGTGGCAGAGACCACATTTGAAACAAAGGAGAGCGAGCCAGACAAAACCCAACCCGCAAAGACAAAGAAAAGGAGAGGCGAGAAGGCAATAGTTGCTGGGGAGAGACCGGAAAATTGCTGGTCGTTAAGTGTGGATGGATCCGCGGGAAAGACTGTCAGCGGCGCCGGAATACTCTTGACCGCCCCGGAGGGTCAAAGATTCAAGCGAGCCTTGAGATTTAAGTTCGCGGTCTCAAAAAATCAGGCCGAGTACGAGGCATTGATAGCGGGTTTGGAATTAGCCCGGGACATGAAAGTATCGAAGCTGGTCGTGAAGAGCGACTCACAACTAGTGATAAACCAGGTGAAAGGAGAATACGAAACAAATCACCCGGTGTTGGTCAAATACAAGGAGCTCGCGACAAACTTGTTAAAGGAATTCGAGTACCATGAGCTGAACCAAGTTAACCGGGCTGAAAATTCCGAGGCGGACTTGCTTTCCAGGATCACAAACGAGGACATTACCAAGCTTAGTGTGGACTGCTGGATAGAGTTCACAGAGCGCCCAGCCATTGACAGGATAGAGATCCACCAAATTGGAGATTCGGAAAAAGATTGGGTTGACGAGATCAGGGAATATATCGAGCAGCAAACCCTCCCCAACGACCCTAACCAGGCAAGGGTCTTGATGAAACAGGCTGCTAGATACACGATCATTGATGGCGTGCTCTATCGGAGATCCTTCACCAAACCGCTGCTGAGGTGTGTCAAGTCCGGAACAGTCACCAACTTATTATACGAAGTTCACGAAGGCGTGTGTGGAGGGCATCCCGGAGCCCGGACACTATCCGATAAAATCAGATTCCTCGGGTATTATTGGCCGACAATGAAAAGAGATGCAGAAGACCACGTCCGCAAATGCGATCAGTGCCAGAGGTTCGCCAACATACCAAGGCAGCCGTCCACCGAGCAGAGTTTGGTAGTCCCAACTTGGCCATTTGATATGTGGGGGATTGATTTGATTGGGAAATAGTAGTGGTTGCAGTGGACTATTTCACAAAATGGGTTGAGGCAAAAGCACTGACCAGTACTACGGAAGCAAGTATTATCAAGTTCGTCCACGATCACATATTCTGTCGGTTTGGTCTACCGCGGGCTATTGTCTCCGATCACGGACCCCAATTTCAAAGCAAGTTTACGGCGGAGTGCAAGAGACTCAACGTGGAACATCGACGATCCTCAGTCGCAAGACCGCAGGGAAATGGACAGGCCGAGGCCGCGAACAAGTTACTCATGACCGCTTTGCATAAAAGTTTGAAGGGAAGGAGTGGTCGCTGGGTGGAAGAGCTCAGTACTGCTCTATGGGTTGTCCGAACCACGACAAGGAACTCAACGGGAGAAACCCCTTTTTCCCTGACATATGGATCAGAGGCGGTCGCACCTGTGGAAGTAGCCTTACCCACCTATAGGGTCGCCCAATTTAATGAAGCAGAGAACGAGGGGGCCCGCAGAAGACTTAGACTCTACCGAAGAAAAACGGTTAGAAGCACGGGCAAAGATGGTCAATTATAAGCAGAAGGCCAAAGTTCATCATGACAAAACGGTGAACAAGAGATCGTTTGCCATGGGAGACTGGGTTCTGAGGAAAGTTGAAGTCACAGGGAGGCAGCCCGGATACAACAAGCTTTCGCCCAACTGGGAAGGCCCTTATCAGATTGCCCGCGTGATCAAAGAGGGAACCTACAAGCTTCTAACGGCAGAAGGAAAAGACTTGAAAAACGCCTGGCATAGTGATCATCTGAAGAAGTATTACCCTTAGAAGACAGAATTGTAGACCTTGAAATCTTTTTGCAATCAATAGCAGTTAGAAATTGTGGAATTACTCATGTATTGTAACGAAATCGCAATGTAATCTGTTCGAGTAAGTAAATAATACTGCTATCGTTCTCTGGAATTACTCAAGTATGTTCGTTCTCCAAGCGCGGTCATGTGCTCTCAAGCTAGACCGCATGCCCGCGATGCGGATGCCGTTTGCAAGTCCACGAACGATGCGCGGTCATACGCCCTCGGCTAGACCGCAGGGCCCATGTCTTACGCCCTTGAGCTAGACTAAAGTGGGAGAATGAATTCCTTGGTGGGATTATTTCCTTGTGAAATTCCTAAGACCCAAGATGCGCGGTCATACGCCCTCGAGCCAAACCGCAGATCCCATGTCTTACGCCCTTGAGCTAGACTAAAGTGGGAGAATGAATTCCTTGGTGGGATTATTTCCTTGTGAAATTCCTAAGACCCAAGATGCGCGGTCATACGCCCTCGAGCTAGATCGCAGGGCCCATGTCTTACGCCCTTGAGCTGGACTTAAGTGGGAGAACAAATTCCTTGGTAAAAATATTTCCTTGTGAAATATACCTAAACCCAAGATGCGCGGTCATACGCCCTCGAGCTAAACCGCAGGGCCCATGTCTTACGCCCTTGAGCTAGACTAAAGTGGGAGAATGAATTCCTTGGTGGGATTATTTCCTTGTGAAATTCCTAAGACCCAAGATGCGCGGTCATACGCCCTCGAGCCAAACCGCAGGGCCCATGTTTTACGCCCTTGAGCTAGACTAAAGTGGGAGAATGAATTCCTTGGTGGGATTATTTCCTTGTGAAATTCCTAAGACCCAAGATGCGCGGTCATACGCCCTCGAGCTAGATCGCAGGGCCCATGTCTTACGCCCTTGAGCTGGACTTAAGTGGGAGAACAAATTCCTTGGTAAAAATATTTCCTTGTGAAATATACCTAAACCCAAGATGCGCGGTCATACGCCCTCGAGCTAGACCGCAGGGCCCATGTCATACGCCCTCGAGCTAGACTAAAGTGGGAGAAGGCGCGGCCATACGCTCTCGAACTAGATCGCGTGCACGGAAACAAAGATAGTTCATACAAGAGCAAACTTTCTAAGCTATGTAATCAAAAGAGCGATAGCAAAAGAGCACGCAAGAGAGGAAATCAATAGCAAAGCTAGAAACAAATATACTTATACAAACCGAGAAATTACTTGTTCGAAAATGTCCGGACTTACACTATTACAAAAATTCCCCAGGATGCAACCCGGTCTGATCTTCAAGAGGCCGGGGGAGGAGCATTCTCCATCTCTGGAACAAAGGCAGAGGCATCAGTGTCAGGTACAGATCCAGACTGATCCTGAGAAGCATCAGCAAGAGCGGAAGCATAAGGAGAGTAAGGAAGAACCATACCATCAATGTACGGGCCGCCGGGGCCAAAAGTTCTCTCCAAAGCTGCGACCAGAGGCAAAGTTCCCGCGGCAGAATATCTGAATCCATCAATAGTGGAAAGAAGATCTTGGACAGTGACCGGAGCGACGGGAGGGAGAGCTGATTTGACAGACTCGGGAAGCTCAGAGAGTTGGTCCGTGGTAAAGGGCACTAGAGCATGGCCAGCAAAGCATTGAGGGTCTGAGGCCGTAATGGAGCAAAGAATCGCAATCTCTTGCGCAGTGTATTTGCCCGTAGCTGCCAGGTTACGACCTACTGTATGGAGAGCTGAGTTATATTGCTCTATGCTTGCCTCCTCCACCTTCTCCCTATAAGCATCAGACGCCTCAAACTCGGCCACGGCTTTCCCTCGCTCTTCTTTCAGAACGAGTTCCCGATCTTTCTCAAACCGCATGGCATCCAAAACCTTGCCATCCAGTTCGTCAACTTTTTCAGATAAGATCCTGTTCTTCTCCCTCTCCTCCTCCAACCGCTTGTCAGCCTCGGCCAGGCGAGCTTCGAGTCGTTGCTTCTCAGACTCAACACTTGATTTTTCAGCTTCAGCTCGGTGTTTGGCCTCACGAGCTGCGTCGAGATCGTTGCTCAATTTAGAATTCTCCTTGACCGCAGTCATCAGCTCGGCATCTTTATTTTTCAGCTCCTCTCCCGAGCCCTCCAAGACCTTGGACAAGCGGGCAATCTCATCCTTCGCCTCCGCCAATTTCTTACCCCTCGCCGCGGCCAAAGCAACTTCAGCTTCATACTGAGACCGCATATATAGCAGGTCATTGCTAACCTGTTTAAAAAAAAAAAAAAAAAAAAAGGGAGCATGTGAAGATTATATTAAAAGCGGGATGAGGAATCAGAGGGCCAAAGGATCGATATATAAAAAGAAAGAGCACGTCGGTTTAAACAAGGAAAATGAGACTAACCTCAGCCATGGCCAAGCCCGCGTGACCCAGGGCGGTCAGAAAGTTGGTCTTGGACAGCACCTTCTGTTGATAGTCCGGGAAGTTCATACGGTGCAGAAGCCCATCGCCAACATAAGAATTGAAGCCGCGGCGGCTATGGAGATCAACCCCATATACCTCAGGGGCCTCAACTACCTTCTTCCCAAACTCCTTAGCTCGGTCCTTATCTTCAATAACTCTACGGGGAAGCGCTCCGAGCATAAAGTCCCTTTGGCGGGGGAAGATACGGTAAAACCGCGAGAAGGAGACTCCAGACGGGGCTGTTTATTTTTTGAAGGCAAGGGGTCAGCGATCGGACTCGGACCCCTTTTCTTCGTAGCCTCGGGCACTGTTCTGCCTGCATCGTGCGAGAGAGTGGGAGACCCCGAGCCCGTCAAATCTTTTCCCCGTCCGCTCCCGCGGGGCCGTAGAGGAAGCTCGCCCGTCGTCGGGACAACTGCAACAACCTTTTTAGACTTGTCCAAAAGATCCGTGATCGGCAGTTTTCTCCCTGGGGCCTCGGCCTTCTGCATTTCGGCCTGCCTCTGTTGCTTCGCCTCAGCCTCCCGCTGCTTCGCGGCCAATCTCAAAGCGTTAATATTCTTGATGATGGCTTGTTAACCTTCCAGCAAGGATCCCGCCACATAGGAGCCATGTTAACCCTGCTCTCAAAATCAGGATTTCGGCATGGGGCCACCCCGGCATAAGCCAAAAGACTCTCATTGTTGATGATGGCTTGAACGTCGAAAACTTGTTCAACCACGACCACGGTCTGGTCCTCTAAAGTAACTGATTTCGTGTGCCGGGCGAGATAATCCTGCATGGCGGACGCAAGCTCGATACCCCCATCTGAGCTAGGATAATCCTTGGAAGATATTGACAACGGGGAAGTATTATCAGGCTTAGAAAAAGGCCACCCGAGTCGATTCTGAATCACCAGAGGATATCTCTGCCACTGATCGAATTTGTTAGAAGCCGCAGAAAAGATTTTTTTCGACCTAGGTTTCGTTTTCAAGCTCAAACTGCTCGCGGTGACCTGATGGGTGAAGAAAACGTACAAGGCGGACAAGGAGGGTTCATAGCCCAGTACCCTGCTTACGACAATAAAAGACACCAGATAATGAATTGCGTTGGGGGTCAAGTCCATTGGGAGACACTTCGAAAACTCCAGGAATTCGCAAATGAACGGGTCCAAGGGAAGCCGGAGGCCATTCTCAAATTGAACGGGATAAAACACACAAGCGATATTATCTGCCCGGACGCGGGCAAGACCAGTCAAATTGCTTCCTGCAGGAGAGGTATAATCATCAAGACCGCCGACAAGATAGATTTTGCGATCGATGTGATACACAGTTAGAAACTCATCATCGGACTCCTGCTCTTCCACCATGCCCGCTCCAGAGCTGGAGGCTCCAGCCTGGCTCGCAATCCTATCGTCGGGCCCCTCGGGGAAGGAAGCCAAAATTTGAACAGGGGAGCGGACGCGTTTGACCATACGCGCGGTATCTGGGGCCATTCTCTCTAAATCCCCCCGGGGGTCAGAGGGTGTCTCAGATGACTCAGACTCATCAACTAGCCCGTGAGCCACGATCGCTCCAACCTCAGCCTCAAGAGCGGGTTCACCATCAACCCTCATTTCTTGATCGGAAGCTTCCGCACTGCTCGTAACCTCAATAACACCAGGGACCAAGCCCGGAGATTGTGCCTGTTCGTCCTCGTCATTGAAAGGAGCGTCCATCCAACTATGAGAATCAGGGCCACTTGAGGCTACACGCTCCCCGCACGACCTTACCAACCTTCTAGCGTTTCCAGCCATATCTACATTATCGGGGAATCGAGTTAAAACAGCCATGACAAAAATGCCCAAGTGTTCCTCTCCCCCCAACACCCTCATCCTTGTGGAATCATAATGGACGGAGGGACCTGTTTCCCACAACAGGGGCAAGACCCAGGGTTCCCAGCTATATGTTAAACCAATGGCAATGAACTCATTTAAAGACAACCGTTTCCAGGCATTCAACAGGAACCTGTATACCCCACCGGTCCTCCGGCAACAACCAAACAGGTCAGGACGGAGTTTACGCCCTAAATCCAGCCCTTCCATGGCTACAACAATATTTCAACAAATTTTCAGAAATTAGGGGCCAGAATCCGGACTCGAGGACACAAGGTTACGAGAAGTCACACAAATCTCGTATGAATCCGAAAGCTCGACAAGAGCAAGTTTTTAGGCTTCGCGCTTGAAAAACGGCGACGAAAAGAATGCCAGAAATTAAGACGGCGAATCGAAACAAAGAAGAAAAAATGAAGTTCGGAACAATACCTGTAAATTAGAAGTAATGAACGAGAACGAGATCTTCAAAGTCAGGAATCCGGAGAAGCAAAGTCTTCGTTGGAACTGGAATATAGAGAGACGGGATTTGCGAAAATTTGGAATGATTCAGCATCCGTGATATTTATAGCGTCGGAAATGGGTCGGATCGACCCGAAATATCTGGTAACCCGATCGAAACCCGAAAAGTGAAGAGGCGGGAATTACTTTTTCGAATACCGATGACGGTTCGCATTTAATGAACGTGTTCCTGGTCATGTCAAAAGGCAGATGGCTATGCCACTAGCCTGACACAAGGGGCCCACCTGTCCTTTCGTCAACCACTATTCTAAGACTCCCGTCCCATTGCAATCCGTGCCCGCATTTATTGCGATTTGCCCGAATCGAGCTTAGGGAGTATAACTCCTCGCGCCGCACATGAATGAGCTAACCCTCGGAGTTAGGGGCCACTGATGAGGCTGGGCCTTCTAGGCCGGATGCTCGCCGGTCCAAATCAATGCGACTTAACCCGCCCGAACCGGACCTGAACTCTTGGGGCCGAACCGGCGAGGAACGCGGGCAAGTAAGCACGAGAGGACCGATCTCCCTGATATATATGCCCGAGATGACTCTGCCTCCCGCTATCCTGTGGAGCCCGTAGTGCCCAGCTGGCACAAACGTACACGAGACGTCACCTATCCGTACCTGACACACCATAACGGTTGGTGATGGAATCATGCTTCCCTGACAGACACGCCACCTTCCCAGCCACTCTCCTGACCGATCCACTGGGGACTCGCCACGTGTCCCCCCAGTACCAGGGTGGTTAGTACCTTGTGCAGGTTTCTTTCTCTTGGTCATATATATACTTCTTTCCACTCCCATGAGCAAGGTACGTGCTCTATCCGATTCAGGCACAAAAGGTTTTCATTGAGCCTTCTTCTTAGGTTTTCCTCAGAGATCTTACTCTCACACCCGAGGGCCTAAGCCGGATTCCAACCCGACCCTGGTCTTAACGGTGTTCTTGCTTGTGTTGTGATCAGGATCAAGAGACAGCAAAATTGGAGTTCCATCTCCGTGACCCCAGAAATCTAGGGCGTCATCAAGTTTCCATTTCTCTTGTATGGGAATACACAGATTCTCATTACATAAACCACATAATCTATGATTCACACATCTTCAATTCAACATGTAACCACACAATGGAAGCCTTAGTCATTATCATGATTAATATACCTTTCAAATTCACATTAAACACATCATGTACCAAACTTCCTACGAGTACCATCCTTATTTACATCTATCATATTTCGTCATTTCTTTACAAATTCTCATTTCAGCTTGATATACAACACAATGAGAAGCGCTAAGCATTTTGCATGAAACATCAATGTCCCATTAACACATTTTCACTCAAGTTCAAGTAACACAATTACCACACCAAGTATACATTTAGTCATGTCAATAGACATGTATTACTCACATACAATTCCCATTTTCTCAACTTCACATTAAGATTAAGTTTAAATCTTTGAAATAAGATGATTACAAATTTCAACAATTCATGATCATCACAATTACTCCCTCTGTCCTGATTTAACATTCTTAGTTTGACTATACACGCTTATTAAACAATTTATAAAATAAAAAAACAATGAAAATGGGTTAACAAAGTAGGGTGTTAAAGATATAACTGTCAAAAAACTATTCATAAAGTAAAAAACAATGAAAATGGGTTAACGATTTATAAATCTTTGAAATTAAGTTAGGTAAGTAACGGTGTTTTAATAATTATATACATTTTATGAAGACAAAATTGTCTAAAACATTGTTAATACTTTGTCATTTAAAAAATAAATCAATTAATTTTTTAAAAATGAAATAAACTTAAAAAAAAAACATAGATTAGGGCGGAGAAAACGAGTAGGATTAAATAATAATTTGGTCTCTGAACTTGTCAGTTTTTATTAGTTTGGTCCTTCATGAATAAATTTTATCAGTTTGGTCCCCTATAATGCCTTTTTCTGCCAATGTGAGATATTTCAAAATACCTAATATACCCCTGAAACTAATGATAGTTTGGTCCCTAAAATTAATGATTAATTTTCTCTTTTGGATCCAAATTATTAAAAGAAAATTTTCGTTTGAATGTTAATCGGTTGAATGAAATTTTTAAATTTATATTAATAAAAGTGCCAAGTTTAGGGACCAAACTATCATTAGTTTCAGGGGTATATTAGGTATTTTGAAATATCACACAATAGGAAGGGGAAAACTGGCCCAAAAAATGCATCATAGGTGACAAAACTAATAAAATTTATTCATAAAAAACCAAACTAATAAAAACTGTAAAGTTTAGGGACTAAATTATTATTTAATCCAAAACGAATACCCCCGTATGATATATTTGTAAATGTGCATCCAATCTGAGCCACTCATATTGATTGATTAATTGACACACATTTCAAAAATAACCTAATCATTCAAATCCAAACCCACAGATTTTGGTGGGGTAAATCACAATACGCAGCAAACAAGTATAACAACTGTCGGAATGAAACTATGATTTAAGTTTAACTTTGCATAAATATAATATAATTAGTGAAGCAAGTATCTATGCTTTTAAAAAATTTAAATAATTAAATAAAAAAATGATTTTGAGACCGAGAAAATATCAACTATTGTCTATACAATCGCCGTTCACGGTCAATTTTTCATGTCTTTTTTTTTTAAAAAAAAAAAAAAAACAATTTTCATGTCTTCTTATCCACAATGTAATGGTTGTGCGGAAATAGAAAAACATAGGAATACTAAATTATTCTTATACACCACAATTTCATACTCCCTCTGTCCTAAAAAGATAGTCTCATTTTGACTTTTTATGGTCAACAAAAATAAACTTTGACCAAACACTAGTGTCAATCTAATCATTCTAGTGAAATTCTAAAAGTTGTAATTGATTAATCATTAAGTGATTTATCAAAAACACATTCTAAAATTTTGTTGTGATGATTAAATTGACACCAATGTTTGGTCAAAGTTCAATTTTAATCAAAATAGGACTATCTTTTTCTGGGACGGTGGGAGTAACAAGTAAGTCAAAGGAGTCCTAATAAAGACACCCCCTCTTGCTCCATGTTCTTATAACTTGATCTTGTATTTGGTTTTTCACATGGTTGCCAATCAAAATTCCAAGTCATTCTTGTCATCAGCCAGTTAATTATTGCCACGTTTCATGTTATTGTCAGACAAGTTGTCAATTACGAGCATAATTTGAAATTATATTTCATGGACAAAATAATTAAATAAATAGGGGTGTGGATTAAAGAAATTAATTGTTTGGTTGGTGCTTGGTGGGCATGGAAGGAAGAGGCCGTTGTCCTCCGTAAGTTGCACGTCTACCATGCTTCCACGCTTTCCTCTATCCGTTAGTTACTCGTATTTTCATTTTCCGTTTTTTTTTATTAAATGCAGAACTTAATTTATTACAAGGGTGTGCACTTTAAATTACTAAAATTATAATTAGTGGGGATTGAACCCCTAATCTATTACTCCTTCTGGTCCAAAATAACTGTCGCTTTTGGTCAATCAGATGTAACTTTGATAAATAATTTAAATAAAAAATAATGATGTTAATAAAAATAAAAAAATTGTCATTGTATTATAACTAGTCTTCGTGCCCGTGCCAATGGCACGGGCACGGTATGACATCAGGCAAAAGATTCTTCAATTACGGTACTCCTACTCTCTCAAGAAGCAAATATCATAGAACACTGTTCCTAAATAAGAGACCATGTTTAAATGTAATGTAGAACTGCAACCCTCAACACTCATATTCATTCCATTTTTTTTTTGTTTACAGCTTCATTCTTCATTGAATGGTATAAATAAAACTGGGGAAAGGTTAACTCCTCTAAGAGACATGCAAGTCAAGTAACTGGGACACGAAATGTGGTTCATTTGGCAAATCATAGGTGAACAGGATCGGTGCATGTTCCAAAGAGCGGCTGCTATTCATTCTTAGAAAATGTTCAAACGGCTTAAATGCATCCCACTCACCACAGCAGCTCACGGCGGTTACCCCCAACCCCTAATCCAGTTCAGATTAGACATTGACGTTCTTAGGGAATTCATTTCAGCGACAAAATCAACGGTATGGGAAAATGTTGAAATGTAGCAAAGCAAATTTTTGGCGGCGGTATCCTAAAAGAACATACAGAAAATAACGTAGTAGTAAACATTGGTCTATTTAGACTTTTGAATTGGATTTTGTGTATTGATCATAAAGTTGGTCTATTTTGAATTTTGTTGATGAATGGATTTTGTGAACGTTGTAAACAGAAGTTTTTGATTCAGCTATGTTTTCCATTCACCTATGATTTGCCAAATGAACCACATTTCGCGTCCCAATTACTTGACTTGCATGCCTCTTAGAGGAGTTAACTTTTCCCCTGTTTTATTTATACCATTCAATGAAGAATGAAGATGTAAACAA
This sequence comes from Campanula takesimana, assembly GCA_026119855.1. Taxonomy (NCBI): domain Eukaryota; kingdom Viridiplantae; phylum Streptophyta; class Magnoliopsida; order Asterales; family Campanulaceae; genus Campanula; species Campanula takesimana. The sequence continues at coordinate 500,601 of JAOWBW010000690.1, forward strand.
AAAAAAAAAAAAAAAAAAAGTGGAATGAATATGAGTGTTGAGGGTTGCAGTTCTGTGAACCCTCAATTCCCTGGAAGAAGTTTTCTTTTAACATTCCTGTATGTTTTGTTTGAGATTTTGTTTTTGGATTAGATTATAATGAACCATTTAATTTGGAGGCCCCTTCACTCCTCCATTCTAGCACCAGTGGACGGAATAATGGAGAGGAAGTAGAGGGTGGATTTTGGGGCGAGCGATGTCGAGGATTCTTAAATTATGAATGCTTTTCCTCCAGGAATCTCCCCAAATTGAAGTTTCTTCGCTAGCATGACAACAATCGAAAATGTTGACAAACCCCCCCCCCCCCCTTCTAGCGTCAAAAACCCAAGCAAAAGCAAATTAGGTGAAGGTGTTAGAGTACTCACCATTAATTTATCTGAAAATCAGTAGATTCAATCAAACGCTTTGACCAATTTCTGCAATTCCCACTTCGGTTCCATCTCGCCTTGAAAGCGAAAAATTCCTAACAAATCTGGTTTTAGGATTAATCTTGGCCGGTGGTCATCGCTAAGCTATTAAGAGAGAAGAATCGTGTCAACCGTTGTTTATGAGTTATGGTGGTCAACTTCTCTTTATCTTAGCAGTTATTAGTATTTGAGAAGGAGTGATAGGGTGCAGTTGATTAGGTTGTAAAGATTACAACATTTAATCTCAACCACTCTTTATGGTGGTTATCAATCGATCTTGACCACTCTTTATAAAACGGTTATTCATGAGTGGTATTGTAATATAGATTAATAATACTTTTAATAACAATTTTTAGATTTTTTATTAGGATCATTATTTTGGTTTAAATTTATTGGTCAAACTTACGTATGTTTGACCAAAAGTGACGGTTATTTTGAACCAAATGTAGTATTTAAAAAGAAATATTGAATGCCGCTTCTCTTTGACCCATTAGTTACTCCTAACTATCAACATTTGACCATTTACTTTATACTCCTATTTTAGATTGGGGACAAATTTGTTACCATACTTTATTTTATTTTTTTCTCCTTCACTTGATATGATTTTTACAAGCAAGTCTTTACTTTCCATCAACATCATTCAAAAAAATTCAGTGAAATTAATGATTATGCAATTCTATTTGCTGACTGAACATCTTACATAAAAAATGATTAATTCAGAAAATCTTTAATTTATGGCAAGAGACTACTAGATGGTGCATGAGGATTCATTTTTTTTAGCTTGATGATTAATTTTAATTAGTTTTTGAAGTAGATATGCATGATAACCCTTGGTTAACAACTTTGATAATTGTCATAAATATGTTTGAACCAATTTCTAAATTGTGACTTTTTTTTTTTTAATTAAGTTATCAATAGTCCAGTTAAAATAAGCATGCACTAAGGGCAACTCCAATGGTAGTCCTTGTTCCTTGGGTATCAAAATCAAATTTTGATACCCATGAACACTATTCACATGGATATAAAAAAACATCTCCAATCATATGTATCAAATTTCGACATCAAAATTATTATTTTTTGTTAAAAAAAATTATTAATATTTTTAATATAATAAATAATATCAAAATAATATCATTAGTTTAATTAAATATTTTTAAAGTAAATTTTTAATTTATAAATAATCATAGAAGAAACAAATTTGGTTTTGATGGTCGTTAGCAAGGTAACAAATTTGCTACCTTTGCTAGGACTACACCAAAATTTGATACCTATGTTATTTGTTATTGGAGATGCAAGGACCTTTACATGGGTATCAAATTTTGGTTTTGATACACATTTTTGGAGTTGCCCTAAGCCATTAAATACAATTTTTTTTTATATATAAGAAGTCCCTCATTTAAAATATTAACAAGAGTTACTCCTTACGTCTCATGACTATGTGCACAAATTTCTTTTTTGGGCGTCACATTAATAAATCACAGTTTCATAAAATGGCAAAGAATCTTTACTATATATCTCACTCATTCTCCCTCCTACTTTTATACTCACAACACCAATCGAACTACTATTCTCTACTCCACTTTCTCTCTTTTACTTCACCTTTCACACTCACAACCACTACCCACCACTATTCATCACTTAATTCCAGTACACAACTCATTTTGTGATTATAATTATGAGACGGGGGAATACTATTTTTTTGTGGCGGATAAAGTATATATATATTTTTAGAAATAATACATTTATACCTTTGATCAAGGATCTCAATTATCATAATTTGACGTAGATACGGTGAAGTGTAAAGCAACTGCACCCCAAAAAAACACAACTCTATCCAAAAAAATCCATCAAAACAGGAAAATGAAACAGGAAAAAAATAAAATAAAATACATTTATGCGGCTCAACTATTGTATCTACTTAGAGAATGACACGTGTCAAATCCTACTCAGCATGTTCTCTCTCCCCTTTTGCCCTTTTCTTTCCCACTTTTCCCTTTTCCGGCTGTGATTATATAACGATTCCATCATCTTCCCAACTCTTCTTCAAACCCAATCTCATTTTAATCTTATCCAACAAAAAACCCATTAATCCAATACCCTATATTCTCTCTCTCTCTCTCCCAATTTATAACGCTTTTTTTTCTCTCTCTCTAAAAGTACATTTGTTTGCCCTGCTTCTTGGTTTCCGGTAATCAGAGCTTAATCGAAATGGAACTGTCATTGTTAGGAGGTGCTCAGAAGAAGGTTGGGGCGGCCGGAGATGTTGGGTTGTGTAAATTTAGCCGTAATTTGGTTGGTTCCGGTGAATCAAAGCTAGGGTTTGGTAAAAGTTCCGTGAAATGGCCAAATGTTTCCATTCGGTATTCGTTGAAGGTCGCCGCCCAATTGGAAGATTCCGTGCCGGAAAAAGTTTCCGACTTTAAAACCACGTCCCGGTTTAAATCCAAGCATGTAAGTTTTATTTATTTTAATTTTTTTGAAGGAAAGTTTTATTTATTTATTAATGTTGTTCTATTTTATATATTTATGTTCTTTTGGTTTTTTTTTTTTTTTTTTTGTTATGTTATACTTCTTCATCAGTCCAAAACGATAGTCTCACTTACCGTTTTTTTTTCTCTCATATAAAAATTGTCACATTTCTGTAATTTCAGTAATTAGGGGTTAAATTTCGGAAAAGTCAATCTTATGAAAAAACGGTTTTACATTAAGAAAGAGATGAAAAAACAATTATTCTGAAAACGCTTTTTACACTAAAAACACTAAACACTAAAGCGAGCTTAAAAAAAAAGTTTTTCACCTTTTTTTTCAACGGCAACTGTCGGTGTGATAACTAAAGATGAAAAGGTTAGAAAAGAGGGCGAGAGAATGATGACAAACAAAGGAACAAGTGGCTAATAGAAATGAAATTGTTTTGTTGATACACCCTCCGTCACAAAACAACTTAGCACCATTTTCCTCCGACACATAAATTAATTAAATTAATGAGAGAGTATATATTTTTGAAAGTATTTAACTGAAAAAAAATGGTTGTGAGTAAGATGATTTAAGTTTCAAATCCCAACCTTAATGTAATTTCATTATGCACTTCAATCTTCATAGTTTTCTTGAATATTACAGTGGTTTCCTGACTTATCTTTGTATTATGCAGTCTGATGGTGGTGTGAAATTATACGTTGGTTTGCCATTAGATTCCATTTCCAATTGCAATGCAATAAACCACGCCAGAGCAATTTCAGCTGGCCTTAAAGCTTTAAAATTACTAGGAGTTGAAGGTATAGAACTCCCTATTTGGTGGGGAGTTGCAGAGAGAGAAGCCATGGGGAAGTATGAATGGTCAGGCTACCTTGCTCTTGCAGACCTTGTTCAAAAAGCCGGTCTCAAACTCCATGTCTCTCTCTGTTTCCACGCATCTAAAAAACCCGAAATCCCGCTTCCTGAGTGGGTTTCGAGAATCGGTCAATCCCAACCTAGCATCTTCTTCACGGATCGGTCGGGGGAGCAGTATAAAGAGTGTCTTTCGTTGGGTGTTGATTATCTTCCGGTTCTTGATGGAAAGACTCCGGTCCAAGTTTATAAAGAGTTTTGCGAGAGCTTCAAGACGGCGTTTTCACGTTACATGGGGTCCACGATCACGGTAAGAAGAGTGTCTGTCGTTAGAACCGTTAAAAATATCAATCTTTCATACTGGCAAAGAGTTTCTGTTGTTAAAATCCTTAAAAAGTGTCGTCATTCATACTGGCAAAGAGTGTTTGTCGTTAGAATCGTTTAACTTTTAAACTAACTATGTTATGTCGTGTGCTTTACAGGGGGTGTCGATTGGTCTAGGACCTGATGGCGAGCTACGATATCCTTCCTACCATCAATCATCCAAAACGACTAGTAATCTTGGGGCCGGAGAATTCCAGTGTTATGATCAAAACATGATCGCCCATCTCAAGAAACACGCCGAATCGCTAGGGAACCCTCTTTGGGGACTCTCTGGGCCCCACGACTCCCCGAGTTACGACCAGTCGCCTATATCAAATACGTTCTTCAAAGAGGAAGGCGGGTCATGGGAAAGTGCATATGGTGACTTTTTCCTTTCATGGTATTCGAGTCAACTCGCATCTCATGGGGACCGCCTCCTCTCTTTAGCCGCCTCAACTTTCAATGACACTGGTGTCACAGTTTCCGGGAAAGTCCCTTTGATTTACTCGTGGTATAAGACCCGGTCCCACCCCTCTGAAGTAACGGCAGGATTGTATAACACGGTCAATAGGGACGGATATGATGGGATTATTGAAATGTTTTCGAAATATTCATGTAAAATGATCATCCCTGGATTGGACCTGTCAGATGAAAACCAGCCAAAGGAGTCTAAATCGAGTCCAGAGCTATTAGTTGCTCAGATATCAAATGCTTGCAGAAAGTATGGTGTAGAGGTTTCTGGGCAAAATGTACTTGTATCAAGTGCTCCAAAGAACTTTGAACAGATGAAGAAAAACTTACTGAGTGAAAATGGAGTAGTGGACTTGTTTCTTTACCAGAGAATGGGAGCGGAGTTCTTTTCTCCCGAGCATTTTCCTTCGTTTACTGCATTTGTTAGGAGCTTAGATCAGCAAGAACTGGGGATGGATGATTTGGCTGGAAAGGACGGAGAAACTGTCAGAACTCTGGCAGGCAAAGATCGTCAGATGCAACCTGCATTAGAGTAAGGTTTATGTGTTAGTGTATATAGAGAAATGTATTCCTAGTAGTTTGATTTAAGAAGTAGAGATTGTTAATTTGTTACTCCATTTGTCCCTAACTGAATGTCCAAATCTCATTTTAAGGAACATCTGAAAGTCTCTACGTTTTATACAATTTAGTGGCAAAGATTTATATATAATCATGTAATTCTCTTTCCAAACATTTAGTTTGCAAATGGAAAGATACTAGTGAAAAAATTTGGTACAAAACAATTAAGACCAAAGTTTTGTTTTTTTCTTAAAAACATTCATTTTTTAGACAAATTTCTTAAAATGGACATTCATTTAAGGACAGAAGGAGCAACACATTACGGTGTTCCATATTGAGCGGTTTCTTCTCTCCCAGCGCAAGAGATGTAATTATGTTTAGTTTTTGTTGCTCGAGTTCAAAGATCGTGGTGTTGAATGGTTCGATTCAGTTTGATAATTTTCACAGTACAATTCCGGTATCAAATCTTCCTCTTTACTGGTGGTTCGCTCTGTAAATCTGCCCAAAATTGGACTAAACAGAACCATTTATACCCCTAGTTTGTTGTAAAAGAATGTATCAACTGAAATAAAATTTACAGATGTAGAGATCGGTTTCTGTACATGAATATTTTTATATCATTTGAAAAATCTGGAAACTGATAATAACCACAAGCAAATAAATTACAACATAAGCAAACTTAAGGGAAATCAAAATTGGCTTAGAATGGACGTTTATGTACAAGGAAAAAAAATCAGAAAAGAAGGTGGATACATGAACAACTTAGCCATCAAGCTAAACAAAAAGAAAGGATAGTGTCTACTTTCTCATCGCATCGTATCTGTATCCATACCCGATTATGTGCACTTCTTGGGAAAAAAAAAAAAAAAAAACTTTATTGCATCAGTTTCCCACTTCATATCTGCTGTAAGAACAAGAAAAACATGAATTCAGTAGCAGAAATCGCGCTACAGGTATAATTAATGGCAGAAGTTCATTTGACATGATAACTGTGTTTGAAAGCGCTGGGTGCTGTTAGTGGAAGAGACTAACAAATCAGCTATTTCTATACGCAAAAATGTTCATTTTAGAAGTAAATGCACAAGCAAAGAACATTACTTCAGCTAAATAATCAGCTCAATTTCAGACACTATTTAGGGTAGTCAAAACAGTGAGAAAAAAATAGTTGTCTGTTGTTCAACACATCAACTAATCCCTCAGGCCTCAAGTCCCTGAATGAATGTCCAAATTTTGATTTAAAGGACATTCTGAAAATATCTACTTTTGTACAATTAAATAGCAAAGATTCATAAATATTCTTGTTATTCACTTCACAAACATTTATTTTTGCAAATATAAAGAGACTAGTGAAAAAAAAATAGTAAAAAACATTTAGGGACAGTTTTTCTTTTTAAAAAAAAAAAAAAAAAATCATTTTGGGACAAAGATTCCTTGAAAATGAGCATTCATTTAGGGACAGAGGAAGTATGACAATAACTATCTGTAACTAATGTAGCTCTAGGTAACTATTTGTTGATCTTGAATCCAGATGATTCTTTGTCATTCATGAGAAGGAAACTAGATAGTTTTCAGAAGTCTGGATAAATACTCCATCCGTCTCATAATGTTGGTCCCTTTTGACTATTCAAACATATTAACAGCACAATTTCATTTCCATCACTATCCCCCCCCCCCCCTTCTTCTTTTGTCTTTCATACTCCCCTCACCATCTCTCTTTCTCACCTCTCATCCTTATAGTTATCGCAAGGGCAATTATGACAGTTCAATGAATCTAACCCCTCAATTATGGGACTATCTTTATGGGACAAACAAAAATGGTAAATGAGTTGTGCCAAAATAGCAGATGCCAAGAAGAGCAAAGAGCTATCTTTCCGAAACGGATGGAGTAGGGGCTAAGAATCGTAACTTGAAAGCGTTATGAACAACCATCAGTTTCATCAAATAGAAACACAAAGATTAATATGAATCAAGTGGCTTTTAAGTTAATAGACAAGCTTTAGCTTATTATGTTAATGCGTTCGCGCTTGTGTCTACATGTGGTGTGTGAGGGAAAGAGAGGAGAGAATAGAAAATAAGACGAGAGCTGGCATGAATCATTAATGGCTTTGAGGTACCCAAAATAGAAAATTGACTTTTCACTTTCTGAGTCGAAGAGAAAAGTCAAACTGGTCCAGGGCCAGGCCTAACAGTTAAAAGCAAGAGAAACACATTTTCTTTTTCTTTTTCTTTTCTCTGCCCAGGAAGTAAAAAAGGGAAAGAGGGCCTTATGTGGATGAGGGTTAGGGAACGAATTGCAAACCACAAAAGTTTGGGTCTTTAAGATTGAGCAAGTTGATCAGCAGACGCCAATTAAAAACTACGAGACAAGAATGATAAAAATGCATATAAAAGCTTCTCTATAGTCTCATTAGAATCAAACCTGTCAGTGCATGTCATTCGCAAGCAATCTTGGTATCGAAACTGCTCAGGCAGATAGCAAATGCTTGGAAAGCAGATATGGGGTACCGGTAATCCATAGTAAACACATCCTTCCCAACTTTCCCAAACAGCAGGATGGCCTTCTCATGTTCTGGCCCAGACTGCCCATTTAATGGTGAGGCCACCAACTGAAAGTTTTTCACGGAAGCAACTGTTACGCGTCCGTGAAAATTTAAGCACCAACACTGAAGTTGCTCATGCCATCTTGGAGCTTTATTTTTCAAAACCAACGATTCAACTTTGTGACCAGGCAAAGGTCCAGAAATGCTTTGATCTATATTGCTTGATTTGGCTCGGTGAAAGGGGATCGTAGGAAAGGAATCAGTGCGGTTAATAGGAAACCCAGTTTGCATTGGAGCAACACTACCAGGTTTAATAGCGGAATTTGGGATAGCGTCCATGATACACTGCATTCTCCGAGGACCCCTGCTATATATAAAGTGTCAGTTATTTCAGATACTCGTCAAGGCAAAATATGTAGCATGGTGCATAGGATATCTATAATATCAGTAATCAAATTTAAAAACCATACAACAACAACAACAACAATATCATAAAAACATTTTCTTACCCGGATCCCAGCACATTCATCTCGTACGAGATGTGAGCTATAGGATAGCTTCCAGCAGGAACATTGGGAGACACCTGTTTTGCGCCCAGGAATTTGGTGGAGCGACTCTTCCTCATTTGAGCTCCATCATAAGGAGGCTGACCATCATATATCATGAATTTGTTTCCCAAAAAGTTTGATCTAATCAAAGGAGAAAAACACGAGTGAAATTTTGAACTTCAAGATAGAAACTAATCAGGAAAGCAATTAAGCATTACAACTAAGAACCCACCTTAACTTCCCAATATATGTTCCGCTCCCTTTTGACATACCATCAGCGTGTAAAGAGATGATGTAGTCAGTACATGTAGTGCGCCTATACTTGCGAGCCGCAAGAAGAAATTTTCCATCTTCGGCTAGGGCTGCCATAATCATTACAAAAAATCCAAAATTATAACAACATAGGGACTTGTCTACATAATGTCAAAACTCCAAGAGAAAATATAGGATAGTCAATTGCATTCTTAAATAAGGATGAGCACTACTGATTAAAGCTAAATCTATCGGAGGAGGAAGTCCATGATTTTTATTTTTGTTGTTTGTGCTGTGCACAAGGTGGACAGCTTGAAAGAACATAATAAGTGATACAATACAACTGGGACAAACGATGCTTACCTTGAGTTGAACTGAGGTAGAGATAAAATGTTTGTGTAGTCTGATCCCGCTTTATAAAGCACCGGAGAAGAGTATCTCTTGGACCAGCCTGCATGGTAGAGCAAGAGATGATAAGAGAGGGAGCGCAAAAACTAGTGACAGAAACAAAAATAATTGATAATGTTGAACTAATATTCTAACGAAAACCAGATGTCCACACTTTTGACTCATGGTCATAAATTATCATCTCATCATGAAGAAATGACAACAGTTAAACAAATTGCTACATCTAAAACAAAATTTTCAGAGGAAATATGAAGAACAAAGTACTCAAGTTTCTAAAGTAGAAACCCGTAATCAGAGAAGTTCTGAATTTTAAGCTATATGTGGTTCTAGTCCTGAAAATGTCATGCCAGACTTTCTAGGCCTCCATGGTTAGTTCACCATAATCAAAACGTGAGAGATAGATGTTAAGTCTCGTCATGACTCAGAGGATGATAACGGTTGAATTCTATCAAGACAGCTGAACTCAACAAATGCAGCTAACCAAAGATAAAGCAATAGATGCTTTGTTGTGATTCCATGGATGATTGTAATTGACTTGTATTCGGATAAAAAGAAATGCTTCTCTTAAAATTATATTCTTCCATTCTCAATGTTTAGTTCTGAACATTGCATCAATAACAATAGCTAAGCAATTACTCTTGATTATCACATGATAATTCTAGCAGGAATTCCATTACCGTTCACTGGGAGACCATTGAAAATGTAAATACGACTGAAAATTATGGTAAGTTAAATGAACACCATGAATTGAACATATAGTTGACAAAAACACTCAAATTAATGTTAATTAATCAAAGACCGTGGCTTTGCATGAGTTATTTCAAACAAGTTAGTCTTAGAGATAAAATGTGTGATGAAAATGCATGTACATATTGAAATGTTTTCATAGACTCAAGGAAATACGGGAATAGTTGTAACTTGTAAGTAAAATGTGGACTGTAACTCACCCCTTAACCATACAGGAAAGTTAAAGGAAAAAAGGATGAAAGAGAGGGTATAGAAGAATTATTTGTGTACTCACATTTAGTACAAAGACAAAAAAGTATTCAAATAACAACCATAAGGGATGGAGATTAAAAAGGAAAATACCCTCTCAGGTAATAGGGCCAAAGCAGGTAGTTTACCCATTTACATAACCACATAACACAGAGGTAGGGACAAACACTAGCAACCAAAATGGTCACAACTTTAGAAGGTCCGTCACAAGATCTGCTAATAATTTTTCACCTAAACGCTTGAGTAAAATTTAAATGACCTCCTTCAAAACTTCACCTAATTTACTTCTACAAGTTATTTTACATCCCTCTTATACCATTGTCAACCCTCAAATCTATAATTCTAGTCCACCACCATGGTTATCCTATACTTCTCGATCTTAAACCTTCTTATGTTTAAAGAAGGAAGGATCACATATTTGGACTCCCAACGCCTATAAATTGCACCTTGTTCAATCAATCCGGCACATAGACAAAATCCCTTCACCAAACAAACAAAAGACATACCCTAGTTTAAAAATCGTTGATAGCATGATTAAGCAGTAATTCAACCCAACACATATTTCAAAAATGGGTGTTGTTATACACACCCGTAAAATTTATGAATACACCCGTAGTATGCTTGAAATTTTAGATGGTACAACACTATAACGCACTGTTACGGGTGTAGTCATAAGTTTTACGGGTGTGTATAACAACACCCTTCAAAAATTTCAAGTTTCCTTCACCACATCCCCTGTTCACCCAATACAAACCTACTCATAAATCAAGAAATGGGAGAAAAAATAAACATAAATCAAACCTGCTTGACGGAGATAGGGAAGGTCAACATGGCAGATTGCTCCGGAGTCGTCACAATCTCTTTCATGATCTCTCTCCAACTCCTACACACAGTAGCACAAGCAATCACACTCTTCCTCGAAGGCCAACTACTCTCCGACGCCTCTACCCTCATCAACACATCTCTCAACAGCTCCATTGGCATGTTCGCCCAATCACTCTGCGCCAACCCATCCACTTCTTTAGCTACAGCAGTATCAGCAAGAGCCGCCATTGAGCTGTCCTGAACTACTCGGCCAGACCTCGATTTGCAACCGTAATTCAACTTCATAATACAAAAACTATAAGACCCTAAACCAAAAATGTTTTCAAACTAGCTCAACATTTGCGATGAACTGGATCAGATTGAAAGAGAAGGGGACCATTTGTATTTGGTGCATCTTGTAAAGCTTAAAATATGAGGAGAGGAGGGATTTGAGGGAGGGCAGAGAAATTTTGGGGAAGTTTTACCGGGAAAATTGAGGAGCGGAGATTAGGTTTGGGCGGTTATTGAGGGGATTTGGGAAATCTGTGTGTTTGTTTTAGGACTCGGGAGAGAGATTTAAAAGGTGTATTTTAAATAGTTTTGTGGATAGACTAGATTATATTTAATACAAGCAGAAATACAAATGATTAGGATTGTTTTTTACTGTACAAGTTTGTTAGGATGTAGTATTGAGAAATGGCTCTTACAATATCAAAAAGTGTTTGGTGAGATTTTATGAGTTCCGGTTATTTACAAAATGTCACCGCCCTTTATAAAACTTTCAGCTTGTTTACAAAAATGTTACTCCGCTATTTAAAAACATGTTTTACCGGAGATTTCATGGGGAATAACTACTCCATAATAACTGATCGTGCACATTGTAGCGAGCTACCTCTGCTTCACCACGGCTTACACCAAGATTAAAAGCTGCATATTCTTCTCGCAAGTTGTATGATACAAATTGCTTGACATGTATTTTTGTGTACGACGTTGATCCAACGCTTATGTGTCATTGGTTATAAATCATTGATGACATCAAGGTTCTAAAAAGCGCTAGGCGCCGCAGCAGGGCCTAACGCCTAGGAGGGGTCAAAGCGGACATAGGCGGGACCGAGAATTCAGAAATAGTTATAATATCTTAGGCGGGACTTAGGCGCTTCATGAACACCTAGACGAGGGTCATTTAGAATACTGGATGACATCATGGTAATGTCAGCCCTAATAATATATAAACGTGGAATCATTAGTGATATATATTAAAATAGTAAAAAAAAAATCTTATCATTATTGATTGAGCATTTAATTTCAATCTTTCATTTTGCAAAATGTTGTGTTCGACCAAATCCTCATAAGACCATGGGCAATAAGGTAGTTGAGGAGGGAGTTGAGAGGAAGTTAGTTAGTTTAGTTGGTGTGATAAGGGGTTGAAAGGAGGGGGTTGAAGGGGAGGGGTTGAGAATTGTCAACCCGGTTGGAGAAAAAAATGGGGGACCCTTCATTGCCACGCGTCAGCCTTGGATTGGGCCGACATGCGCGCGTGGCTTACACGCCCAGACAAGGCGCGTTTGGCCTTTTTTTTTTTTTTGCTGCAATTTAAACATGGCGAGATATGATTGGTTCCCCATATTTTTAGATTTTATTTTCAACCCAAATTTCCGAGCTCAATTATTTTACAGCTATTTTTTTTTTTTTTTTTGCGAAAATTCTGGAATTTTTTTTCTCTATAAATTGATATAACTTTCATTTTTTTGGACACCAAAAAAAAACCTCTTTTTTCTCTCAAAAAAATCTTAATTATCCTTCTTTAACCCCTTATTTTTTAAAATATTCATCATCTTTTTAGTGAAATGGATCCCAATAATCCTTATTTCAACACTCAGAATTCAAGTAATTTTCCACCAAATTACTACAATCCTAATGATTTTCAATCGCCAAATCAATTTTCTAACCAACCACGTCCTCAAAATGTCCCACAATTTTATTATCAACCAAATGTCATGCCTTCAGCTATACCCACCTGGAATCCATATTATGGTATGCAATTTCAACGACCTCCACCACCACCACTACCCTCTCAAGAATCAGAATATCCCGAATATTCAACACAAATGGTTCTGGGTAGCAATAGGGTTGCTGATGAAGCTACTCCAACTCCAGATGCAGGAGGTTCAACCACTAGTCGGAGAAAAAGTGTCAAATGGAGCACGAAGGACAATATAGTGCTAATCAGTGGGTGGATTAAGTTTGGAACCGACAGTGTTGTCGGAAAAAATCAGAAGAGTGAAGCTTTTTGGGGTAAGATTGTTGAATATTGTAACGAAAATTGTGAATTTAACCCTCCCAGTGACGTAGTTTCATGCAAAAATCGTTTCAATTATATAAACGCCAAATTGGGCAAATGGGTAGGTGCATACGATAACGCTAAGCGTTTGCAACAAAGCGGGTGGTCGGAGAATGATGTTTTGAAAAAAGCTCACGAATTATATAAAAGTGAAGAAGACAAGCTATTTGCAAAATATCAAGAGGCATATCGGAAGGATATAGAACGTGCATTTGGAGTGCTCCAAGCTCGGTTTAAAATCATTCGAGAACCAGCTCGAATGTGGGAGATAGCGGACTTGGCTATGATCATGAGAGCATGTATCATATTACATAATATGATTGCTGAGGATGAACGGGATACGTATTCTCAAAATTGGCTTGACTATCAGGATCATCCCGAGGCAAGTGGATCTAGTACACAGCAACCATTCTCGAGTGAGGTATTACCAACATTTGAAAATCATGTACGTACTAGATCGGATTTGCGTGATCAAAGGGCTCATCAACAATTGCAGAATGATCTAGTCAAACACATATGGGCAAAGTTCGGAAATTAGTGATTTAATAATTTTATTGTACTGTCAGTTGAGTCTATGTATCGTATGCTTATTTGTTTTTCATCACTTGTGGAGCGAGCTAAGTTTATTGTAACTTTTATTACTTTTAATAAAATTAAAAAATTCTCATATTTATTCAATTGCCATTAAAAAATTAAAAAAAATTATAAAAAATAAAAAAATCTCGAATTTATAAATAATAATAGAAATCATTTATTTTTTAATTATATATTATTATTATTATTATTTTATTAATCATAAAAATAAAGATTATAAATAAAATAAAAGTGGTGGGGTATAGAATGATGAGTTGGGAGGAGTTGAATTTTGGGCAAATTGCAATTTGGTTCCTGACATTTACAAACTTTTGCAATATTGCTCCCAACAGTTTTTTTTCGCCAAATGGTTCCCAACATTTACATTTTTTTGCAATGTGGCTATAAAAGTAACTGAGCGTTAGTTTTCTAACGGATTTTATGTCATGTGACTAGCACATGACGTTTTAAGATATTCTTAAAGCTACACATATCCGATTAATATGATTCTTGTTTTGAACTGAAGCTAATATTTAAATCTACAACATATATTTTTTTTGAAATTTATTGGGTAGTTGGATTATTTTTACATTTAATCTTAATTTTAAATATTAAAAAAATAGAAAACACGTAAAATATAATCTAAAAAAAAAAGATATTAGCCCAAATATGTTCCATATGAAGTAAATTCTACATGTAGATTATCAGTTCGTAAAAATGTTTGATAGAAAAAAGGGAGAAGAAGAGGACGATGAATCGAGGGAAGAGTGTATGTGGAATGGGTGTTGCGGGAAAGTGGCAGAGGGGTGGAGAAAAATAAACTGTAGGAAAGATACATACAGAAATTACTTCATATGAAACATACTTGGGCTAATATCTTTTTTAGAGTATATTTTACATGTTTTTTATTTTTTTAATATTTAAAATTAAGATTAAATGTAAAAATAATTTAGGTACCCAACAAATTTCCGAAAAAAAATTATGTTGTAGATTTAAATATTAGTTTCAATATAAAAAAAGAATCATATCAATCGGATATGTGTAGCTTTACGAATATTTTAAAACGTCCTTTAAAACGTCATATGCTAGTCACATGACATAAAATCTGTTAGAAAACTAACGCTCAGTTACTTTTATAGCCACATTGCAAAAAAATATAAATGTTGGGAACCAATTGGCGAAAAAAATCTGTTGGGAGCAACATTGCAAAAGTTTGTAAATGTCAGGAACCAAATTGCAATTTGCCCTTGAATTTTAAACTAAACTAGTTATTGTGGGGGTGTAGTTGAGAGGGTAGTTGAATGATTAAGTGGATGGAGAGAAAAGATGACGTGAAGTGATATTAAGGTAGTTGAATGATTTTGGGGTTGAGACTATTGCTCATGGTCTAAGACTGCAATGGAACAGAAGATTGTTTGCCACGGCAATTCTATTTGCGTTATCTAGCTGTACTTTATTACATATTAATGCAGATATTATTAATTATACACAAATCTTTACACTTACTTTAATGCTTATACACATAAAAGGTTCATTTGACATAGTTAATTTAATTTATTTTAGGCTAGATTGAATCTTATAGCATTAGTTAGACGGTCCAGCAGTAACATTCATTTTTCGTAATCCAGTGGCCGACTGAAGTAATTTCATTGGATGGATGGATGGATAAACTTTTATACTCCCTCCATCCCTCTTTAATTTACAAAAATGAGTCTTATCACAAAAATTAATAAAATGATTAAAAAAGTAATCTCTTTTGACTTTTGAGTAGTTGAGTGAGAGAGAGGTAGTGGGTAAATAATAATAAGTGGATAGTTGTTATGAGTATGACAAATGGATTCCACTATTTAAAAAGTATTAGAACATTTTTATTTTGAGACTTTGTAGATTGAAGTGAGACAATCAAAATAGCTTTTTTATAAATTAAAGAAGAGCGGAAGGAATATAAGACTAAAGAAAATAATAATTGAATCATTATTTTTATTTTTATTTTTATTTTTATTTTTATTTTTATTTTTATTTTTATTTTTATTTTTATTTTTATTTTTATTTTTATTTTTATTTTTATTTTTATTTTTATTTTTATTTTTATTTTTATTTTTATTTTTATTTTTATTTAATGTCCCAATCAGGAGGCAAGAAAATATACTCAAATTTTGAGCCTATCAGATTGTGGAGTCAGTCTTTTTTTTTTTTTTTTTTTTTGAAGGATGGAGTCAGTCTTTTGTTGAGATATTACATAAACCATTATTATAACTCAAAATCATAATAGAAAATATACTACATACATACATATAATTTCTAAGATTTAAACATTGTACTCCCGGACTAAGGTTCTTAGTTTGACTTTACACGGAGATTAAGAAAAAATAAATGTTGTGAGCATGAAAAAATAAGTAAGAGAAAGTAGGAGAGATAAAGTGGGTAGATAGTTTTTGTTGTGAAAATGACAAGAGGGTCCCATGGTCTATTTTAACTAATAAAGCAACTAAAAACTTTAGTATGGGACAAACCAAAAAGGAAAATGAAAACCGGACAGATGGAGTATGATATTTGAGGATGCTATAAAACAAAAGGTTCAGAACCCGAATACAACTCTTCAATACAACTCTTCATTGTAGCCAAAATTCCAAATTACATAAAATTAAAATATTAGACCTCATTCAAACTAACAAAAGTAATGCTAAAGACACAAATATTCTAGACAAATTCTTGCGTGCGGCATCCGCTGCTTCTCGTGTCTTCCTGCTCCGCTACATCCGGCCGTTGGATCCAGTCCTCCCACTTCCCAGATCGCGATACGTGTCTTCCCTAAAAAAAAAAACTCCGATAACTTTAAAATGCTATATCTTGAGATTTATAACTCAGAAAAAAAAAAAACATTGTGTTCGTCTCGATGAGACGAATAAAACTACATAGGTCATGATATGGTTTGATTTTTTTTGAAAAAAAAATATTTTTTTTTACACACAAAAAGTTTGAGCTGCTCATCAGCTAAGATGTAACACTCTGTTCTGATAAAAGTAACAGTTTCATCTTCAAAAAGTAACACTTTTCACAGTCAAATGTAACAGCAATTTTACAAGAAAATTTAAATTGTTTGATAGTTTTTGTGGTTAGAAAAAGTAATATTTGAAGTGTAAAAAAGTGAATATGTAATTATAATTTTCTATATAGATGAATGTAACATTTTTATTTGGTAAATGTTACTTTTCTTCTTTAAAAAGGGAATAAAAATTCATATATATAATCGAGTTGCATTTCAATTGTTACTTTCTCAATAAAAAATTGTTACATTTAAGATATAATGTTACATTTAAGAATATAAACTGTTACAATTGAGAAAAAAAACGTTACATTCATTTTTTATAAAATGTAACATTTGTTTAGCTTGTTAATCTTATGTTAATTTTGAAGAAAAAAAGTGTTACATTCCTTTATAAAAAGTGTGACATTAGTTTAGTTGTCAATCTTTATGTTATCTTTAATCTATTGCAGCAAAATTGTGGTATATTTTTTTTTAAAAAGTGTTACATTTGAAAGAAAAAAGTGTTACATTTGAAAGAAAAAAAAGTTTTGGGTGGCAACACAAAAAAAAAAAAATTTAAAAATGAGGCTCGCCTGGCGCCGTCGCACGGTGCGGTGGTTGCACAGGAGACCTCATCTCTTTTATACCCATATGTATAATATCAAAAAAAAAAAAATCATCAAAGATTGGTGCCCACACAATGTCGGGATTACTCTTCATATTTGTTGTCCACGGTAGCTCTTATGTCTTCTTTCCTTGATACTTCCGAGTTTCATTTTTTTAGATAATCCTGATTAAATTTTATTTAAAAGTTTGTGTGAAAACTTGTTTTGCACTCGTTTTAATATAAAATATATTTTTATCTCTTAAAACTTGTTTTACACTAAGAGATGAAAACAGATTTTACACTAATGTGAGTGTAACATAGGTTTTTCATAAGACTAACTCAAAATTTATAGTACTTTATTCATTTTGATAAAAATATATAAAATATATTTCTAATATAATTTTAATGTTGTGTGTATAACAAGTTGTGGAATTTTATTTAGATAAAATAAATTATCATAAAATTGTTCATCTACATTCTATTATAAATATCTAAAAAAGAGTTAAAACTACAGCTAATATCCAGTTATCAAAGGAACCTCACAAGACTTGTATACAAAATTAGGGAAGAATAACTATATATTGTCAACTTAGTTAATCCAATTGTTCAAGAAAAATTGTTAATTAGCCTCAAACATGATACTCCCTCTCTGTCAGAATAAATGTTCTACTTTCCATTTTCGTTTATCCCAAAATAAATATTTGCGTACTAAAAATAGGGTATAAAGTTTGGTGATCTTTCTATGCTACCTATTTTAATAGGCACAAGCATTATAATGACAAAGGATAATAGCAAAGGAGGTGTCACTCTACACACATGAATAGATTGGGGCAATCAAAAAAACACAACTACAAACTTAAAAACATTGACTTGTAAACTATGATATTTATTTTGGGACAGAGAGATTATAAATAACAACCATTATTATTAGGTGGTGATGCACGAACGATGAACAAAAGAATTTGATGAGGGCGTGCCCCAACTTTTAGGTCGGGTCAAGAGAGACCAGATCAGTTGATTCAGGCACCTCCCTCCATTATGACCTTCCAAGTTCGAACACTTTTCCTTCCTTAGCCCCAAATCTAAGTTTATAGTATTACACTTTTTATTAGGTTTTCAGTTGCTTATTCTTTAAAATCTTTAAAAGAGGAAATCTTGTGTGTGTGGGACGGTCTTACACGTGAAACGAGTGTCGTTGAGAGAGAAAATGAGTTTGCACCGCCCCGCTCATAAGGAGGCAAAGCATTTAATCTCTCAACCATTGTCTCCTCAAGCACATGCATAACTGTCACTTTTTTTTACTTTTTCTTTTAATTCTTTTGCTATAATTTTTTTTTTGTACAATTTAAAATAGGACGGAGGGAGTATGTTTTTTTTTGTTTTTTTTTTCCTTTTGGTGGTATTGGCCTTATCCAGTTTCCTATTAGTGGAGAGGTCAAAATTTAATGTGCCCTTAAAAACGAATTAACCATTTGACTTACCGACCCCCAACTTGACATGAGAAACCATTGAAATTTTCAAGGCAAAAAAATGTACACCAAGTCACTAACCAACCACTTGAACTACTCTATAAACAAACTCTATAATTATATTATCAACATTCTAATATAGCAAATAAATTATTGTAGTATAAAATTGCCCCCAAATCTTATCCTATGGGTCACAACAAAATGAAACCGCGTATATAACCTACTAAGGCTGGCTGGAAGAAAACATACATTTTATTTTGATAGTAATAATATTCCTCTATCCCAAAAAGTTGATCCCTTTTTTTAGTTTTTAAGTTGGTACTACGATGAATTTCGAGCTTAAATTTTTAGGTTGGTACTACAATAAACTTATAGAAATAATTTAAGTTGATTTAAATTATGCTAATGAAAATTATTACTTGTTATTGATACACTGTTATAAATAATATAAATGTCAATTTTTAAATTACATTAAGAAGACAAAAACTTAAAGGAGAACAATGCAACCCGTCTCATAGTAAAGACGGTCAATTGGACCCATGACTCGAACCCATGGCCCGTGTGTTGTAATTTTAATTGGATACTAGTGAGTAACCCGTCGATACTCGACGGGCATAGTAGAACTAAATAATTACATAATAAAATTGAAGATAAGTATTTTAAAATCAATTAGTAAATTATAATTTTATCACGATCATTTTATTCGGGGTTTTTACCTCGACTAACATGTATAATATTTATTGTCTTAAAACAAATCTTAAATAACGGAACCAAAAACCAAAAATAATCATTCAATTATGGAAACGAAAAAAAAGCTATGAAGAGGAAATCATTGAATTCGGCTTTCAACTAAGTTTTAAGTTATGAAACTCACTTTGAAATTAAAAATATAATTTGAAAATTATTTTGAGTAAACAATTATTCTGGTCATGGTGTTTGTATTATCAGTCAAGGGTAAGGCTCTTCAAACTTACCCTTACACAAACTCTTCACTTATGCGATGAACTATTTCCCGTTTAATAAAAAATATAAGACTTTCAAAGTTGTTTAAAATATATGATAGAAAATGGAGCTAACCTTTTTTTTCTGTTTCCTTTCCTCTAATTATTCATCTTTTTTTTTTCTATTATAAAATCTAAGAGACATTGCCCTTTTGTGAAGAAAAAAATAAAATAAAAACCCTCATATGCCAGTGCTGTATTATATTCTCATTATATGTATGCATAAATACATACTTCATCGTAGCCACGCTATACTCAAGTGCAACACTATAATTATGATAATACTAATAAATATTACCTCTTCTAATGTAGTAAGTGTGAAATGAGGAAATAATTGTAACACCCCGAATTTTCTTATAATGAGCATTTAATGGCATTAAATATCCATAAATAACAATAATAAATACTTCAAATTAGGGTTCACAACGGCCCCTTATTTAACCATAAATTCAAACAATAGCGGAAGCGTAACTTAAACTTGTCTTGGTAGGTAACAACCCTAACCATTAATGTACTTCAACTTACATCAAGATAAATAAACGTACTTAAACTATTAAATTAAGAATCTTCAGTCCACCGTCTTCCTACGGCTGCTTTCCTTGTCTTGTCCTTCTACTTAAATCCTGAAAACAAATTTATAGAGAAGGGATGAGCGAACGAATGCTCAGTAAGTTCATACGTGGCCTCTCCGGTTACTAAGGAGAGACGACCAGAACGAATACTTCGAATAACTTTTACAAAGATAGGTTCAGTTACTTTTGGATTTAAGACTGCAGAACAATACAGTCATATTACTTTTAAGATTTTACTTTCAAAGGATTATGGCACTACAATCCAAAGGGATTCATTCAAATTCCGTCAATTCTTTGGTAACGTACATTATAAGGATTTTTTTTCAAATAATTCCCTTTTGAATCCATATATACCAGAATGACACTAGGAAAAATTTATGTACCAAAATGACCACTTTGAGAGAAATCGGCATTGGTAGTGCCGTTTTTAGTTTGAAGTCGGCATTGCCAATGCCGACTTTAGGCCATTTTTGAAACCCAATTTAAAAAAAAAAAAAAAAAAAAAACCCTAAAGTCGGCATTGCCAATGCCGACTTTAGGCCTTTTTTTTTTTTTTTTTTTTTTTTCAAATTGGGTTTCTCACATTTATATTTATCTGCGGCGATACGAATTGGGGTTACCCTTCTGCGATCCGTTCTGTTCTGTTCTGCTCGTGCGATTCATTTAGGAGTTAGGACTCCAGAGCAATTTTCTGTTGTTGTTTCTGACTAAGGAAAATAAGGCACACTCAGTTACTAATCTTTTTTAGGTTCACAAAATCAATCTAACCAGAGTTACCCAAGATCAAAAAATAATTATGGCTAGTATACTTATTTGTTACACATTCATTGTGGAGGGTTAAATCAATTTGCAAATTCAGTTTCGTACTCCCTCTGTAATCTATATTTTGGGTTTCGAAAATTGGAGTTTATTCTCCAATAATCCAATTTAAAAAATTCAATTTGGAAATCTAGAAAGCAAAAGAAACAAAGTCCAATTTGCGAATTCAGTTTTTTAGAATTCCGTCGGTGGATCTGTGAAGCCGAGAAACATGCCCGAGTAGACGACGACCTATCTGCTGCAGGAAGAATCACAAACGAGATTGATGGGAGTTTTGCGGCCGCAGGGTATTTTAAAAACGGGCGTTTTAATTTTTTAACCCCAATTCGTATCGCCGGCAGATAAATATAAATGTGAGAAACCCAATTTGAAAAAAAAAAAAAAAAAAAAGAAGCCTAAAGTCGGCATTGGCAATGCCGACTTTAGGCCTTTTTTTTTTTTTTTTTTTTTTCAAATTGGGTTTCAAAAATGGCCTAAAGTCGGCATTGGCAATGCCGACTTCAAACAAAAAACGGCACTACCAATGCCGACTTCTCTCAAAGTGGTCATTTTGGTACATAAATTTTCCCTAGTGTCATTCTGGTACATATGGATTCAAAAGGGAATTATTTGAAAAAAAATTCTACATTATAACCTCAATGCCAAAGGTACAATTTGTACACCTAGCTTCTTCAGCCAATAGTGTGGGTCGTAACATATATGGTATCCACACACATATGCTCGGGGTCTAGAATCATCCTTGTAATCAGACAATTCCTGAGAGAAGGCATGTGATCACTCATGCAATCCCTAGTTTAAGGACGAGTCTTTTCTAACTGGACTGTCCGTCAATGTCTTTTCTAACTGGACATTGGATGCCTTAACGAGTAAGCGATTAACTTACAAGTTAAAATTAAATGCCTTAACGAGTAAGCGGTTAACTTACAAGTTAAAATTAGATGCCTTAACGAGTAAGCGATTAACTTACAAGTTAAAATTAGAACATACCATGGTACAGGTATGTGATACAAGTTTCAAACTTCGATACTTAGTAGATCGATGGGGACATCACTAAGTATAGATTCTTTCAAAGAACGTTCAATAACGCAGAGTTCATTCAAATACTATCATGCCATACTGATAGCTAACTTTAGAAAGAAATACCGAATTCCAATAAACAGGAGTTCAAATGCTGTAAGGAACGTAATCCCTTACCTGAATTGCTTTTCCTCGCAATCTCCTCTCTGTGCAAATCTACAAGGCACGGAGTAATTTACTTTAGTACTCTCTACATTGTTAACTATTTCTACTTAGTTAACTGAGAGATGCGTTTTAACTTCATTACTTCTTTTCTTACGTTTAAGTTTCTGACTTTGATTTACGAGTCAGTCCTTTAACTTTGATACAATTGCAATTAAGTCCTCTGACTTTGGGTTAATTACAATTTAGTCCCTCAACTTTGGGTTAATTGCAAATTGGTCCTTCAACTTTGGATGAATTGCAATTTAGTCCTTCAACTTCAGTTCAATTACAATTTAGTCCTTCAACTTTGGATTAATTGTAATTTAGTCCTTTAACTTTAGTTTAATTGTAAATTGGTCCTTCACTTTGGATTAATTACAATTCAGTCCTTGGACTTTGGTTTTGTTCACAAGGTCCCCTAAGCTTCTCTTTTAATCACTTAGGCCCCTCTAACTTCAAAGTTTCCTTTTTAATTCTTCTAACTTTAATTCTTTTCAGTTTAGTCCTTTTCCGTTAGGAAACTAACTGAAACTTCTAATCTTTTCCTCTCTCGTTAACTTTTTAACCTTCAAGGTCTTATAAGTACTTGTTCTATTACTTCAGATTAATTTTCTAACTTGTTAACAATCTTTTAACGATTGTGTTTTCTTTCCATTAGAAACTTAACGAAAATACTAACTTTCCGTCCCAATTCTTAACTTCACAAACCGAATTCAATCACCCAAATTTTACCACCATTGCCGAGACATGCATGTTCCAAAAATCCATTGATTTGATCAATTTTTCTTGATCTAACTTTCCATTGTACTTTCTATTCATCAATTTATTCATAACTTAATAATAAAAATCATTAAAACAACCAAAACAATTTCTAGTTGAGCAAGGCCATTCGGCCGAATGTTACTCATGGGTGGAACTCATAATTTCTTCCCTTTTTGTTAAACCCTAATAGCCTCAATTCCATATTGGTCTAATCCCCATGCATTGAATAATAGTATTACATTTAAATCATGGTTATAAGATCAACTTAAGACCAATACTAATATGAAGATCAATCATATAATCAACACCTCAATCATTTAGGATTTTAATAAATAACTTCTCATCCTAAATAACTAGCATGCAATCATAATTCTTTATTTTCTTAAATTATGCATAGTTTATGTTTTGAACATCCAAATCCAATGAAATAAATTTTGGAGAGTAGGGTTTAACATTACCTTGAGAATGATCGGATTGTATCACCAAAACAATGGCCGGAAAAATTTCTTCTCCTCCCTCCCAGATTCGGCCGGCGGCTGCTATAGAAGAACTAGGGTTTGTTTTTCCTTTTTTTTTTTTTTTGAGTTTATGATAATAAGGAATTCCTAAGTTGACTAACTCATTAATTTATACCTTGGGTTGATTCCTAATTGGGTTGGGTTTACTAATACTAATTTTGGGCCAATCCAAATTCCTTAGGCCCACTTCTTTCAATTACTTTGTAATTCTAATTATCATTTAATTAAATTAGAAAAAAAAACGAAAATTACATAAAAAAAAATTCCGGTTATTACAATAATACAATGGATATGAGGAGTATTTAGATAACAATATATCAAATTATATTTCTATTAAAAGTTTTTCACTATCACTTGGTTTATTTTAATGTTTACGGGGGTCAATTTCGAAAATTTTGATTGTAATATCTGTTAACATTTTAACCTTCGTTAACATCCATTAATGTATACTAACGATTTAGGTTGATTTGGTAGTTTAGATAGTATGCAGGTCGATTTGATTGTATTCATATAGTTCGCGGGTCATTTTGATCGTTTACTCACTATCAATAATATTTTAATTTTTTATTTGAATAACTCAATTATTATTAATTATTGATCGAATGTCTTTAAATTAACAAAATAAAAATAAAAATGATAACATCGTTCAGGACCAAGGGGTATGGTTAAACATTACATAGACACTCTCTTTTTTTAGTTCAAAATTATAAAAACTCGCCGGCCACCCATCTCCATTACATGAAAATTATTATTGAAAGGGGAATAATTTTATAGCAGTAAATTCGTTGCTCCCGTTGTATTTATTTTTTAAAAATCCCCACAATTAGTGAAGTAAAAAAGTTCCTTTGTCTCTAAATGAATGCGCAAATTTCACTTAACATTGGTTAAAAGGTCAAACTTAAGCATTTTTGGTAACATAAGTATATAAAAATCCTTCCTTCAAAAAAAAGCATTTAAAAATCCTTAACGATTTCACAATATTGCATTGAGTTTAACTGTAAATTAGAACTTGTTAGACTCGTTTGTCGTAGCTCATGGTCGATGACAGATGATTAATAGCTGATGTCTAATGACTTATAGCTTATAGCTGATTAAATGATCACTATTTACTTTAGTTGTTTTGAAATGTCTTCCTGGTTATTTTGAAGGTTATAATAAGAGAAAACAATTGATTCACGAATACTCCAGAATTGCATGTGTATATTTGAAATGTGATTATATCCTCAAAAAATGATTTATATTAAAATTTGTGAAAATTGCTTATATTTAAGTCCATAATTCCATTTATTTTATTTTGTACTTTGTTTTTGTTATATTTGAGATCATGGAGAGCACTATTTTTCAAGAAAATTTTTATACAAAATATAATCTCCTATTATCATAGAGTATATTAATAAAATACTATTATCTGATAATACTGAATACGGGATAAAAATCAAAGCGGAAACTTTTATAACAAAAAAATGAGTCAATTATTCTTTAAATGAGTGTACAATTTTAAGAAATATTTATCTATATTAGTTTCCATCTATAAGTAGGATCAATTGACTTGAGGAAGGTTTACATTCCTCAAGTCAATATTACAATTAATTTATTTTTCATTTTAAAAAACTTTTGTATTTGTAATACGTCATTAATTGAAAGAAAAATTAGTTTTTTATTAATATGAATACTCAAACCTAAATGCGTTAGTCAAATCATTAATGTTTGGGTTTTTTGGTATCGATAGTGTAATTTTAGGACGTTTTAGATTGAAGAAATATTTTGTGGGTTTTTTGGATATGAAAATTTTTTTACAGGGGTTTTTTGGTATTTTTCCCAAGATTCTTTTAGGGTATGTTTTTGCTATGGTCTCCAATCATGATAGGAAAAATATAAGAATTTAAATATGGGAAATTATAAAATGTATACAAAATCCTTGAATAAACAAAAATATAATATTTGTTTAACACTCAAATTTTATATCTGCAAATAAATACATCTTTTTTCAGCTAATCTGGTTTTGGTTTCAACGCATTAGTTTACCATCTCATTTTTTTCTCTCAGTCTATATAATACTCCCTCCGTCCCACTTGAATTAGGATTATTGGTCAATTTAATTATACTTTGACCAATAATTTGAAGAAAAATAATGATGCTAATAAAAATTTAAAAATTGTTATTGTATCACGGTTACTAATAAATTCAATAACTATTTTTATATTTTCATTAAGAAAATTATTTTTCTTCAAATTATAAGTCAAAGTATAATTAGATTGACCAAGAATCCTAATTCGAGTGGGAGTGGGACGGAGGAAGTAAATATATAACATATAGTAAGTGGGTTGGTTTATTTGAGTATGAAAATTGGGTTCATTGATTAAAAATTATTATAACTATCCATTTTAGGCTTTTGCAATTTTAAGTGTGACACTTAAAATGACAAATTTTGCAATTTAAAATGGGATGAAGGGTGTATTTAAATTTTTTATTCAAATGTAGTGAATAAGTAAAGAGTATAGTGTCGTCCATTCACAAAATATGCAGTAGAAATTTATAAAATGTAGTGCCAATAGTCCCTCCTAAA
Organism: Campanula takesimana; assembly: GCA_026119855.1. NCBI lineage: Eukaryota > Viridiplantae > Streptophyta > Magnoliopsida > Asterales > Campanulaceae > Campanula > Campanula takesimana. Next base: position 526,788 of record JAOWBW010000690.1, read on the forward strand.
AAAAGTCATCTCGAGATAAATTACGAATTTGAGTTATTCTTCTTTCCATCTTAAAAATGGTACATCATTCCAAATCTCAAAACTATTTCCAATCCATTAATACCATTTGCATTATTGATCATAATTTCACTTTAATTAATAAAGAAGATTTTTTGATGTATTAAGCATTTAGTCTTGAGATGAACAGATTCACGTGGACCTATAACTGAAAAAGAAATAAAAAATTATGTTTTAATCATAATAAATTTATTTTCATACAAATATGGTTAAATCCTCAATTAGTAAATTTCTATCATTTCTTTATTTGCAAATATTATTTTCATTTACTTGTTACTCATTTTGGTTAGTATGTATTAATTTGGTGATGAAAAATAATGAATTTATAATTTGGTTTAGATATATTTAACTAAAGAATAGATTACATAACTCTAAAAATAATAAAACAATAACTTTCATTTCAAACTATTTTGAATAGAAAGATCTCGCAAGAAAACTCTAATTCATTTACCAGAATTAATGAGTGTTGCTATAATTTAGGGAAGTTTGAATTTTGAACTTCAAAATTGAAATAAGATTATATTACTTGTGGAGTTCTACTAATAATATGAAGATTTCCTAACCAATAATTATTACCCGTGTTAGAAACTCTAACTAAATTTAAGTTTGATGTAATTTAGGTGAACTTTTGGGTTTTCCCTAAATCAGAAACTATTTGCTTCCTTCCATCCAAAATTAAATGGTGTTAAGAACAAAAAATAAGAATTCGTTTTGAAACATGCAAGTATTTATTTGTAGAACTTGCATATGTGAAGTTTTTAGTTTATGACTTTTATGTCAGAATTCTAAGAAAAATAACGCATGAAGTATTTTAATTTTGCTACTTTAACATTTTATTATGTGTGAATTTCATAGATTTAGTTTATTGATTTTGCTACTTTGAAATCTTATACTCCCTCTCCTTCCGTCTGTAAATAAATGTCCAAAATTCATTTAAAGGGATACTAAGAAAAAATGTTAACTTTAATACAATTTAGTGGCAAACAATTATACATATTCTTGTTATCCACTTGCTAAACATTTAGTTTTGCATGTAAAAAAGGCCTAATGAAAAAAATTGGTACAAAATTATTTAGAGACAAAGTTATTTTTAAAAAAATATTCATTTTGAGATTTTATTTTTTTTTGATAACTGTCATTCAATTAAGAATAGAAGAAGTAGTTGCTATTAAAAGGTAAGATATGCTAAATTTGAAATTCAAATTTCAAATCTAATGTTGATTCAGCCGAAATATTAAAAAGGTAGAATATTTTGTTTTTTTATATATTTATTAAAAGCATCAAAAAATGTGCTGACCAATCGAATGCTGACATGTGGCTTTATGACGTGGCTTTATGATGTGGCACGCTGTGAGGCCTCAAAATGTTTCTGCTTTTATATATTATATAGATTTGGGAGTAATTAGGAGCTATTTTGCGCAAAATAGGGGATCTTAACTAGCACTCCACCCAAAAGCTGCGGGGAGCCAAATTTAGAAATTTTTTAAATTTCTTTTTTTCAATTTTTTATTGGTTTTTTTTTTATTTGACAAAAGTAATATTTACTATAACTAAATGTACAAGTGTTGGTAAGTGTTGAAAACTCGTTTTGTAGGGAATGAAATGTGTACCTAATTGGCTTGGGATGCTATGACCATTCTTATGGTCATAAGTGCGTTTCTTAAGAATTTGGTAAGCTCTTGTAAAATTACAATTGCCTGTTAGAAAACTATGATATAGAGAAGCATGACCACTGGTGTCTACAGTTGATTAAACAGAAAATCAGCCGGTACCTGAAATTGCAAAAAAGCTTACACTTTCTCAGTCTTTTTCTTTGGCAAGGAAATCTTAGTTTATTGACATTGCTATTGAAGTTATTCTGGCATATACCGTAGTTATTTATATTCTTGACCTCCTCTGAATATTGTTTACACTTAAACAAACGTGTTACTTATATGTAACATTGTTTATACACATGTATAGAAAAGTAATAGTTCAATCCTTTACACTTTAAAACTAAAAACACTTGTTTTAGTAACAATGTAAAAATTAAAAAAAAAAAACAACAATTTCTATAGATGAATGTAATACTATTATATAGAAAATTATACTATGAAAGTTTTGATAGCTAGGATAGTCAGAAAAAATAACGAACAGAGACGCAGTGTAGATACTGATGTGGTTACACCAGGAACTACACCTAACGGAATTTGCAGCGGAATAAAAATCAAAGACGAATTAATTAACACATCTACAGCAACTTGTTGTAGACAACAAAAACTTCTCTTTATTGAAACGATTAAGATCGATTACAATAAAAGAAAATCAAGAGAAGCTACCAAAGATTAAAACACTAAACACTAAAAACAAGTTCTTATGAAGAACTTGTCTCACAAAAGAACTCTCACTAAAAAGCTCTCAAACACAGATCTAAACTCTCTAAATACCCAGGAAATAATGAAGCCTTGGAATCCTTTTTATAGACAAAGAAGTCTCCACCAAATATGGTCATATCTTGGAGATTACTCAAAAGAGATCTACTCCATCTCTTCCAAAAATATTGCTCTAATATTTAAGTGTGAGATATCTACAAAACAATAAAATGATATACACTAAATCTAACCAAATCATTAGTAGGTTAGTAAATAAAAATAATATTAATAAAAATATATATACAATTCTACCTAAAATAAAGAAAGACATAAATCCTAAATTAAACATGGAAGAAAATATAAATGTGTGAAAGTATTCACACTTACAATATCCCCCTGATTTATGGCTTTATGGTTAAAAAAAATGTTATGATTATTAAGCGACCAAAATAAAAACTCCCCCTGAATTCAATGTTGACAAAAAAAAATAGCAATGAGATATTTCTTTTTGAGAACTGTACCTGCCAAAAAATTATAAAAAAAAAAAAAAAAAAAAAAAAAAGTACCAAGATAAATTTTAGTACCAAGATAACCAAACATTCCAGCTTTTTCTCCCTCTTTTTCCTTACTCTCCCCCTTTTTGACCAGAATGTGAGATGATCAATTTCGCAAAATGTCGTTACGACGGAAAGACATGCTGATGTGAGACCTGATGTGACTACATTAAGGGACACATCGTCACTTGGACTCGATGATGGAACAATTGCTGGAGACAGAGATGAACCAACATACACAAGGGGATTCAAGCTTCTAAGACACAAGGGAACCTTCAACACTTCAGATTTATCAAATGACAGAAATGATGGGAGATAAAGAAAAGTTATATCCAAAATTTTAAGACAATCCAATCATTGATAATATGAAAATTCAAGATTAATAATCTCCCTAGAAATATGCCAACATTAGCCAATATTGATTTTGAAAGTTGTTAAGCACAAAATCCTTAGCCAAAAAGAAAAATAAAATAAAAGCAAATTGATTAATATTTTCACCACGGTCAAGGATGCCATAACTTTATGTCTAAATGAAAAACAAGCAAGTGATGTATATATATTTCAGTCTTGTGTGGTATGAGATGAAAGCACACCCGGTGACTCATCTTGTCCAAGAACTTCAATGGACTGTTTTTCGATCTTTGCTCAGCCTCTAGAATGCGCCCACCCTTTTTTTTAATTGTGGGTAAAGATTTGTGGGTAGCTTTCACTCTACATTAAATCCAAATATACCCCTTTCTCTTTCAAATGGTCTTTTCAAATTCGAATATAACTTTTGTGTTGAGTTCGTTTGATCACATTTGGATTGGCTGCATACAATGGTGAAGCAGCTGTTTCCCTTAATTATTGCACCCACTAAGAGATATAAATGATATGACGTTTATCCAGTTATCCACAGGAAGAGCTCACAGCTCAAGGATTAGACAAGTCAAGAGGGGATATCAAGTGACCACACTAACACATATAGTGCAAATTAACCTAATAGGCATGCCTATTTTTTATTTTATTTTTTATTTTTTATTATATGCTTTACAATACAAGTGAAAGACGATGTCTCCACAAATGGAAGAACACCATCAAATAACACACAAACAAAGAGACTTCCTTAGAGTTTAAAGTATCTTAAAATCAACGGCCTTGGTGAAAAAATGAGTCAATTGGTTTTTTTACTTTAATAGGTTTAAGACTAACCATTTTTTTCTTAACAGGATTTCGAATGAAAATGGTGTATAATGTCAACATGTTTAATACAAGAGTATTGAACATGAATTTTTGAAGTATCAATAGAACTTAAATTGATCTAAAATTGAGTTAAAATCTTACTTTGTGGCCCATAATTTTTTACCATTTGACTCATTAAAAAAGTTAAAGAACTCCTATATGACATAAAGCAATTACTTGTTACCTTGTAACCATTGACCTTCATGCATTTCAGCCCTACCACATCAAGGTAGTTAACCCTTGCCTTTTGTCCAGTCCTTAACTTTTCACAAACATCCCCAAGAACATGCAAAATGGGATGTCCCTCTTGTATTTCAGAGGCACTGTTGCTGGACCATTTCAAACCTGCTTCTTTACTATCTGAGCTACTGGAGGATGCCTCTGAATCTGAACATGGATCATTTTCTGCTGATGTAGTCTGTGGTGTAGTCACACCGGGGGCAACATCAGACTGTTCTGCTATCTCTGGTGTTGTTTCCTATTCAGTATCATCATTGGCGAGCTCCAGCTCTTCAACACAACCTGTAACATCACAAAACTTATAGAAATTATTAGAAGTCTTAAATCCTTTAAAGACACAATTGCCCATTTTATCAAAAACCTCACATACTTGCTTATCAAACCTCACATGCATATCATCGTCACACAAATGACTAATGTGTATGAGATTTGCCTTAAGACATTCAACATGGAGAACATTATGGAGTCTAGGCATACCTGCAATATTTAATGTTCCTCTACCAACAATCTTACATTTCCAACCACCTCCACATTTCACATTCCCTCCATTTAAAAGAGAACAATCCGACAAGAACTCAGTTTTACCTGTCATGTGCTTTGAGCACCCACTGTCAAAATACCAAGAGCTAGACACATTTCTCTTCAGAGAGGTTAAAACAACCTTACACTCCTCATCCTTCTTCTCAACCCACACAAATCGCCCAGATTTTTGGCGATGTGGGCTGCGGTGTGAGTACACCTTAGCACCCATCTTGGGAGCAGATTCCCCAAGGTCATGAATCCTTTGGTAGCAAAATGATCTAATGTGACCAGGAGCAAAGTAGTAGTGACACACATATTTCCTTCTCCTAGGTCTAGACTCTAGTTTTTGAAAATATTTTGATTTCGACCTCTCTTCACCTTCTTTCACAAAATTGGATCCATAGCCAAGACCAGCTTTAGAATGACTTCCAATATGTAAAACATTTTCAAGTTTCGCTTTACCAGTTGTTTAGCTTAGTGAAAGTACCATTAGCTTTTTCAAGATCAGATTTAACGTTCTCGAGTTCAACATCACGCTTGGTGATCAAGACCTCGAGTTTGGTTATGGAATCCTTTTGATTATCATTTTCAATGGAAACTCTCTCAAGTTTATATTTTAAGGTAGTGATTTCAGATGAGAGTTTCTCATTAACCTTTTCAAAAACAACAACCCGTTTTTTGCCAATCGGTGAAAAGATCAGCGTAAGCTTCATGAAGTTCCTCAAAATTACCATCAAATTCCTCTTCATCCCCTAGTTTTTTAGATACAGAAGAATTAAAACAAATAAACCCAAAGTTAGATGATGTAGTTTCCAGTGTGACTACATCCGAAGTCACATCAAAATAATGTCCGTGATTTTGAGATGAGATATTAATGACTAAGGTGCATAGCCCCATCTTCATCCTCGATATCACTTAGAGTCGCACTAAAGCTCATCCCCTTTTTCCTTCGAGTGTTAGCACATTCATTAGCAAAGTGACCAAACCAAAAACATGCACGACATTGAACGGAATCATTTATCTCGATAGGTTCAAAGGTGCTGGGTTTTTTAAAATTAAAATTATTTTCAGATTTTTCATCAAACGGGGAGGATTGGATTTTTATAAGGTACTTACAATCCTTATTTATTTTTTTTTAGAAAAGAATTGAAGGTCACATCCTCCTTCTTAACTTTATCCATCATGACTACCCTTTCTGGATCACACTCAGTATAATCGAGTGTCGGCTCTGATACCAATTGAAAGTTTTGATAGCTAGGATAGTTAGAAAAAATAACAAACAGAGACGCGGTGTGGATATTGATGTAGTTACACTAGGAACTACACCTAACAGAATTTACAGTGGAATAAAAATCAAAGACGAATTAATTAACACATCTACAGCAACTTGTTGTAGACAACAAAAACTTCTCTTTATTGAAACGATTAAGATCGATTACAATAAAAGAAAATCAAGAGAAGCTACCAAAGATTAAAACACTAAACACTAAAAACAAGTTCTTATGAAGAACTTGTCTCACAAAAGAACTCTCACTAAAAAGCTCTCAAACACAGATCTAAACTCTCTAAATACCCAGGAAATAATGAAGCCTTGGAATCCTTTTTATAGACAAAGAAGTCTCCACCAAATATGGTCATATCTTGGAGATTACTCAAAAGAGATCTACTCCATCTCTTCCAAAAATATTGCTCTAATATTTAAGTGTGAGATATCTACAAAACAATAAAATGATATACACTAAATCTAACCAAATCATTAGTAGGTTAGTAAATAAAAATAATATTAATAAAAATATATATACAATTCTACCTAAAATAAAGAAAGACATAAATCCTAAATTAAACATGGAAATAAAAATAAATGTGTGAAAGTATTCACACTTCCATACTATATTTTCTTTTACCAAAGTGTAAAGTGTTAAATTTTTCAAATAATATGTTACATTTTTAATGTTTTCAAAAAGAAGTTACAGATGGTTCAATTTATCATGATATTTGTAAAAGTATTACATTATCTATAGTAATGTGTTACAATTTTGTCTACGAAAGTGTTACATTTACTTGTACAAACAATTACATTCATATGTATAAACTGTTATTTTCAAATGATACTTTTCTTTCAAAAATAAAATCAAAATACTTTGGTTATTTTGTTCTGCAAAAGAACTATTACATTTCAATTTAAAGACAATTACATTTAGTTATAATTAGTGTTGTTACACGTAATTATAGTTAGTATTACAGTTGAAAGATGAGTAAAATTTACGATTTTTTTTGTAAACCAGGTGTTACATTTACTTATAAACAATGTTACATATAAATAACACAATTGTTACATTTAGTTATAACAAGTATTATTTTTAACTGATGAAAAAACACCAAAAAAAAAAAAAAAATCCCGAGCCGAACTAGTAAAGAGTAGTTCAAGACATAATCGACAGTAAAACGAAACCAAGCTAAACATAATTTGGGTCGTAGCACATATGTTGAAGTGTTGCTATTCCTCGTGAGCTGTTTGAGCTCGAGTTAAGCTCAAATTGAGAGAACTCGAATTCAAGTGAGTTCGAATATAAACTAGAACAAAGTTTCAAACTCGTTTTGTTATCGAGTTGATTCTTGCTTGACTCGTTCGACGAAGCTTGTTAAAATTTGAATATTTAATTGTTTTCATTTAGTTCGAACTCGCCAAATTTGTTATAAAGAATAAATATAATGTCACAAAAAAGTGCCACAAATTTTGGCTTACAAAATGACATGTCATAATTTTGTTGGTGCTTTTAATTAGAGTGTGTCAGGTTCACAATCGATACAACCAATAAAATATCGTCACCTCATTTTGTATCCTTCATTTTATAATTTTTTGTGTGTTATAAACTCCATTTTTTATTTTTAGCAATAAGCTTGAACTCAAGCTAGACTTGGGAGTTGGGATCGTTGAGAACTTGGCTCAAGTCATTTTCCGGGGGGGTGGGGGGGGGGGGGTGAACAAAACTCGAACTCAACAACTCGAGCCGCTTGCGAAACTCGAATCGGATTATATTCGACAACCAAATTGCTTGTTTTTCCTAATGATTAGGAAAAACGTGTTTTTCAAAACCTTCTAGCTATCACTTTCAAAGGTTCTGACTATCAATCTCAAGACTTTATATTGATATCCAGAAGGCTTTATACTGATATCCAGGACCCTTCTGGCTATCACTTTCAAAGGTTCTGGCTATCAATCTCATATCCAGAAGGCTTTATATTGATATCCAAAACCCTTCTGGCAATCACTTTCAAAGGTTCTGGCTATCAATCTCATGTCCAAATGGTTTTATATTGATATCCAGAACCGTTGAGAAGTTCTGATTATTTACAAAAATGTCACCGCGCGTTTTTAAAGTTCCACATATTTACAAAAATGCCACCGCGTTTTTTAAAACACGTTTTTCCTGAGAGTTAGGAAAAACGCGTTTTTCCCAAGATTTTGTGATAATCTTTAGAAAAGCTCGAGCTCAGACATGCAAAACTCCACTCGGCTCGACTCGACTCGTTTTCAGCTTGTTTGAAGGCTTCAGCACAAATGAAAGAACAAAGAAGCTTGCTCATTTTTACTTGAATGACAAGGAACATGAAACAAGCCCACAATCGATTCATTTCCAGTGCCAGACGGAAGCATTTAGGTCATACTAAGAGAAAAAAACAACTCTTTTTAAGCATCACCCGATGCAAGATATTGGCCAGGAAAAAGAAATAAGGATGCTTGTTTTCATTAAAGAGGATGGGCGTTCAATTTAGGGAGAAAGATGGAATGGACATAGGCGTATGTATCTCTTTTTACAGATGTAGAATTAAGAACCTAACCTCATCAAAAGATAATTAAAGAATTTGATCGCCTTGGGCTACCAAAATTTACTTCTGGACTGACTATACAACCGGAACACTTCCTTTAGGTTGCTGCATCCTCCCCACTGCCTTTCCTACAAAACAAGTACTCGTCACTCTCAGAGCAAAGAGCTAACACAAAGTATACAAAATAGAAATGGACCTGGGTGGCGGTGGCGGTGGCGGTGGTGGTGGGGGGGGGGGGAGTGGAGTGGAGGGGAGGGGAGAATAGGGGAGTTTCAATACTCCATGTCTCATTTATATTGGCCACTTTGATTATTTTTTAGTCAACACAAGTGAACTTTGACCAAACATTAATGTCAATCTAAACATCCCAATGAAACTCTAAAAATTGTTTTTGGTCATTGTTTACTTGCGTGACCAAAAAAAAAAAAAAAAGTAAAAGTGACCAATATAAATGGGACGGAGGGAGTAAGTCGCAACTGTATGATCTTGTGCAAGCATCTCATGTGGGTTGTAAAGATAAAAGTGATACTTGGGTTGTTAAGCAAAGCAACCAAAATTCTTTTTTAGACTAACAAATGATAATTGACATTTTTTTAATGATAAGAAAGAAAACCATATGCATTTACTGCTAAATTGACAAGATTACCTGAATTAGCAGCCAGAGAGTAGGGATTTGAAAGATAATTGCTTCTGTTCATTCCGGAGGGAGTTCTATGAGGTCCTAAGGCATTATTCACAGGGAACTGACTTGAAAAGTTCATGGTCGGTGGGCATGCTCCTGAACTGTCGAAATTTACTTCAGAACTTTGTGCAAAGATTTGATCAGCATTTTCCATAGAAGAAAAGGGTTTATCGCTCTGCTGCTTTGAAAAGTAAAACCAGCTTTAGTTATAGTAGCACAATTAAGAAAACTGCACAACAAAGAAATGAGAGAGAGAGAGAGAGAGTTTGCATGTATACTGAAAACATTAAGATAATCTAATCTGTAAAAGTAAACGATGGCAAGCAGCAGTGGCCACGTCTATGCCATGGGGGTCAATCGACCCCCTTGATTTTGGACTTGTGTCATTTTTACTACTATCAATTTAATTTAACATTTTTAGCCTTAGAAAAGTACATTTATCATTTTGACCCCTCTTTGGTTTAGAAAAAAACAGCACTATATCATAATATTATGATCACCGGCAAGCAGCCACGGAAGAGTAAAGGCTAATGTGTCATCCATCAGTAGCTAGAAACCAAAACATAAACAATCCTTGGTGAAAGCACAACTATGTGTAGCCAGTATTGTGGACAAGATGTCTAAATATGACGATGAATGTAATATTGAGCATAAATCTCGTTTGCAAGGACCATCCACTTCTAACAATAAGGGACATCGATTAGTGCCTACCCTTGCGGTTTGGCCAAATATCAGTGTCCACCCTTCTGTAGTTATAATCTAAAATGAAAAATGTAAAGAAAAAGGGTGGGCACTGATACTTGTCCAAACCTGAGGGGTGGGCCCTGAATTTAACCACAACGTAAACTAGGTGGAATAGACATTTCTACAGATATAAGAAGCTATTACCCTACCTCTTCCTGTTGTAGATGAAAATTCTCTGACATTGGAGTCCATGATGGCATCATATGTCCTTGTACTACTTTCACATTACTGAAGTCCTGTCCATTTTGATTAGTGGATGACTTGTAGTATAATTGGCTTAGTGCTAATCTTAGACGATTATTTCTTTGCGAATAGAATATCTTGGTTGCAAGCGGAGCTGGAATAACTGTTCCTGTGTCGCCAATAATTACAATAAAAGCTACAAAATAAGTTGCAATGCAAGAACAAACGTTTAGCAGAATAATATCCATCGTAGCTCTACTACACCTTTGAATTAGTGGTAAGAGGAAAAGGATCATTTCCATTAAGCATACTAAGAGAAAATGAAGAGACATTTGTCAACAATAGTACCTTCGGTCTGAAAGCAATGATTGTAAATACCGCCAGAAATTTGATTGTCATGAGTATTTTGACTTCCAACACTTGGATCTTGGAGAAACCCTCTGACTGAACACACGAATAAATCCCACTACACATGAGTATACCAGATATTCAAAAGCATTTTGAAGAATGCAGCAAAAAAAGAGAGGGTGAATGACATTTAGGTCAATATAAAAACATTACATAATCGAGCCACAAGTAGCAAATATTTATACCGAAAAATAATGCTCTATGTATCAGTATTATTATTGCAAAACTATATCAAGCACTAATTAAGTATGCCAGATGAGAAAAGGACAGAATGTAAATTGTCGAGCAGATAATACATCTGCAATTGACATTCTTCCCACGTTTAAATTACTGCAAGGATTCTACTAAAAGAAATTGTGAGTAAAAAATAGAGATCAGAAAAGTTAAATCTGGCCTTACTGGTTAAATCCTCCTGAGTACTTATACACAAATTCTTGGTTTTACCACCTGCTGTTTCTATATCATCTGATATCAATGGACTCTCAGCTGCTATCCTACAAGGTACAAAAATTTGTGTTACACTTGGGAAACAAGAAAATGGTGTGTCCCAAGCTTAGAAAAAATTTCGAGCAAGAATAACTACAGCTGTCCATTAATCAAATGAACTGATCTTAACACTGAATATGCTACAAAGAAGGCATATCCATCACCTTTTGAAAAAAAAAAAAAAAAGCTGTAAAGAGGGAATGGAACAACACAGCAAGGCTGTAACGTGTCTAAGCACTAATTATATTGATCATAGTATGACTTAGTGGGCCATTAGGAATCAAGGTTCAGTCTGCTAAACTGATCCTCTGACACTGCAAACCGAGTCTCTGACACCTTACAAGTCATTAAGCCTCGATACTCTACAATAGCAAAAAAGGATAAAGAAAGACGAATATACACATCTGATTCATCCGAGGAGAGACCATATATAATTTTGGAGGACATACAATTTAGAACGTTTTGTTGGAGGTCGCATCACTCCTGCGGAGAATTCATGATTTCGTGAATTCATTACGGCACCATCCGTTACAAGTGCGCCATCTACTCTTGGAGAGTTACCTAAACAGAAAACATATAACCAAGTAAAGAGAGATGATAGCCATGACGTTCTATACAAGTTTGTAACTAATGAAGTGTAAGGACAATCAAATTCAATGATCCATAAGTTATACTCGTTTGTCATAAAAATGCCAAAAAGTTACTGGAACACTAAATCATGTCCACAAGTAAAAGCTAAGGGGACTGACCACGGGATCTGACAAAAAAAATCAAGTATATACTCCCTCCGTCCCAAAACAACTTGCACTGATTGCCTTCTTGAGTGTCCCGTTGGTAAGTCCTACTTCCTAAAATGTCCAACTTTTATTGTTTGTTATTCACCCTACCCCACTTGTCATACTCACACACTTAAATTCTGGGAATCATCATACTCACAACCACTTTCCCACACACAATACTCTTGAATATATATAATCTCTCCTTAATTCCCGTGTCAGAGAAAAATGGAGCAAGGTGTTTTGGGACAGAGGGAGTAATTCAGAGTTGTTTTTGTGAAAGCACAATTTCCAAGTCGTCAATACTGTCCGCAGAGATTATAACCCTCTCGAACAAATCATGGCATGTGCACTAGCACCAAGTAACTGTCATATCCAAACCTCACATCACCCGCTTAAACGAGGCCCATGGAATCTTCTTCACAAACTATATCTATATCTGGAGTCTCATCCTCATCTGAACCAGGAAACTAAGTCCAACAGCGTTACTTCCTATAAATGAATCTATACTTCTTTTTCAAGTTTATGATTGTATTTTGAAAAGCCATTTCATTTGAGCTTCTAGTTAAATTTGATAGACGACACTTGTGGTTCAAGAAAGCGCAATACCTACTACGCATGGCTTACAGCTGGTGCAACCAAGGAAGCTAAAATTATTTTGCAACATTCAGAAAAATTACCCTCAATGGCATAGACAAACTATAAATGTTGAGATGAAAAACAGGGCCTAGGAAATTATGAGGAAAAAAAGAAACATTAATAACAAGAATGAGGAGCATAGAAAATAATTAGAATGAGATAAGAAAAAAGTACATGAGCAAAAGAAAAAGACAGTTGGCGTCCATGACATGGGAAACTGCAATTCTGGTTTACTCACCAAGATAGCTTTCTGATGCGCTAATATTATCACCATCAGCCGCTCCAAACCTTTCTAACTCTCCAACTGGAGCTGCTCGGTATAACAGAATTAAGGTGGCAATTCAAACAATCAAGCAATGGATACAACAGTTAAACGCAGAACCAACCAAATAACTTTAGATGATCATAAAAGTAAACCAAAAAAGAAAGCTACAACAAGATAAAACACAAAGTTATAAAGTTCCAATAATAACTCATACAAGTAAAAGATAATCTAAGTACTGAAGAATGTCGTCAAGATTGGAAGGATACTAGCATAAGAAATCAATGACTTCTTCCTCTCCTTCCTTGGAGGTTTCTTGTGCCCAGAACCACCATCAAGCTCCGGAATAATTTCTTTTGTAGAACTTAATGATTTGCAGCGATCTGACATAATAAGAGAAAAATATACTTTTAGTGATATTTCTGATCGAGATTCATGGTTGACAAATTAAAGTTCGAATGCAAATGATTTATAATTCTAGAACAGCAGAAATAGTTGAGGGAAAAACTGAAAGTTCAAATCAGGTTAAGCATAGCAAGCGGATTTCCTTCTTGACTATACAAACTGAAAGATCAATGATAGTCAAATGATTTGTGAATCGATGACATTATAAACACTTCATGCTGGAGTGGGGATTAACCATAAGCTAAGGTACTCCCACAGAGGCAACCGCAGTTTAGATAAAGGAAAAAGAAATCTGTGCACGTCAGGCCACAAAAATGAAGTCTGACAGTGATATGAAGTAGAAAGATTTATAAAAGGGCCTGTGCAATACTTATATATCTTTAGTTTATCTTGATAGCATAATGCTGGTTATTAAGTATCCAAGATATGGTGGGAGAAGGAAAGAATGTCTCGTAAAGGTTTTCATTATCATTTCTTTAATTTAGGACTTGTTCCATTTTTTTTTATCATGTCCCTAGATCCTCTAGGTAAGCGTGTAAATAAACCAAGTAAGGTAACCAATAAAATGATAGTTAGATCCTTTCCCATTCATCTAACAAGTCAGTCTTCACTCTTCAGTCTTCACTAATCCCATAAATGGGCGAAGCAGCAAAGTTATTTCTTATTAAGCCAAGTTATAGAGAAGAAAATACTGCTCGTGAGCTTAATGAGTTTGGCCTGATGCAAGGTGTGTTAATTAATCATACTTCCTCCATCACAAAACGAATGGCTAAATAAATTTCAAATTTGCTCTTGATCAGTAGCAAAATTGATTTTTTTTTTTTTGGACATTCACTTTGGGACGGAGGGAGTATGAGTTAATGTAGTTAGCTTTTTGCACAACTCTACCTCGACCGGACCAGTACATAAACAGACGGTACTAAATAACACAAAAACATTAATGCAGTCACGGTTTTAACTTTCAAATAATGTGAATGTTGCAATGTTCTGCAATATTCGGTGATTGAAGGGATAAATATGAATATATTGGTAGCAATAAAATCCCTATATCACAAAGCTTAGCAAAATATGTGGACATATCAAACAGAATCACGATTTCGGAAATGTCAGCGCACCACTTGCCACGTGAGCCAAGGTTATGGCTCGTTTGACAACTGTCTCAAAAGAGAAACAGGAGTAAGTCCAAACTCATGACCACTGGCCCATCTCCATGCAGTTGCCACCCAGCCACCAATCATTGTTGTCAAACTTGTTCCCACAGTGAATATATATATAGTGACCGCATACATTTTGTACAAGTCTACATAATCCTTCGTTGTAAGTATGCAATTCTTTAATAATTTTAGTTTCAAACTTTCAATGGTCCATCATAACATCAAATCATACCCCCATAAAGATTTAGTTAAGAGTTCCATTAGAAATGAATTTCTTCAAATATCCATGACGTTTGCAATATTGGAACATAGTTGCTACATATCTTTGGTGACATGACTGGTTATTCTTTTAATCTCAGCTGTGATGATCAGTCAAAAGGCAGGATGCGATGCGCACTAGCTAGCACTTAGCAGGTCAATCCTATTTAAAGGAATGATTATGATAAATGGAACACCCAAACTTGGAGAGGCATAACCATATGTTCCACTATGTCATCCATCCATAAGAGACCAACACCCTATCACTTAAGAGACCAATTTCTAGTGTCTTTCACTACTAATTAAGGAAAAATGCTTTTCCAGCAAATTAAAGTTCAAATATTAATTCTCACTTTAGGTTCTCTGAGTCTGGCTATCATTATATTAGATAATGATTTTATTTACTTTCTCAAAGGAATACGCTATAGCTAGTACTTCTTTTTGTATAGTTCCTTCTATTAATAGTTTGATGCTCTAAACTAATTAGAGTTATCAAATCAAATATAAGTTCAAAAGTTGGCCACCTTGAAGTAAAAGATCAACAGACACAGCAATTACAAGACTGCACAAGTAAATAAAGAACGAGAAAACTATTACTCCCACCTGTCCCAAAATAAATGTCGGATTTTCTTTTTCGGTTTGTCCCAAAATAACTATCGCATTTCCAAATAAGGAAATAATCTTAGTGCAATTTACCATTGTGCAAGCAGTGCACAAATAAGTTAAGCACACTCCTTAAAGACGTTGGCAAGTCAAATGCGACATTTATTATAGGACGTATGGAGTAACAAATACTCCCTCCGTTCCAATTTAAGGTTCACATTTTCCGTTTTGGTGCGTCCCAATTTAAGGTTCACCCTTTGTTTCATTCCCAAAAGACAAATAATGAACAGTGTTTGGGACAACTTTATCCTCATAATGTTCAAGAATTACAAAAAAAAAAAAAAAAAAACACTACTTACCTATCCCACTTGTTACCCACTTGCATCATGAACAGCGTTTTGGACAATTATATCCTCAACTCACTTTACTTACTTACCATTCCACATTGGTTTCTTCATCCCCATGCAAAGTCAAAGGGTGAACATTAAATTGGGATGGAGGGAGTAACTAATAATAGTAAGGGAAAATATGAAACCTGCATGATCTGTGTATTGGCTGGCCTTCACTGGTTTCTTGCAGGAATTACAAAATACCTGCATGGAGATACAAAAAGCTAATATTTAACCACAAAGCAAACTCAACATGCATTCGGAAGCATTGAGCAGCTACCATCAGTAG